>JANAVB010008798.1:1545346-1733243 GCA_029216955.1 Iris pallida | reverse complement strand
TCTTCCACCAAATCTTCTTCATTTCTCCTCTACTCCATGGTTAGAGGGTGCGAGCCAAGTTTGGGAGGATTCGGAGCTCGTTCGTGTCCTTTTAGAATCTCTACGAGTCGGTGTCGTGTCGGAAGGATTTTCTTTGAATCTCTCTCTCGTAAGGTATAATCTCTCCTCTAATCCATCCCTACATGCATATAGAAATATTTTGAACCCATAGGAATGACCCCCATGGTTGTATCTCCATTTGTGTCCATTTCGTGTCCATTTGGAGGTCATAGGAGTGTCCTTTGTGTTGTGGTTGTGTCCATGTGGGAAAAACTCCAAATTTGGACACACTATGTGTTGTTGTTATGTATGAATGAATTATTACATGTTTAATCTCATATTTTTGTATTGGAGATGTGTTCTATAGTGTCTCATATATATATTAGTGTAGAGAGTGAGTTCTTGATATATTATGTTATATACTTGTGTTTCTTTTGTCTCAAACTACCTAAATTCGTCATAATATTTATCCACATTTTTAGTAGCAATAGCAATTTAGAAATGTCATAACTTTTAGCTTAAAATTCTGATTTATCTTCCATTTTTTTAAAAGAACCGTATCGAAGTTAGCTTTCCAAATATATATTTAATAAGCGAAATTCGTTCTGAAACTTTCTGTAAAATTATTTGAGTGTCAGCTGTATGAAAGACGAACGCGTTTCGGTGTTTTTGCGATTTTGGGAGCTTTCGGACACAAAAATGTGATCCGTTTAAAGTTTCGGAAAGCTAACACAAAGATCTATAACATACTTTAATCCTAGAATTTAATGAATGCTTAATTTGTACAGTATTGATTTTAAGTAGAAGATTACTATACGACATATGCATTTTATGTATCCTTGTACGTACAAATATGTATGTATGCATGTGTATATATATATGTATGTGTGTTAGGAGAATGTAATATAATATAGAGTATGCATATATGATATAATGTATGAAAGTATATAATGTACTCAAATATGTATGTATAGGTGCATGAATGAATGAATGAATGAATGCAATGCAATGCAATGCAATGCATGAATAAATTGATGAAATGCAAGCATGTGGGTAAATGCAAGGTATTGAAACATGTATGCAAGTATCCATATGTAAGTAAGTAACGTAATCAAGTATGAATGTATGCTATATATGAATGCCAACATGATAGGAATGTATGATGCCATATTAGCACTTAGCACCATGTTCATATGTTAAAACCCCCTTCTACATGTTGACAGTAACCCCAAGCATGAATACACATAAAACCTACTTACTGTTATGGGTAAACCCTTTGATGTATAAATAAACCATTTTGTTATGATTAACACCCACACACACACATGCTAAACCTATGCTTTACATGTTATTTCTTCTATGTGACACTAATGAACCCTTGCTAAATGTTATCCTTCTAACATAATACCCTCACACTTGAACACATTGTACTGCTATGTACACATTGCCATATCCACATTCATGTATCACTCACTGCTTGTATTTGTGCACCTTGCTTGTAATAAAAATATATATGAATATATATGTAATGTGTGATTGATAACTTGTGTAGCTTTGTGATTTTGTGTGAGTGTTAGTCTAGACTTGGTTAGGCCTAATAAGACTTGTTAGTCTAGGTTTAGACCTAGTACTGCCTAGTTAACCTAATTTGACTAGTACGATTGACCAGAGTTGACCAAGAGTTGACTTTGACCTAGAATCATGTAGAATGCATAGTAGAGCTTTATTTTACCATTTTGGACTTATTGTGACTTGTGCTGTTCTAAATAGGAGCTAGATACCTCTCCTCGGACAGTACATTTCCTTTGGACATTCAGATAGCAGGCGAGTACATTCTCTGATCATTTCATATCCTGCATTAGGAGTATATTTCCTGCTTTAGATTACTTTACTGATGCTGAAATATTGGAAACACGTATTAGTATTATATGGATCTTATTGTGCGATGTTATCCCCTTAGCGGATACATCGGATATTCGTGTTCGTGTACTTTATCGTGAGCATCGTGTACTCCTTGTATTCGTGACATTCATGTACAAATCGTGTGAAATCGTGTATATTCATGTATTCACATAATCTCGTGTGCGACTATACTTCGTGTGCAATAACATAACTTAGCTAGATCCTCGTGTATTGATTGGGGCGGGGAGACTAGAAGTGGTTATGTAATCAATCCAGTAGATTACTCGTGTACAACCTCTGTAGATTACTCGTGTACAACATCGTGCCGTTTACATAACCATCTTGTGCTCTGAATCACTAGTCACTGATAGTTCTCTATATATTGTAGCTATTTACTTACAGTCTCTCTCTTTTACATCATGTTGTTCTTCAGTTTCCTGTATCTTACTCTCTAGCATGTTTATATTTCCTAGCCTGTTATGATTTGTTGAGATGTACTGTACTCGTTACTGTCCTGACTGGACCTGTTGATAAATTTTACAGATAGCTTGGAGATTGCCTGCTAGCATAGAGAAGACACAATAGAGGTTGTATAGATAGTTATTTCAGTCGTCTTGAGTTGTATTATTATATGGATTACTGTATTTGAGTTTTGAGATGTTTTCTGATTTTGTGTATCTTAGGCACATAGACTTCTGGATTGAATCTCTGTGATTTTCATTCTGTTTTATCTATCTTTTATCATGCTCTACCTAAGATGTGATTGAGACTGTATCTGCTATGTCACCCCCATTCGGGGAGTATAAACTGTTTAGCCTTATACTGTTAGATGCATGAGACCTAGGACAGCGTTCTACCGTCGACACTGCGGCGTAGGCTGGACGTACCCACGTCTCGTACCCTAACTCTAGGGTGCGGGTCGTGACAGTGCATGATTAGACTGCACTCGGACATGTGGCAACTTTTGAGAAAAAGTCATTCAGATTGCGCCTGGGCGCTGTTTGCTATTGATTACAAAAGAACAGAACAATTTTATGGGTGGACTGGACTTTTACTTCACAATACAAACTAGCTCGTACAAAGAAAGCCTAGGGACAAAAATCTAGGTACAGCAATTTAAGTACAATTGTTTATTTTTTTTTCTGGGGGGTGACGGTAGAGGCTCGGGAAAGCGACGACAGCTCTGCCTTACTCTTTGGACGATCGGACGCAGCTTCGGCTCCGGAGAAGAAATACTCTTGCTCAAATGTAGATCGCTCTGTGTCTGGCTCTGTGCGTCTATCTCTGTGCTCTCCTCCTTTTTTTTACAAGGGAATGGCACCTTGCTATTTAAAGGCATCATGGGTGGAGGTGTATATCCACGTAGCGGATTCTGAGCCCCGGACCATTATGTTGATTGTCATAAATCTGGTTTGTTACGATTGTAATATATCTGGGCAATTATGTTGATTTTCATAAATCTGGATTGTAATGATTGTATTAAATCTGGATGATTATGATGATTGTAATAAATCTGTTTTGTTTGGGATTTGACCAAATCTTGACGGTTATGTTGATTGCAGCAAATCTGAGTTATTAAGATTTGATCGACTCCTGCCACGTGTCCCTCATTGACTGCAATAAATATGAATTATTGAAACTCGATCAGCTCCCGCCACGTGTCCCAACTGCTGCGAGCTGTATGGAGGACTGTCGTGGTACGGCCGTATGAGTGTGGCCTCGTGCCAGAACTACATAAAGGGGGCCTTATCTGAACCGCATGGCAATCCTTTAGGCTGAGCCGTATGAGGGTGGCCTTATCTGAACCGCATGGCAATCCTTTAGTTTGAGCCGCATGAGGGTGGCCCCATGATCTGAGCCGCATAGGAGTAGCAGTCGCATAGGATTGGCCCTAGGATCCGAGCCGCATGGGAGTAGCAGCCGCATGGGGTGGCCCTATGATCCGAGCCGCATGGGAGTAGCTACCGTTTGGGGGTGGCGGCCGCATGAGAGTGGCAGCCGCATGAGGGATGGTAGCCGCATAGGGAGCTTTTTGGGGTTGGTGGACTGTGCCAGCTGTAAAGATTTTCTTATCTTCCCTAGGAGCCTGCCACTATGTCAGGGTCATTACTTCACTTTTATTTCAGGGCTGTCAAACCTTCGTGTCAGAGCCGTCGCTTCGCATCAGGGCATTAAATGAGCCAGCTGCATAAATTTAGTTACGGCTGGTTTGTGAAGGATTTTTTGAACTGCATAAGGCCACGTGGCTCGCTGGAAACTTCTGAGCTGCATGAAACTCTAATGAACTTTTGAGCCGCATAAAACTCTAATGAAGTTTTGAGCCGCATGAAACTCTCCTAGTCTTGAGCCGTATAGAATTTTCTATTCATTTCCATGCTTCTACAAGACCCCCTTCAAAGTTTTCAATTTGAAAAATTGAAATACTTTGAATGAGAAGCATGGCTATGTCCACATAAGCTCTCCTGGACGGATAAGATATTCTGGCCGCATTGACTTCCTGGCCGCATGGACTGCCTGGCCGCATGGACTGCCTAGCCGCATGGACTGCCTGGCCGCATGGACTTCCTAGCCGCATGGACCGCTCTGGCCGTATGGATCGCTCTGGCCGTATACTGTCCTTTCTGCCACGTAGGCGTCACTAATTGCCCTTGATTCGTTTTGATTTGGAGCCGCCTTTGGGGGCAGGATCCCAAGGGTCAGATTTGCCTCGATGACCGAAGCGTCAATTTTGCTCCTTAGGCGGCACACGGTTCGAAGAGTCCCTCGGTTTATGAGCCCCTGTCCGCCTATAAATAAGAGCAACTTTTTAGAGAAACTCTTTACTTTCTTCTTTTATTCGAACCTGTCTTGCCCTAGGCTGCCGTCATCTTCTTCTTCGATCATTCGATGGCCCCCAAGACTTCCAAGGCTACGGCGAAGGGTAAGGGAGTGGCTTCTACGTCGACTGCGGCGCCTGAAGTTCATCCCGACGTTCACTCCACCATTGCTGGTAAGGATTTTGGGAGGATCGTATGCTTCAAAAACCCTAACAAAGATCGCTCTGTTGCATGTTTTATGCACAAGCCTTTAATGTGACCTTCGTCTTTATCGAACAGTTCAAATTGTATGTGCCGCATGTACATCCCATGTTTGAGCCGCATGGGGGGTATACCCCATGTCTGAACCGCATGGGAGTTGTCTAGTGGCCGCATAAACACTTCGTAAACTGAACCGCATAATGACCCGTCGAACAGAACCGCATAAGTCCCTCTGAATGGAACAACATGAAGCCCCATCAAATAGGACCGCATAAGCCCATCTGAACTGGGCCGCATGAAGCTCCATCAAACAGGATCGCATAAGCCCATCTGAACTGGGCCACATGAGGCTTCATCGAATCAGAATCGCATAAGCTCACACTAAACAGAGCCACATAAGCTCACGCTAATTAGTGCCGAATAAGCTCATGTTCAAACAGAGTCGTATGAGCTCTTTTAAACAGAACCGCATAAGCTCACGCTAAACAGAGCCGCATAAGCTCGTGTAAAGCCGCATAAGCTCTTCAAAAAATAGGTCGCATGGGACCTCCACCAAATCAGAGCTGCATAAGCTCATGTAGACTGGGCCGCATAAGCCTAAAAACACTTAAGTGGTTTTGTTTAGCCATCTCTTGACTTATTTCTTTTGTCCTTTTTCAGTGAATCTGCCAGTTAATCCAGCGGGAGAACCCCTGGTGGGTTCGGCCCAATCTGCTGTGGGTGTGTGATTCGACCACTTAGTCCAATATGTGGTGAATCAGCTTCCTACAGATGAGCCTTTGGAGTGGCTGAATGCTATCAAGAACCAGCCCTTCTACTTTCTCTGCGCCATGATGAACTCGGAGCAATTGGAGGGAAAATACCTGAAGCCGGCGTTCCTCTTCGGGGATGCTTTGACTTTAAGGAACCCTCGAGTGCTGGATATATCCGAGAGTTGGGACTTTACTCTTGACGGGGTGGCGATCCATATCCCTTCGATAGAGCGTCATTTTCTTCTGTCATGGTTCAACATGATACCGATGGACAGAAAGATGGTGGACTCCTTGACTCCAAGCAGGTCAGGGATGATTGTGAAAAATATCCATTACAACAGGAATTTGGGTCAGCGTACGCAAAAAGGGAACCGGTCAGTCGATACGTGATGGGCCTAGCTCCAGGTACCTTCACAAATGTATCGGGTCCTAATTTTACGTTCTTTCAAGTTGACACCTTCTTGAACCAGCTTGCTCGGAAGGGGTCTTATCCCATCGGCCGGTTGGCGCTGCTGAACTGGATGAACCCCATCCCTGCGTGGGCTAACTTGACCACATGGATTCTGCGGAAGTATGAGACTCCCCTGCGTGAGATCGGCCTCTACCACGCCATTCGAGGTACCTGTCATGGTCTACCCATAAATAAGATGTTGTTCATGGCTCTCCTGGAGATGTATAATCGGCGGACGGGATCCTTCTTCACGCTTGGAGGGGAGCTGGGGCTCGCTCTCCACGAGATGCACGTTATTTCCAAGCTGTCATGGGGGGAAGAAGTCTTCGAAGTGTACACCCCTACGAACGAAGAGCTCGAGGATTTGGATTGGCAGTTCCCGGGCTTTGTTGCCGTATATCGGGAATTGTTATATCACCACAATACATGTCACCAGACGTCCATCAAGAAGGATGGTAGCTCGGAAGGGAGCAGTCCTCACACCACGTCCTGGGTTTCATACATTTTTACACTTGGCGCCTCAGGTCAGTTTTTCTCCCGAGATCCTCAAACCCAGGAGGAGGTACAAGAACTGGCATCGACTGCCAAGAGATCGAGGGCCACGGGCGACACATTTGGGAGTCGAACAGACTCCTTTAGTTAATTTTATCATGGTACTCAGCGACTGTCAGAGAAGACACTCTTGGCAGGATTCCTGATGGTGTGGCTACGAAACTGTGTAGTCTCAGAAGGGACGGGTTCCGTTGAGAGGATCAGTCGCCACTTTATCCTCCCTGCCGTAAAGCTGGTCTTTGGGGTCAGGCTTACCCTTCTTCCGACCATGATGTGCAACATACACTATGGGCTTCACACCTTTTCGTCCAAGGTCATCGCCCGTGACACAGCGATGGATTTTGAGCGCATAGAGCTGCCATACCATTATCTGATGGGGTGGCTGTTGATGCACTGCCGATCTTTGATAAGGCCTGGAGCAGAAGACGGTGTCACGGCTGATGATGTTTTTATTTTCTAATATCACCATCAGCCCTGGGAGTGCAACACTATGCCAGCATGTCGGAGGGCGCTGGCGAGAGTGGACGGATACGACTTTTTTGTGTCTGTTCCTCGTTTTACCAATGAAGAAGTGAGGGGTGTACATATTGATGGTACCGGACCTTCTCACCTCTTGCATGAGAAGAAGCACCTTTGGTTGCGTAATATTCGTCCAGCGCACCTAGTATACCGTAACTGCGACGATGTCTACCTGGAGCCCTACTTGTCCAGCAGGTTCTTCCGCCAGTTCGGGTATAGCCAGCTATTCCTTGACAGTCCCAGTTCTTGCCTGGGATTTGTAGGTAGCATCCTCGATGGTATCAGGGCCTGGCATTATTATGACACGGTTCATACCCGAACTAGTTTCTCAGTTCCTGATACTAAGGCACCAGGGGAGATTTTGTATATGGCGGCCCTATACCATGTTACCGCAAGCAAGCCTCCCGTTAATTTTGACCCGAGTACCAGCTTTATCGTGGGTACTGGCTTGGCAGAGAAGCCCAAGGGGTCTAAGAGGAGAAAGAAGAGGGCGAACAGGGTTCCAGTGCTTGACTCGGAGTCCACCAATGCGGACGAAGAGGATGATGAGCATGATGCCGATAACTCCCTCCCTCCTACGGAAGAGGTGGCAGCGGATCAGCCACCTGTTGTGCCAGATCAGCCGCCTGTCGTGCCCGCCCTTTCACGCAAGCGAGGCAGGCATGATTCTATTGGCGGCATAACCTTCTTTGTGAAGCGGGCTGCGTAAGACGCCACGGGCTGCTCATTAAGGAGAGAGGCGAAGGTGATGATGCCGTTTCGGAGGTGAATTGAATTGCGACCATCTCCTTCTTTAGCCCTTTCTCTTTCTGAATTATTATCTAATTATTTTTCTCTTCTCTGTAGGCGTCAGAAGAGTTGGACTTTCGAGAACCGCTCGCTGTTTTTGAAGTCAATCCGGCCCTGACCACTTTGATTAGGACGTGTGTACCGAGATTATTTCTGCTGGGGTTCTCTCGGCGGCGGCTGAGGGATCTCACGTTGCTGAGGTCTCGACCCGAGGCGACAGGGGCTCCGCTGAACCCGTCCCCGAGATTGCTGAATTGCAGCAGGGTGACGCTGACCCAGTCGTATCTCCTTCCGAGGCGACTGGGGCAGAGGAATCAGCTGAATTCGGCTTGGAGGTCGCTAGTGAAGGAAATACGACGACTGTGAGCGAACCTCAGCCTCCACAACCCTCCCCTGGTAAGATAAGCCAAATCTTGACTAGTGAGGAGGCTCATTTGCTCTATCATCACATCCTTCGGGTTAGGCTGATTGATGGTTGCTCTGGACATACAGGTCCTGCCTCTTCACTGCCAATGACGGACATTGTCAAGGTAGGCTCTGCCATCGGGGATCTGGTGGAGGGGAGTATGCCCCATCCCCTTCCAACTTATATTGAGGGGCCTTCCGCTGGATCGAGTTTGGAAGATCAGATGGCGGCACAGCCGGGGCAAGGAGCAATGATCCCTATGTCCTCCTCTGCTCATGTAGCTTCGGGGGTCGACCTGTCCGCCTTACTGAGTATCCAAGTTCTTCGGGCCACAGATGAGGATTAGCTTCTATCCAAGTGTCTTTTCGCTCGAAATTTATTTCCCTGGTGATAGGGGTGGCAAGTTCTAGTATGTCTCCTTCGACACTGTCAGCTACACTTCCTTTGATGCCGTCCTCTGCGAAAGTTCTGGATGAGACGTCACGGGATGTGGTTGACAGTTTCTACCGCCACTTGAAGAGAGGGGTCAAAGCTGCTGTAGAGCGGGGGACCGCCTTTGCCTTGGCCCGATAATGCGCTCGTGGCCAAATTGAAATTCTTAAAACCCTTCCTGGTGGGGCAGAGATAGTTGCGCTTCTGGAGCCTAAATTGCTAGAGGCTGATCAGCTCGTGGCCCAGTTTCAAGTGTTACGGCAAGCTGATCTGTCTGCAGCCATTGATCAAGAGCGTGACTTCCTCTCCACTGCCCTGGAGAAGGTAAGGGTTGCACGAGATAAGTCTAAGCCGGTTATAATGAAGGACCTCGACGACCTATCTCTCCAGTATGACCATCTGAGCCACAGGAGCGAGGATTGCATGGCTCAGGAAGCGGCCGCCTCCCGCGGAATAGTCGATACAAGGGAACAGATCCTCGAGCTCTAGAGGAAGCTGGCTTTCTTGGAATCTGAGCTTGAAGATTCCCGTACGGATAAAGAGCTGATCGTTCAGGAGGCCGAAAAGGTCACCCGAGCTGCTGCTAGCCTGGAGCATGCTCTAAAGAAGCTTGAGAATGGCTGGCAGGCTCATGCGCATCTGGAGGATACAGAGCGGCTGACTCAGGAAGCCAAGCGCCGGGCCAAGCAGAAGTTTGAACGGTCGACTGTCTTGTTGAGGGACCATCTCATGGAATTATGTATCGCTGAACCATAGTCGGCCTTTTCCTTCTGTTTTGTTCATGTTCTTTCCCTTTTTGAGAGGGACGTGGTCCCAGAACATGTAGTACTTTTGACTTTCAAATAAAAGAGTATATTTTATTTCACCCGTTATTTGTATTGCTTATTGCGTTTGTAGTATTGTGGTAATTGCCCCACTGGGGGACTGTTTGTGGACTTGTTACCCTTGATATACTTTGGTTTTAGGTACGGATAGCAAGTTTGATGGGGATACTTAGAACAATTCACAGTAAGGTGGCCATAGACGTTCCTGATATTGGAGAAAAGAATGCCATGGAACAGCTGGTCTCCCGGGACATGATAAAAAATGAGGGGCATGTACTAGAAAACTTAGTACAGCATTTATGGTCAACAGAGGACATTTGTTGGCCTATTATCCTTGACATACTCCAGTTTTGGGTACAGATAATAGGTCGAGAGAGAACCTACATACTTACTCAGAGGTAATGAGGACGTGGTAAATATGAGGATTTCTTCGACGGAGCCTTCCTACTCTGAGGTAATGAGGACGTGGCAGGAGTGGGCTCCATGAAGGGTACATAGAACAACTCAGAGGTAATGAGGACGTTGAAGTTCTACGTGAGGGTTGGTTTATTTTTGATGGAAGTAAAAATAACTCAGAGGTAACATCGACGTGGTTATTTCGGAAAATTTGTGGATCTGTTACCCTTTTTATATACTGAAAGTGCGAGTATTGGATCATGAGGAGGGAGCTCTTTTCGGAAGAAAGTTCAGAGGTATGATCATACATGACTTACTACCTAAAAGATGCGATATAGATTCATCTGGAGTGACCATGTTATAAGTTCAGCGGTACCTGCGGGTACATAACTCGACAATCTAGGAGATTTGGAGTCAGAATGTAAGTTCAGTGGTACCAGAGAGTACATAACTCAACAATTTGGAAGATTTGGAGTCAGAATGTAAGTTCAACGGTACCAGAGGGCACATAACTCAACAATCTGGAATATTTGGAGAATGTCATTTTAGACATAATACTTCTTCAGGAACTTGCCATTGATGGGCAACATGAGCAAGTCTCTGTGTTTGCCATGAAATATAAAAGAACAAAACAATTATCGGAGGACTGGACTTTTACTTCACAATACAAAGTCGCTTGTACAAAGAAAGCCTAGGGATGAAAACCTAGGTACAGCAATCAAAGTACAATTGTTTATTTTAGATTCTGGGAGGTGACGATAGAGGCTCGGGAAAGCGACAGCAGCTCTGCCTTACTCCTTGGACGATCGGATGCAACCTTGGCTCCGGGGAGGAAATGCTCTCGGAATGCTCTCTGTGCGTGCCTTTGTCTCTCTGCTCTCTCTCTTCTTCGTATGTATCTGCCTCTCTCTATCTGTTTCTTGCAAGGGAATGGCAACTTGCTATTTATAAAAGTGGGGGGGGGGGCATCATTAGGGTTTTGCAATAATTGCCCATTCTCAAAAGTCGGCGGTTCAGGATCAATAAATCTGGGCCGTTCATAATAGATTTGAGCAATTAATGTGATTGTATCAAATCTCTATGGGCAATTAATAATGATTGCCATAAATCCTCATGATTTATTATGCCAAGCTCGGATCTTCTGCCACGTGTTTAATTTGATTGATTGCAAATGATCTGATTTGATCCCAATATTTTATTAGGATTTGTTGATAGATTTCGGCCGATTTGATGCCACGTGTCCCATTATCATGCCACGCGAGCCACTTAAAAATCTGAGCCGTATGAGGACTGCTCTCCATTGAGCCGCATAAGGCTGGCCATGTGTCAAGACTGCTTGGGAGTGGCCCCTGAACATTTGAATCGCATGGTGGTGATCTGAGCCGCATGAGCGTAAGTGACCGCATGATGAGTGCTTTCTTCGTGAGCCGCATGGAGATAGTCCTCGTGAGCCGCATGGAGATAGCCTCTGCTTGAGCCGCATGCGGTAGTTCTCGTGAGCCGCACATGGGTGGCCTCTGTCTGAGCCGCATGCGACTGTCCACGTGTCAAGGCCGCATAAAGGTCTTTTGGGGTTTCGGGGGATTGTGTCAGAGATATCCTTCATTTTTCTAGAAGTCTGCTATTATGACAGAGTCATTATTGCATCTTTCTGTCATTGGTCAGAGCTGTCAGCCGTCAAGGCATTAAATATAATAGAAGACAAAGAAAAGGGCTATTGAGGGCCACGTGGCTCCTCTCTGAGCCGTATGGAACTATTCGAGCTGCATAGACGCTTGAGCTGCATGGGTCCCTGAGCCGCATGAGCTCTCTGAGCCGCATGGGGATCCTTGGCCGCATGGATCTTTCTTTATTCTTTTCAATGCTTCTACAAGACCCCCTTCAAAGTTTTCAATTTGCAAAATTGAAATACTTTAAATAAGAAGCATGGCTATGTATAAATTCCTCTGGCCGTATATGATGTCCTGGCCACATAGCCTCCTCAGCCGCATTAGTCAATCAGCCACATAGACCCTTTGGCCGCATGGGCTATCTGGCCGCATGAAGCTCCTTGCCACGTCATACTGTCACGTGTGCAAATCTTTTTGTATTAATTGCTGTTGATTCGCCCTCAGTTTTAAGACCGCTTTTTGGGAAAGGATCCCAAGAGTTTGGCCTTTATGTCAGTCGGCTCATCTTGAGAACCGAAGGGTCGATTACTGTACGTGGATCGAGGCGCCTCTCTCTTGCCTATAAAACGTGAACGTGCTCAGTCGGAGAGACTTCTTCACTCTCTCTCTTTCGTCTTCGACTCTAATTTTCTTCCTTAGTCTTCCTTCTCCGATCGTCGGTACGATAATGGCCCCCAAGTCTTCCAAGGTTGCTGCTGCTGCTGCAAAGGGCAAGAAAGCGGCCTCCTCATCGGCCACTACGCCTGAAGTACACCCCGACGTCCACCCTGGTTTTAAGGGTAAGGATTGGACTAAATGTTTTGGAACATAAACCCCATGGCTCTGTTGCATGATTTATGCACAAGCCTTCATCCTTCGTCTACGTTGAACTGCCCAAGTTTAATCATGATAAAACCACCCTCGTATTCGAGCCGCATGGGGCATGCCTTGTGTTTGAGCTGCATGAGAAGGACTTGAGCCGCAGGAACACTTTCTGGATTTGAACCGCATGAAGTCTCATTTGACCGAGACCGCATGTGCTCCTGATGAGCTGAACCGCAGAAAGATTCACTAAGTCGTGCCGCATAAGCTCTTTTGCTAAACAGAACTACATACTTTCAACTAACCGCATAAGTTCTATCGGAGCAGTGCTGTATGAAACCCAACTGAATCGGGCCGCATAAGGCTGTGTTGACCTGAGCTGCATAGGCTCCATCGAAGCCACGCCGCATAAAACCCAACTGGATTTGGGCCGCATAAGGCTTCGTTTGATCCGAGCCGCATAGGCTCTCAAGAGCTTCTTGTTTAAGAAACTTTTGTTTTAACCATTTTTTAATCCTGTTTCTTTTGTCTACCTTCAGTGAATCTGCAAACCAATTCGGCAGGAGAGCTTTTGGTGGGTTCAGCTCAGTATGCTGTTGGTGTGCGGCTCGACGGCTTAGTTCGACATGTGTCGGATCAGCTTCCCATTGATGAGCCTTTGGAGAGGTTGGAAGCCATCAATAACCAGCCTTTCCACTTTCTTTGTACTATGATGAACTCGGGGAGACTGGATGGAGAGTATCTGAAACCAGTCTTTCTCTTCGGGGATGCTCTATTCATAAAGAACCCCCGAGTGCTGGACATCTCTGAGAACTGGGACTTTACGGTGGACGGGGTGGAGATCCACATTCCCAAAATGGAACGTCATTTTTCCCTCTCGTGGTTCTATATGGTACCGCTGAGCAGGCAGATGGTGGGCTCCCTAACTCCGACCCAATCGAGGATGTTCGTGGGCAACATCCACTATAATAGGAATATGAGGTCGGCATATGCGAGCAGGGACTCGGTTAGTCGAAGCGTGATGGGACTGATTCCGGGCTTCTTCATAAACGTATCTGGTCCCAACTTCACTTTTACTTTGGCCGATACTTTCCTGAATCAGCTCGCTCGCAAGGGGTCTTATCCTATTGGCAGGTTGTCGCTGTTGAACTGGATAAACCCCATCCCTACGTGGGTCAACCTGACCTCATGGATCTTGAGGAAATATGAGGCATTCCTCCGGGAGATTGACCTCTATTATGCCATCCGGGGCACCTGTTACGGGTTACCCATTAACAAGCCGTTATTCATGGCTCTTTTGGAAATGTATAACCGACGGACGGGAACTTTCTTCGCGCCCGAAGGGGAGTTGGGACTTGCTCTCCATGAAATGTATGCTGTTTCTAAGCTGCCATGGGGGGGCGAGGCCTTCGAAGTATATACGCCAACCAACGAGGAATTCGAGGATCTGGATCGACGATTCCCAAGTTTTGTTGCCGTATACCAGGAATTGCTGTGCCACCACAGTATTTGCCCCCAAACGGCTATTAAGAAGAACAATAGCTCAAAAGGGAACGCTCCCCATACTACGTCTTGGGTCGCGTATCTTTTTAAGTTCAGTCCCTCTGGCCGGGTTTCTTCTCGAGGTCCTCAGACCCAGGAGGAGATAAACAACCTAATGTCGAGTGCGAAGAGGTCAAGGTCCACCGGCGACAAGTTTGGGAGCCGCACCGACTCCTTCAGCTATTTCTTTTACGGTACCCGACAAATGTCCGAGAAAGCACTTTTGGCCGGATTCTTGATGGTATGGCTACGAAACTGCGTAGTCTCAGGAGGGGCAGGTTCTATTGAAAGGATCAGTCGCCACTTCATTCTTCCGGCCGTGAAGCTGGTCTTCAGAGTTAGGCTGGCCCTTCTTCCGGCTATGGTGTGTAGCATACACCACGGTCTCCGTGCCTTTTCGTCCAAAGTCATTGCTCGCGAGATGACACTGGACTTTGAACGAATAGAACTACCCTACCATTATTTAATGGGTTGGCTATTGATGCATTATCGGTCGTTGATGAGGCCCGGGGCAGACGATGGCGTTACCGATGATGACGCTTTTCTTTTCCGATACCGTTGTCAGCCTTGGGAATTCGACACCATTTCAGCCTGTCAGAGGGCGTTGGCGAGAGTAGATGGGCCCGACTTTTTTGTGTCTGTTCCTCAATTTACCGCTCGAGAAGTGAGGGGTATACACGTTGACGGCATTGAACCTCCCCTGCTCTTATCTGAAAAGATGCTTCTCTGGCTGCACAATATTCGTCCGGCGCACCTGGTATATTGTTACCACAATAACGTATACCTGGAGCCCTACTTGCCTAGTAGGTTCTCCCGTCAGTTCGGGTACAGCCAGCTGTTCCTTGATTGTCCCAGTGCTTGCCTAGGCTACGAGGGCAGTGTCCTTGACGGCATCAGGGCATGGCATTATTATAATGCGGTTCATACCCGAGCAAGCTGCTCGGTCCCCGACGCTAATACGCAAGGGAAGATTTTGTACATGACGGCCCTCTATCATGTTGCGGCAAGCAAACCTCCCATGAATTTTGATATGAGCACCAGCTTTATTGTCGGGACTGGCTTGGCAGAGAAGCCCGAGGGGTCCAAGAAGAGGAAGAAAAAGGCGAATACGGTTCCTGTGCCGGACTCAGAGTCCACGACGGCGGACGAAGAGGATGATGGACAGGATGCCGATGATTTGTCCCATTCCTCAGACGAGGAGGCGGGGGATCAGCCACCTAACGTGCCGGACGACATGGTTACGAGGCAGCCGCCTACTGTGCCTGGTCCTTCGCGCAAGTGAACCAGGCGCATGTCTACTGATGATAGCATAACCTACTCCACTAAGCGAGCTGCGGTAAGACGCCGCAGGCTATTTATTGATGATGTTGGTGCTGTTTCTGAGGTGATTTGAATTTCCACTACCTTTTCCTTTTTTTCTAAACTATGGCCTAATCGTCTTCTTTTACTCCTTGTAGGCGTCAGAGGTGTCGGTTTCTCGGGATCCGGCTACTAAGGTCGATCCGGCCCTGACCACTTTGGTTTATGATATGTGCACCGCTATCATTTCTGCTGGGGTTCTTTCGGAGGCGGCCGAGGAGTCCCACCTTGCTGAGACCTCCATCCATGGGGACGGGGGTTCTACTGCACCTGTCCCTGAGACAGCTGAAATTCAACGAGATGATGCTGAACTGGCTGGCTCCCTTGAATTCAACTTGGAAGTCGCGGGCGGGGAGACTATGTCAACCGCGAGCGAGCTGCAGCCTTCCTGCTCCTTTCCTAGAAAGATAAGCCGAACCTTAACTTGTGAGGAGGCCTATCGGCTCTATCATCATATCCTTCGGGTTACGTCAATTGATGGTTGCTTTGGACGTACAGGTCCCGCCCCCTTATTGTCGGTGATGGATATTGTCGGGGTGGACTCTACCAGAGGGGATCTGATGGAAGCACGTGTGCCTCCTTCTCTTTCCACCAATATTGAAGGGCCTCCAGCTGGTTCAAGTTCGGGGGCTCAAGTGGTGGCACAGCCGGGGCTAGAAATAATGCTCCTTGCGTCCTCCTCCTTGAATATGGTCTCGGGGGTTGATCTTTTCGCCTTGCCAAGTATCCAGGCTCTCCGGGCGGCGGAAGAGGAGCTAGCCGCTATTCGTGCATCTTTTCGTACGGAATTTATTTCCCTGGTGGCTGGGATGGCAAGTTCCGATGCTACTCCTTTGACATTGTCGGCCACACTCCCTCTGATGCCATCCTCTACATAAGTTTTGGATGAAGTGTCCCAGGACGTCGTCGATAGCTTTCACCGCCATCTGAGGAGAGGGGTCGAGGCAGCCATGGAGAAAGGAACTCCCTTTGCTATGGCCCTCGGTATGCCGGTGGCCAAATCGACATCCTTAGAGCACTCTCCGGTAGGGCGGGGTTAGCTGTGCTTCTGGAGCCTAAGCTGTTAGAGGCCGATCGTCTTGTGGCCCAGTTTCATGTGTTGC
Organism: Iris pallida; assembly: GCA_029216955.1. NCBI lineage: Eukaryota > Viridiplantae > Streptophyta > Magnoliopsida > Asparagales > Iridaceae > Iris > Iris pallida. The sequence goes on along the minus strand of JANAVB010008798.1, from coordinate 1,716,689 downwards.
AGCAAGCTGATCTGTCTGCAGCGATAGACCAAGAGCGCACTTTCCTCATAACCGCGATGGAGAAGGTGAGGCTTGCTCGGGAGTCGATCAAGCCGACTATACTGAAGGACCGCCGTGATTTGTCTCGGTTATACGATCAATGGAGCTGTAGAAGTGAAGATTGCACGGCTCGGGAGGCGGCTGCCTCTTGCGGGGTAATTGACACCAGGGAGCAGATCCTCGAGCTCCAGAGAAAGGTGGCCTTCCTGGAGTCCGAGCTCGAAGCCGCCCGTACTGAGAAGGGGCTTGCTATCCAGGAGGTTGACAGACTTAGTAGAGCTTCTTCCAATCTGGAACTCGCCCTGAAGAAGATGGAGGATGACTGGCGGGCATATATGCACTTGGGTGATGCGGAGCAGTTGTCCCAGGAGGCTGAACGCCGAGCTAGACAGCGGCTTGAGCGGGGGGCCTCCTTGGTGAGGGACCGCCTCCTGGAATTGTGTAATACCGAACTATAGTCGGCCCTTTTCTCCTTTTATTTCTGTTCTCCTTTTTTTTTGAGAGGGACGTGGTCCCAAAAACATGTAATGCTTTTTGGCTTCCAAATAAAAGAGTATGTTTTATTCTATCCTTTATTTATACTGCCTGTTGTGTTTGCGGTGTTATGGTCGCGTTTGCCCCGAATGGGGGACTTGTTTATGGACCTGTTACCCTTGGCATACCTTGGTTTTAGGTACGGATAACAAGTTTGATGGGGATACCTAGAACAATTCCACGGCAAGGTGATTATGGACGTTCCGGGTATCGGGAGAGAGAGTGCCATGGAGCAGCTGGGCTCCCGGGGCATGATGAGGAATGGTGGGCCTGTACTAAGAAATTTAGCGAAGGACATTTGTGGGCCTATTATCCTTGGCATACCCTGGTTCAGGATATGGATAATAAGATGAGAGAGAAGCAATCATACTTACTCAGAGGTAATGAGGATATGGCAAGCATGAAGGTTTCTTCGACGGAGCCTTCTCACTCAGAGGTAATGAGGACATGGCAGGAGTGGGCTCAATGAAGGATATTTATGGACCTATTATCCTTGGCGTACTCCGGTTGTGGGTACGGATAATAAGTCGAAAGGGAATCAACATACTTACTCAGAGGTAATGAGGATATGGCAAGCATGAAGGTTTCTTCGACGGAGCCTTCCTACTCAGAGGTGATAAGGACATGGCAGGTGTAGGCTCAATGAAGGAGGGTACATAGAACGACTCAGAGGTAATGAGGACATGGAAGTTCTATGTAAAGGGGTGATTTGTTTTTGGCGAAAGTGAAACGACTCAGAGGTAATAAGGACATGGCCGTTTTGGAAATTTGTGGATCTGTTACCCTTTTTGTGTACTGGGAGTGTGGGTAGTAGATCATGAGGGAGGATCTCTTTCAGGAAGAAAGTTCAGGGGTATGGTCATACATGACTTACTATCTGAAAGAGAGACCGGAATATGAGTTCAGAGGCACCTGCAGGTACATAACTCGATAAACTGGAAGATTGTGAGTTCAGCGGTACGGGAGGGTACATGACTCAATAATCTAGAATTTGGAAATGTGAGTTCAGCGGCACCAGCGGGTACATGACTCAATAATTTGGAGTTGTGAATGTGAGTTCAGCGGTACCAGCAGATACATAACTCAATAGTCTGGAATTTTGGAATATGAGTTCAGCGGTACCAGCGGATACGTGACTCGGCAATCTGGAAAATATGATATGAGTTCAGCGGTACTGGCGAGTACATAACTCAATAGTCTAGAATTTTGGAATATGAGTTCAGCGGTACTGGCGGGTACATAACTCAATAATCTGGGATGTTGTGGATATGAGTTCAGCGGCACCAGCGGGTACATAACTCAATAATCTGGGATGTGATACGAGTTCAGCGGTACCGGCAGGTACATGAATCTAGGATCTAGAAAATGTGATACGAGTTCAGCGGTACCGGCAGGTACATGACTCTATGATCTGAAAAATGTCGTTTAGACATAATATTTCTTCAGGAACTTGTTGTTGACGGGCAACATGAGCAAGTCTCTGTTTTGTTTTGCAAGACGGTAGGCACCGTTGGAGAATACGGTCTCAATGATAAACGGGCCTTCCCATTTTGGCTGGAATTTGCCAGCGATTTTGTGCATCATGACCAGCGGCCTCCGGACTGCCAGAACGAGATTGTCCACTTGGAATGTTCTGATTTTAACCTTATTGTTGAAGGCTCCGGAGATGCGTGCTTGGTATATTTTGATCCGTTGCTGAGCCAGGAGGCGCTTTTCATCTAAGGCCTCCAACTCTTGTAGTACGCGACGGTAGTTATCATCCGTCGTCAATTGGTAAGTAAGGGCGACGCGGAGCGAGGGTATTTGAGTCTCCAATGGGAGAACTGCCTCACTCCCGTACACCAGGGAGAATGGTGTGTTCCCTGTGGCTGTTCGGACTGTGGTACGGTTCGCCCATAAGCATTCACCAAGCTTCTCGTTCCAGTCGCATTTGTTGGACGATACGAACTTCTTGATAAGTTTGATGATTGTTTTGTTGAATGCTTCTGCTAACCCATTCGCTGCGGATTGTATGGTGTTGAAGCAATATTCTGGATGCGGTGCTTGTCACAAAACCGATAGAAGGCGTGGCTTGCAAACTGCGGACCATTATCGTGGATGATCCTTCGGGGCAGTCCAAAGCGGTAGATGACGTGATGCTTGAGGAAGCTGATCACGTTTGAAGTTTTGACTTCTGCAAGCGGGATAGCTTCCGTCCATTTGGAGAAGTAATCTGTGATTATGAGTATGAAGCGATGTCCTCGGGTAGAAGGTGGAGTGATTGGACCAATGATATCCATTCCCCATGCTTCGAACGGCCAGGACGCTACTGTCGAATGTAGAAATTTGGATGGCTGGTGGATGAAGTCCGCATGGACTTGGCAGGCTTTGCACTTTCTCGCATAGCCTATCGCATCTGCTACCATCGTGGGCCAGTAGTAGCCCATTCGGTGAAGACGATCTTGCAGTTTAGGGCCAGGCTGATGGGCCCCGCAGACACCGTCATGAGCTTCGCGTACAGCTTCTTTGGCTTCTGCATTTGACAGACACCGAAGCAATAGCCCATCGTAGGATCGTCGATACAGCATTTTCGTCTCTGTATCGTAGAAGAATCTGAGAGAACGCCTTCTGATGGAAGTGGCTTCCTTTGGGTTCTCGGGCAGGATGTCGTAGACTACGAAGTCAATGAATGGCTGTCTCCAGTCTAGCGCTTCGTCGATCACCTGAGCGGAATAACTTGCGACGAATTGAACATTGTTCCTGGGACAGACCAGTTCATAGCCTATCACATCCACTGATTGGCGAGCATAGTTCGGAACTGCTAGGGAAGCGGCATGGCCAGCTAGGGCATCGACTTCGATATTTCGGAGTCTGGGAATGTGTTCGATGAAGAACCCTTCAAATGACGAGATGATGTTGATCGCTATTTGGTGATAGGGGATCATGTCTTCATGGCGAACTTCGTATGAGCCCTGGATCTGATTAACGATTAACTGCGAATCGCCGTTTGCTTCAAGATATTCTACCCCCGGCTCTCTTGCAAGTTGGAGGCCAATGACAAAAGCGTTGTACTCGGCCACATTGTTAGAGCAGGGTTCTGTGAGGGAGTAAGCACGATTGATCACCAATCCGGAAGGAAAAACCAGTACCACCCCGACTCCGACGACGATATTGTCCTGAGGTCCGGTCCTTGAGGCGCCGACGAAGAACATCCGCCATATATCATCGTGAGAGGTTGCATGTGAGTCGGCGAACTCATCTGGGATTTCTTCATAAATTTTGGATGACTCCGAGCCTAGGTGGGCTGCTAAAAAGTCTGCCAGAGCTTGACCTTTAACAGCCTTTTGCGGGATGAAAATCATATGTAACGTCCCAGTCCCAAAATACGTAGGACTAGGAACGTAGAATGCCAGCTGTATACATACGAAGTACTCTCCAATATATGGAACCCTCGTATGAATACATAAGCTGTAAAATGCAGTAGAACCACAACTAATCGCATCCACACAAATAATTGAATAAAAGATATTATATAATGATAATGAATTTGTCTTGATACAATATGTTGGGCGGAGACAAATCCACTACCAACAAAATAAGGTAAAGTATATAGAAAATGAAATTAGTGGCGAGCGAAGTGAAGACGATCCAAATACAATCATCCTCGAAGGAATGACGATTATCACGGCTAGAGCTAGAGCACCTGCGAAAGACAATAGCACACACCTGGGGAGATAATCAGGTCCTCAGAGGGACGTAACAAGACACATAATATCATGCCATATAAACTGAATAAATATTGCTCAAATAAATAAGTCAATCGAATTATAACATGGTCCAATACGCACCTACTGAACGAGTGTACCATCCCCCCAACCAAACAAGGACAGGAGATGGTAAACTAATTCACGGTGACGTATCTTTCCATGCTATAAATCCAATATGGTATCCGGACCCCAACAAGGTTCAATGCCTTCTCATCGAAGTAGTAAGTTACACCTACAACCAAACAAGGACAAGATGTGATGAACTAATCCGCGCTAAGTTATTGTTCCAAGCCACGGTCAGATACAAGTACCCAAACCAAAAGTACTCGTACCTAACGGATAAAGGTGCCTAACCGTTCTAAGTGATATGTAGTTAAGAACAATCCTTCCTATGCATGGGCCCTGGCTGAATAGGATCGACATAGTCCCCCCTTGGGCACCAGAGGCCCCATCAGTAAGAGCATGACGTTCCGCAGAATCGTTAGTGGCCGTCAGTAATCATGGGTCATCAACCCCGTATCTCCAGCGGAGAGTCCGGGTCACAAGGAAAAGTGCATCGAAGCCCATATGCTAAGGAATTATCCTCCCCACCCAATGCCTACTCTGTTGTATCCACAACAGTAAACCTCTATAACCGCTAAGTCAAACTAAGCATGCAACCTCTATTAGCGGTTATTCCTATCGCACGGATTGTACGTTCTGGTGGCCAGCCAATCACGCACTTCCGTGTCCTACATGCGACATACAACTTCGTGTTACAACGTGTCAAGGCCAATGAATGCAACACACAGGGTGGTCCCTTAATTCTAGGTTCAACGTGTAAGAAAAATAATATATAGCAGAATAAACATGAACAGTAAGTTCTAACAGGTTAAGCCATATATCACAGTATATTTTACATAAAGAAAATAATGAACAATGCATAAAATATGAGCTAAAATAAGTAAACAATGAATGGCAAGGTGTCTTGCCTGGTAGTACGCCTGGTGTGCTGCGATGATCAAGGTAGCACGAACTACGATTTCGGTACAACCACTATGCATGGTGACCTCGGGTGATGGCACGGACAGTTCCATTGAGTCCAGAAGGGTCAATTTTGTTAGGGTGGACATAAGGTAGTTTGGAATTGGCAAAGGGAATTGGAATAATGGGCTTAGTCACGGACTGGAGGAAAATCGAAGGAATTTAGATAAATAACATATATACGATTTTAGAAAATATTTTATAATAATTTGGAAAAAATATTTTAGATAAATACGTACTTACAAAATTTAAAATCGCTTTTCGTCTAAAACTCTAAGTAGTAAAAATATGAATTAGTAAGAAACTAGATTTCCTCAGTTAAAAATACTTGAAAAATTCTAGAATATCTTTTTAGGTCAAAACTGTAATAAGGTACTATAAAATAATATAAAAATATATTTAGGAATATCTCAATATTATGAGAACAAAATATGTCTTGGTAGATCCAAAGAAATAATAATGCTAATTAGTATCCTTATTAATAACAGTAAATAAAATTTATATTTATCATATATATATATGTTTTTACGTACTAATTTACAAATCCAAAACATATATCCTTTTTCTCATACAATAATGATAATAAAATAATCGTGAATACTACTGCTTGTACAAAGAGAATATTAATAATAATAATAATAATAATAATAATAATAATTATAGTAATAACTGAGAAAAATAAACAATTAATAAACGAAAATAAAAATACCAAAATAGCAACCCATTTCCCCGTTAAGAAAGAGGAGAAAGAGGGTGAGGAAAAAAGAAAAAAAGAAATGAGTGAGAAAGAAAGGGATCGGGAGAGAGAGAAGATGATCGAAGAAGGGAAGAGAGCGAGGACGAGAGGCTGGAGAGAGGGGGTTTCGTGAGGCGGCACGGATGACGGAGGGAAGGAGCGTGGTGGCGGCGTTTGGAGCGGGGGTTAGATCGGAGGGGGTGAGCTCGGGAGAAGGTCGGCGGAGGCTGGTCCGGCGGGCGGCGCCGGAGCAAAGGGTTCGGGGCTAGGCTCGGCAAGGCGGAGGTTGGGCACCAAGGCGGAGGAACGGGGAGATAGACGCGGCGCTGCAGTCGCGGCCGGCTATGGCACACCGACGGCCGGAGGAGGCGCAGACAACCGGAGCTCGTCGGCGGGCTCGATGGATCTGCCGTGCATAGTTGCTAGCGCTGGGTTCGAGGACGGGCGTGTAATACCGGTGGTGCGCGAGCAACGCAGCGGTGGAGGCACACATGCCACGACGTCGGCTCATTGGGTTTTCCAGCGGTCACACCACGGCGGAGACGCTGGTCTTGGCGGCCGTCAAGGTATGTGTTATGGGTTTGTGGCGGTGGTCGCCGATCGCCAGGGGTTTTGGGGTTGATGATGGTGATTTCGGGTGGGGGCGGTGGTAACGCTGTGGTCGGGAAAGGGAACGGCCAGTCGCGGAACGGTCAGCCGCTGGAAGGGGCAGCGATGAATGGTGATGGTGATGCCGACGGTGGAGTCACGGTAGGACTGGCGAGGTGAAGGTGGGGGTTAGGCAGAGAAGATGGGACGGCCGGTCACGGTGGTGTCGAATGTGTTTGGTGGCGGTGGTGGTGAAGGTTCGGCCGACCTGGGTGTTGGCACCTGGTGGAGGTGCTGGGTGATGAGGTTGGTGGTGGTGTTGCTGTCCTGGCCTGGCCGAAGGGATGTGTTCGGGGTGAGGTGATCGGGTGACGGTCTTGGGGTGTTGTGTGCAGTCGAGTGGCGATAGAGATGGGCGGTTGGTTGGTTTGTCGGGGTCGGTGGGGATAGCAGGGGAGGTCGCTCGCCGGGACTGTGAGTGGACGGGTGGCGTGGTGGCGGTGAATAGGGCCAGGAGGCAGGGAAACTATGGTTAGGGTTAGGGTTAGGATTAAGATTAGGAATTCATTGATGTCGGGGTGTGTCCGACACGAGGAAATTTTATATGTAAATGATTGGAATAAGAATTTGGGTGGACACAGACACGATGCACGTAAATTTGTGGAGAAAATTGTTGTGGATGAATAATGAATTGGAGGAGTACCTGCCTATTTATAGGATGTGGAAATTCCCATTAAGATAAGGATTAGGATAGTTAAAACCCAATTATAGATAATTTGCTACTTAATTTGAAATCAATTAAATCCAAATCCAAATCAAAATCCAAATTTAAATCTAATTAAATTTTTAGTTCAAAATCAACTGGGATAAAGCAAATTTCAAATATTAACTATTTAAATAAATCCATAAATTTAAATCAAGATTTAAATCTTCACAAAAATTTCGAAATATATTTTCCAAAAATATTAATAATAATAATTTCAAAAATTACATTAATATTTTTTTAAATATCTTTTTGAATAATAAATTATTAATATTAATAAATCTCGAAAATTACATTTTTATTTAAAATAAACTATCAAAATATTTATGAAATATGTGTATGCACTAAGAATATTATTTATTCTAAATAACTGCCATAAATGAAAGACTTTTTATAAATACAATAAATAAAATACTAACTTGGAAACTTTGGTACGATAGTTAAAATAATTATTATATAAATTATTTTGAAACTATAAAAATAAAAATATTTTTCTAAAAATATGTACGCTCGCACATATTCGCACTCGCCAAGCAATTACGAAAAAATAAAATTTCGTGCGCGACGTACAATACGACTACGCGACGTACAATACAAAATTTTAAATCGGTACCAAATTTAATAATAAAAAAATAGTAAAAATTTAGGGGTTTTACATCCTACCAAACTTAAAAGAATTTCGTCCTCGAAATTAAGAATTAGTAGGGGGTGAGAGGACACAAGGGGGTATCAATGGGGATCCAATGATGACAATATTTTCACAAAATTATGTCGTAAGAAATCGCGATCTAGATCGTAGAAAAATAATACGGTATGGTCATAATTGATAGGACAGCTAGAGGAATTTTAAGTATAACGCCTTCGTCCTTCGAAAATAGGTGAAGGCGAAAGCAATATAGAGTTCGAAGAAGGTGTTATCGAATACGAATACGTGATTCAAAGACGATCAAATAATTTCAAAGGAATTGTCAAGGCAGTCGTGGATGGGATTCTAGAGAAAAAGTTTAGCTATGTCCCCATCCATGTAGAACGATAGATAAAAGCGAACCAAAGTGCACTTGGTTGATCAGACCATTGTGCACCGGTTCTGATTAGACAATAGGCTAGTGAGCGCTCAATGGCATATGTCATGAACAAACTCGATAAAGAATAAGCTTGCAAAAACTAGGCTACATTAGCATCATTAGTCAAAATGGTAAATACATAGGCACGAGAGATTAAGATTTAAAGAAGGTAGAATGATTCTAAGTCATATAGTCGTCCTATAGTCTTCTTATCCAAGTCCTTGGTTGGCTAGACGGATTAGGTCCTCTAGATTTTAGGATCTAAATAAGCTTGCTAATATAGGTCACTAGGTCAAGGGGTTGCTAGTTCATAAGGTATTCTACCCAACTTAAAGAATTAAACTAATGGTGTTTTGGGACAACTAACTAGTAGGGTCAATCTCTAGCAAGCACGAAGAGAAGATAAGAATAGGGATGGAAGGAAGCAAGCAAGATGCAATTGATGAGTCAAACGGTAGATAAAATCAAGAAAAGAGGTCAAGTATGTGGATGAGATCCTAAACTTCTAATCCTATACGCAGGCTTGCTTGGTACGGTTAAGTAACTAAACAATTTATCTTGACCTGCATGGGCCACCACAAAAACATATAACACCCCAGTCCCAAAAAACGTAGGACTAGGAATGTAGACATGCCAGCTGTATACATACGAAGTACTCTCCAATATATGGAACCCTCGTATGAATACATAAGCTGTAAAATACAGTAGAACCATAACTAATCTCATCCACACAAATAATTAAATAAAAGATATTATATAATGATAATAAATTTGTCTTGATACAATATGTTGGGCGAAGACAAATCCACTACCAACAAAATAAGGTAAAGTACATAAAAAATGAAATGAGTGGCGAGCGAAGTAAAGACGATCCAAATGCAATCATCCTCGAAGGAATGGCGATGATCACGACTAGAGCTAGAGCACCTGCGAAAGACAATAGCACACACCTAGGTAGATAACCAGGTCCTCAGAGGGACGTAACAAGACACATAATATCATGCCATATAAACTGAATAAATATTGCTCAAATAAATAAGTCAATCGAATTATAACATGGTCTAATACACACCTACTGAACGAGCGTACCATCCCCCCAACCAAACAAGGATAGGAGATGGTAAACTAATTCACGGTGACGTATCTTTCCACGCTATGAATCCAATATGGTATCCCGACCCCAACAAGGTTCAATACCTTCTCATCGAAGTAGTAAGTCACACCTACAACCAAACAAGGACAAGATGTGACGAACTAATCCGCGACAAGTTATTGTTCCAAGCCAGGGTCAGATACAAGTACCCAAACCAAAAATACTCGTACCTAACGGATAAAGGTGCCTAATCGTTCTAAGTGATATGTAGTTAAGAACAATCCTTCCTACACATGGGCCCGGGCTGAATAGGATCGGCATAGTCCCCCCTTGGGCACGAGAGGCCCCATCAGTAAGAGCATGACGTTCTGCAGAATCGTCAGTGGCCGTCAGTAATCATGGGTCATCAACCCCGTATCTCCAGCGGAGAGTCCGGATCATAAGGAAAAGTGCATCGAAGCCCATACGCTAAGGAATTGTCCTCCCCGCCCAATGCCTACTCTGTTGTATCCACAACAGTAAACCTCTATAACTGCTAAGTCAAACTAAGCATGCAACCTCTATTAGCGATTATTCCTATCGCACGGCTTGTACGTACTGGTGGCAAGCCAATCACGTACTTTCGTGTCCTATATGCGACAGACAACTTCGTGTTACAACGTGTCAAGGCCAATGAATGCAACACACAGGGTGGTCCCTTAAATCTAGGTTTAATGTGTAAGAAAAATAATATATAGCAGAATAAACATGAACAGTAAGTTCTAACAGGTTAAGCCATGTATCACTGTTTATTTTGCATAAAGAAAATAATAAACAATGCATGAAATATGAGATAAAATAAGTAAACATCGAATGACAAGGTGTCTTGCCTGGTAGTACGCCTGGTGTGCTACGATGATCAAGGTGGCACGAACTGTGACTTCGGTGCAACCACTATGCATGGTGACCTCGAGTGGTGGCACGGACAGTTCTTGAGTCCAGAAGGGTCAATTTAGTTAGGGTGGACAAAAGGTAGTTTGGAATTGGCAAAGGGAATTGGAATAATGGGCTTAATCACGGACTGGAGGAAAATCGAAGGAATTTAGATAAATAACATATATACGATTTTAGAAAACATTTTATAATAATTTGGAAAAAAATATTTTAGATAAATACGTACTTACAAAATTTGAAATCGCTTTTCGTCTAAAACTCTAAGTAGTAAAAATATAAATTAGTAAGAAACTAGATTTCCTTAGTTAAAAATACTTGAAAAATTCTAGAATATCTTTTTAGGTCAAAACTGTAATAAGGTACTATAAAATAATATAAAAATATATTTAGGAATATCTCAATATTATGAGAACAAAATATAGGCCTTGGTAGATCCAAAGAAATAATAATGCTAATTAATATCCTTATTAATAACAGTAAATAAAATTTATATTTATCATATATATATGTTTTTACGTACTAATTTACAAATCCAAAACATATATCCTTTTTCTCATTGAATAATAATAATAAAATAATCGTGAATACTACTGCTTGTACAAAGAGAATAATAATAATAATAATAATAATAATGATAATAATAATAATTATTATTATAATAATAATAATAATAATAATAATAATAATAATTATTATTATTATTATAGTAATAACTGAGAAAAAAATAAACAATTAATAAACGAAAATAAAAATACCAAAACAGCAACCCATTTCCCCTATTAAGAAAGAGAGGAGAGAGGGTGAGAAAAAAAGAAGAAAAGAAATGAGAGAGAAAGAAAGGGATCGGGAGAGAGAGAAGATGATCGGAGAAGGGAAGAGAGCGGGGACGAGAGGCTGGAGAGAGGGGGTTTCGCGAGGCGGCACGGATGGCGGAGGGAAGGAGCGGGGCGGCGGTATTTGGAGCGGGGCTTAGATCGGAGGGGGTGAGCTCGGGAGAAGGTCGGCGGAGGCTGGTCCGGCAGGCGGCGCCGGAGCAAAGGGTTCGGGGCTAGGCTCGACAAGACGGAGGTTGGGCGCCAAGGCGGAGGAATGGGGAGATGGATGCGGCGTTGCGGTCGCGGCCGGCTAGGGCACGCCGGCGGCCGGAGGAGGCGCAGACGACCGGAGCTCGTCGGCAGGCTCGATGGATCTGCCGCGTATAGTTGCTAGTGCTGGGTTCGAGGACGGGTGTGTAATATCGGTGGTGCACGAGCAACGCAGCGGCGGAGGCACACATGCCACGACGTCGGCTCGCTGGTTGTTCCAGCGGTTACACCACGGCGGAGGCGCTGGTCTTGGCGGCCGGCGAGGTTTCTGTTATGGGTTTGTGGCGGTGGTCTCCGATCGCCAGGGGTTTTGGGGTTGATGATGGTGATTTCGGGTGGGGGCGGTAGTAACGCTGTGGTCGGAATAGGGGACGGTCAGTCGCGGAACGGTCAGCCGCTGGAAGGGACGGCGATGAATGGTGATGGTGATGCCGACGGTGGAGTCACGATGGGACTGGCAAGGTGAAGGTATGGGTTAGGCAGAGGAGATGGGACGGCCGGTCACGGTGGTGTCGAATGTGTTTGGTGGCAGTGGTGGTGAAGGTTTGGCCGACCTGGGTGTTGGCACCTGGTGGAGGTGCTGGGTGATGAGGTTGGTGGTGGTGTTGCTGTCCTGGCCTGGCCGAAGGGATGTGGTCGGGGCGAGGTGATCGGGTGACAGTCTTGGGGTGTTGTGTGCAGTCGAGTGGCGATAGAAATGGGCGGTTAGTTGGTTTGTCGGGGTCGGTGGGGATAACAGGGGAGGTCGCTCGCCGGGACTGTGAGTGGCCGGGTGGCGTGGTGGCGGTGAATAGTGTCAGGAGGCAGGGAAACTATGGTTAGGATTAGGGTTAGGATTAAGATTAGGAATTCATTGATGTCGGGGTGTGTCTAACACGAGGAAATTGTATATGTAAATGATTGGAATAAGAATTTGGGTGGACACAGACACGATGCACGTAGATTTGTGGAGAAAATTATTGTGGATGAATAATGAATTGGAGGAGTACCTGCCTATTTATAGGATGTGGGAATTTCCATTAAGATAAGGATTAGGATAGTTAAAACCCAATTATAGATAATTTGCTACTTAATTTGAAATCAATTAAATCCAAATCCAAATCAAAATCCAAATTTAAATCTGATTAAATTTTTAGTTCAAAATCAACTGGGATAAATCAAATTTCAAATATTAACTATTTAAATAAATCCATAAATTTAAATCAAGATTTAAATCTTCACAAAAATTTTGAATATATTTTCTAAAAATATTAATAATAATAATTTCGAAAATTACATTAATATTTTTTTAAAAATCTTTTTGAATAATAAATTATTAATATTAATAAATCTCAAAAATTATATTTTTATTTAAAATAAACTAGCAAAATATTTATGAAATATGTGTATGCACTAAGAATATTATTTATTCTAAATAACTGCCATAAATGAAATACTTTTTATAAATACAATAAATAAAATACTAACTTGGAAACTTTGGTACGATAGTTAAAATAATTATTATATAAATTATTTTGAAACTATAAAAATAAAAATATTTTTCAAAAATATGTACGCTCGCACATATTCGCACTCGTCGAGCAATTACGAAAAAATAAAATTTCGTGCGTGACGTACAATATGACTACGCGACGTACAATACAAAATTTTTAATCGGTACCAAATTTAATAATAAAAAAATAGTAGAAATTTAGGGGTTTTACATCATATGATAGGGGGACAGCAATATTGCCCATGTAGCGAGGCGAGAGCTGAGTGCCCCTGGTTTGGTCATGAGGACCCTGAGAGGGTTGACTCGTGAGATCACATGTATGGTTTGTCCTGTGACATAGTGCCGCGTCTTCTGAATGGTGAACACCAGGGCGAGGCATTTCTTCTCCACGGCGGTGTATCGGTGCTCTGGCCCAATCATCATTCGGCTGAGGTAGTATATGGTTTGTTCATGGCCTGCATTGTTGTTTTGTGCTAGCAGAGCGCCGGAGGAATGCTCCATTGCTCGTACATAGAGCAGGAATGGTTTTCCAGCAACCGGGGCCACCAGGACTCGCGGGTTCGACAAATACTCTTTGATGCTGTCGAAGGCATGCTGGCATTCTTCACCCCATACGAACGAGACATATTTCTTCTTGAGATGGATGAATGACCGACATCGCCCGAAGAGGTTGGAAATGAACCTCCTAATGTAAGCTAGCCTCCTTTGGAGGCCTTGAAGTTCTTGAAGATTTCTCGGGGGACCCATCTCCATGATTACCTTTGTCTTCTCTGGGTCTACGTGGATACCTTGGGCGGTGATGATGAAACCCAGTAACTTTTCGCTGGATACGCCCAAGAAGGATTTTGTGGGATTCATCTTCAGGTTGTGTGCTCGTATCAGGTCGAATACCGTCCTTAGATCCTGGAGATGGTCTCCCTTACAGCGACTCTTGACGACGATATCATCAACATAGCACTCTACTGTCTTGCGCAAGTGGTCTCTGAGGATGATACTTATGGCTCTTTGATATGTGGCACCAGCATTCTTTAAACTGAAAGGCATGACTGTGTAGCAGTATGTGCCAATCGGTGTTCGGAATGATGTATGCTTTTTGTCATTAAGAGACATTTTGATTTGGTTGTACCCCGAGAAGCCATCCATGAATGACATACGTTCGAAGCCGCAGGTGTTTTCAATCATGATATCTGTGATAGGGTGGGAGAATTCATCTTTGGGACATACGTCCTTCAGATTACGGAAGTCGATGCAGATTCGAATCTTTCCATTCTTCTTGAGGACTGGTACTATGTTGGCGACCCAATTCGGATGTTGCTCTTCGCGTATGAAGCCGCTGGCTATCAGTTTGTTGACTTCGGCTTCGATAGCATCCATGATGCCTGGGCGGAAGCGTCGTTGTTGTTGCTTGACTGGTTTTGCATCCGGCCGAATGTTGAGTTTGTGAAGAGCAACCTCGGGGTTTAGTCCTGGCATGTCTTCATAGCTCTTGGCGAACACATCAATATATTCTTTGACAAGTTCCAGCAGCGATTCTCTCTCTTCGTCTGTTAGGCTTTTACTGACGAAGATTGGTTTCGGAGAAGATTCGCAGCCGAGATCCACTTGTATGACCTCATCTTCAGTAGGAGGTTCTCTCTGTTCGAACCACTTTTTCCATTGTGCATCCAACTGTTGGGCCCACGGCTCTAACTCGAGGATTTCAAGAATGTCTTCATCTTCTTCGTAAGTGTCGACGAATGCCATGTTAACTGACATGACTTGTCTAAATACGTCTCCGACGCTGGTATCCGATTCAGAAGTTGGTAACTTGGTTGAATGTGAATGCCAGTCGCATTCCTCGTCTGAGCTTTCAGGGGTCGTTGTGGGCGTAACATACCCTAATCCACATCGAGTCTTGTTATAGTAGTCCCGTAGTTTGCCAGCCGGGATCGGTGGCTTCAAAGGTAATCGTCGCCCAATGCCGTAGTTCAAGCCTGGCGTAGTCTCCTGATCATACCCCTATTTTTGCATGAGGTATTTGGATTGGGGGCTATAAAGAAACAGAGGCAGTCTTCCGGCATCTGATTTAAGGTCAACTTCTTCTATGGTGAAGGGCTGCGGGTCGTCCTTCCAGCCGAAGATGATTGGATGGTCCCCTCCCTCGATTATGCGGTAAGCATCTTCCACTTGAGTAAGCAGGTTTACGGTATACACATTTGTCATCTGTGTGTAGATGAGTGCCTATACCGTGTTCCATAGCATATATTGTACAATGCTTATTAAGCTCGAGGTAGTTCAAACATAGCCCTTTATTGATGAAATAAGGTATCTTTTCTAGCGGGATTACATCATCTACGGAGGGAACATCAGTGTGGGCAGCCACATACTTGGCTAGCTCTGGTTCTTCTTCGGCTACCCCCTGTATAAATGAAGACTGAGAGGACGACCTGGGCAGCTTGATCGTCAGGGGTTCTGTTGATGGGGCCAAGCGTGGAGTTGTTGGCAAACTAGCGACCCCAGTTTGGTACCTGATGCTGGGCGGGGAGTTGTTGGCTCGCTAGAAGCCCCAGACTTTGTATCGAGGTGACGATTCTTCCTGGGAAGGCGTATCGTCATTGGCTTGTCGGAGGGGTTGAGCTTCTCCATTTGTGGCTGGCCGACTCTTGGCAGCCTAATTGTCAGTGGCTCCATTGTAGGTCTTGGCACTTGGCCAGACCTTTGTAGCCGGATTATCATTTGCTCTTCTTGTGCCGAGAGGCTGATTGCGTCCTTACGCAGAGTGGCTGTAAGGGGTGCAGACTTGCCAGGTTTACGAGCTTGGAGGTGGATCGTTAGAGGTTCTTCTGATCCTGTGGCTGTCTCGGTACGAGCTTGCACATCTCCTCCATCAAGGTGCCTCTTCGACTTTTCGTATAGGCAGGAGTCTGAGTAGTAGGATTCGACCCCTTTGAAGGAATCGATGTCGGCAAATTCTGTCCTCATGAAGCCATGTTTGTCGACATACTTGAAGCATTGGTGCAGCGTGGAAGGCATGATTATATAATCGTGTATCCAGGGACGCCCCAAAAGGATGTTGTAAGAAGTGTCTGCATCTATGACGTAACAGGTGACTTCCGACTGGAGATCGCCAATTTGGCACTTTAGACGAATCTTCCCAATTGGGTAGCTCCTGCCCGAATTGAAACCGCTTGTGGCGGTGCTTGTTGGCGTCAGGCGATGCATAGGGATACGGAGATGATGTAACAGACCCTTCGGGGTGATGCTTATGGAAGAACCAGGATCAATGTGCATCCGATCCACCTTTACGTCGCCGATGTATCCAGTATAATATAACGGGCGATCGTGCAGGTTGGTTTTGATGAACATATCCTGCAGAGTGAAGACAATGTTGGGCATCGCTCCCGTGCAAGCGCTGTCTTGGAGATCTGCAGACGGGTTCTCTCCCGTGAGGTTGACCTGAGCCAGATAGGCGTCGGCATTCTGGAGTGCATCGCTCAAAGCCGCGTGAACATCCTTTGAGAGTCTCAGGAGCTCATATAATGACAATTTGGCCGATGTGTTGGCCAATTACGCCAAGATGTCAAAGTTGTAGGGCCTCTGTGGTGCCTCTTTCCGGAGGGATTTGTCAAAGCGAGTCTCCTTCGGCCTAGGCTTATCGGTCGTCGGAGGCTGAGAAGGTCCCGGAGTGTCAGTTGTAGTGGGCTGATAATCTTCAGCCGAGTTATCAGCCACAGGTTGAGATTGTGCCCAAGACCGAGTGACGACGGCTGCGACTTCTTTAATATCTGCCGAGATTGTGCGGCATGATCTGACTTTTCCACTCTTGCACTTACGAATAGAAGATGGTGTGGACTGAGTCACTTCAGATACCAGGTCTGGATGGACCCACATGACCTCCTCTCGTGATGTGGTGAGGGGCACTAGACCAGCAGCCTGATCCCGAGGAGGTGGAAGATTAGCAATCTCCATTGTCAAGATAGGGATGGAGACCACACCGTCTTGAGTTTCAATTGGAGGGAAGCTACCAAATTGTACTGATACCATATTGGCTGCCACGGTTACCTCTTCGAAATTGATGGCCAGAGCGTTCGAATCGATGAGATTTTGGATGTACCATTTTAGTTGGTAGCAGTCGTATGTAGCATGGTGGACATAGCGGTAGTAATGGTAGTACTTTGGGTTCTCCATTTCTGCCGGCTGAGGTTCCTGTCTTGGTAGAGGGAGCTGAATTCTATCTCCAGTCTCCTTGTATGAGCATGTCTAAGATGGGCTTAACGTGGCCGTCTTCGAAGTAGTAGGTCATTTGTGGCCATTGCTTGTCTGCCGGTTTTGACTCAGGTTTCTGCGCTGTGTCGGCTACCATAGCCTGCTTACCCTTGTTGTCCCGATTGTTGGTGGAGCTACCCCCATTATTGGTGTTGGCGTTGGGATGCCTGCCCTTGTCTTCTCCCTCTGAGATGTGCAATCCCAGTTGGCGAGCCTTCTTCAATCGTTCTTCGACGCTTGTGGCACTGATGATAAATGTCTTCCAGTCCTTGAATTGACTCTCGCCCATCCAGAGGCTGATCGTTGGAAGCAATCTCTTTTGGCAAATTTCAATTAAGGAGGAATCCGGGTTACCAGACGGCAGCTTCATGGCGGTTTGGCAGAACCGCTCAATATAGTTCCTTGTCAGCTCTTTTTTTCCTTAGACGACGTCCATGAGGGTGGACATCGTGATGTCCTGTCCTACTGCGTAAAATCTCTCCAAGAATATGCACTTGAAGCTGGCGAAGGAGTGGATGCAGTTATCCGACAGGTTGCGATACCAGTCGAAGGCGACTCCTTCCAATGCCCCGATGAATAATCGTGTAAGGATGGCATCGTCATGGGGCAGATGGTCGATGGTGACCTCGAAGTAAGTGATGTACCGACTTGCAGAGGTCTTGCCATTATAAGGATTGATATTGAACGGCTTATATCTTGGTGGAAAGGGGACATCCCTCCATGCAGCAGGGTATGGTTGCTGTATTCTGAGGTCTTGAGAGGTTTCTCGAGCGTGAAACATGGCTCGGAGCTCCTGGACCTCTCTTCTTGCTTCTCTGGCATCATCCACAACAGTAGGGGCCGTCATTTCAGGAGGAATATTGCCCGGGTTTGGTGCCGCTGAGTTTGAGTCCGCATTGACCGCGGGACCCGTGCTTGTTTGGCCAGGCGTCCCTCCTTGGAGAGTTGGAAGGGCCGCTTTGATCTCGTCTACAGATTTGACCAAGGCATGCAGTATGGCCTCCAGAGTGTCGATGCATTGGCGATCGCTGGAACCACCTTGGTTGCTGTCCGTCATGAACACCTTCTTTATATGAGGAGAAATGGAAGGACCGGTGGAGGACGTGCCCTCCGAATCATACCCCTGTAGCGAGAAGTCATCGGGGTATGTGGGAATGTTCTCCTCTGGTTCGGACTCAGAAGGGATAGTACCACCAGCTTCAGAGTTTGCTTCATCTTGGGAGTCGTGGACATCCTCGGGGACGTCGGTCCTTGCTGTATCTGATGGGAGAGTTGTTTTCTCGGGTTCATTTTCTTGGAACATCGGATTATCGTGGATGTTCTGAGGAGTGCTACCCCAGTCCAAGCAACGCCCAGTGGTGTAGACGATGAATCTTCCACTGTAGCAGATTTCGTCTTTGAACGGGTACCTTGGAAAACTCCGATGGTGGGCACCCGCTTAGACGATAGTTTCTTAGTCATATTGGTTGAAATCTTCGTGATGGAAACATTGGTCTTCTTCCCTCTCCCATCGGCGGGGATTTTTTTAGCAGAGTTGCAGGAGGCGACGGGAAGTACCTCGTCTTCTGAACATGTTTGTTGCAGTCTTTGGAAGACGGACTATCGGTCTTCTCGTGCCGTCGCGTTATTGCAACAGCACTTGACGATGACTTAGGTACAGTAACGTCCGCGGGAGGACTCTTTGCACCCCGAGGCACCTTCTCTTTTCTTGCGTTTGTGGAGGATGGCCTCACGCAAGTCAGATGGGTCCGGATCGACCATGTTTGCTCCCGAGATTTTGGGAGACTTTTAAGAACCTCTCTGTCCATTTGCCGTCGGGGGCTGGGCTCGAGTGGTTCTGTATAACTTCCCATCAGAGGCCCGCATAACAGTATATGGAACGCTCGGATGGTCAGAGGTCGGATCAGCGGACCGAGCTTGCCAAGCTCGTGCTGCCCTAGACTTCTTCACTCTAGTGCGTGGGGGCACATTGTAGGAAGAGTCTAAGTGGTGCTGGAGAGAGTCAGACATGTCTACTTGGGAGCACAAGAGATCAGGACCATAGGAGAGGCGGTCGAAGACAGAGTCGCGTAGAGTAGGCGTCATGCGGCTGGAATCAATAGCCTTCATGCGTCTGGCAGTCGTAGCCACATAGGTCTTCTCCATGCGGCTGGAAATCCTGGCCGCATGAGTGTTCTCCATGCGGCTGGAAATCCTGGCCGCATGAGTATTATACATTTGGCTAGCAGTCTCAGCCGCATGGTCATCATTCATGGGGCCGGCAATCTTGGCCGCATGAGTCTTCGTTTTGCGGCTAGTGCCCTTGTTCGGTTTCTTGCTAGAGCACATAGAATTGCTCTTTGCCCCTGCAAGTCCAGAATCGTTGTGCTTTCCTCTGCCGGACTTGGGGACAGCAGAGTCCTCTATGTCTTGAAGTGGGGCCGCACGAGAGTCGCCTTCGCCATCTTGGACAGCAGAGAGTACTCCGTCCAGAGCTTGGGGAGAAGCAAATGACTTTGGCCTCCACTCGCTACAAGCTTTCTTTGTGTGGGTTCGCTTCTGGACCGGGCCAGCGCTTTCCTCAGAGAGCATTTCTTCAAACACCTGTTGGTCGAAGCGGACGACCATCTTCTGTTACGTGGAGCCAAGTTTGGCTGCATCCGATTGCGTCACCAACTCCTTAGCCGTGGAGAAGTTTTGTCCCCAGCAGAGTCGCCATCGTGTTTGCCATAAAATATAAAAGAATAGAACAATTATCGGAGGACTGGACTTTTACTTCACAATACAAACTCGCTTGTAGAAAGAAAGCCTAGGGATGAAAACCTAGGTACAGCAATCTAAGTACAATTGTTTATTTTAGATTCTGGGGGGTGACGATAGAGGCTCGGGAAAGCGACAGCAGCTCTGCCTTACTCCTTGGACGATCGGATGCAACCTTAGCTCAGGGGAAGAAATGCTCTCGGGATGCTCTCTGTGCGTGCCTTTGTCTCTCTGCTCTCTCTCTTTTCCGTATGTATCTGCCTCTCTCTATCTGTTCCTTGCAAGGGAATGGCACCTTGCTATTTATAAGAGTAGGGGGTCATCATTAGGGTTTTGTAATAATTGCCCATTCTCAAAAGTCGGCGGTTCAGGATCAATGAATCTGCGCCGTTCATAATAGATTTGAGCAATTAATATGATTGCATCAAATCTCTGTGGGGAATTAATGATGATTGCCATAAATCCTCATAATTTATTATGCCAAGCTCGGATCTTCTGCCACGTGTTTAATTTGATTGATTGCAAATGATCTGATTTGATCCCAATATTTTATTGGGATTTATTGATGGATTTCGGCCAATTTGATGCCACGTGTCCCATTATCATGCCATGCGAGCCACTTAGAAAATCTGAGCCGCATGAGGAATGCTCCCCATTGAGCCACATAAGGCTGGCCATGTGTCAAGGCTGCTTGGGGGTGGCCCCTGAACATTTGAACCGCATGGTGGTGATCTGAGCCGCATGAGCATAAGTGACCGCATGATGAGTGCTTTCTTCGAGAGCCGCATGGAGATAGTCCTCGTGAGCCGCATGGAGATAGCCTCTGCTTGAGCCGCATGGGGTAGTTCTCGTGAGCCGCATGGGATAGCTTCTGCCTGAGCCACATGGGTGGACTCTGTCTGAGCCGCATGTGACTGTCCACGTGTCAAGGATGCATAAAGGTCTTTTGGGGCTTCGGGGGATTATGTCAGAGATATTCTTCGTTTCCCTAGGAGTCTGCCATTATGACAGAGTCATTATTGCATCTTTTTGTCATTGGTCAGAGCTGTCAGCCGTCAAGGCATTAAATACAGTAGAAGACAAAGGGAAGAGATGTTGAGGGCCACGTGGCTCCTCTCTGGGCCGCATGGAACTATTCGAGCCACATAGACGCTTGAGCCGCATGGGTCCCTGAGCCGCATGAGCTCTCTGAGCCGCATGGGGATCCTTGGCCGCATAGATCTTTCTTTATTCTTTTCCATGCTTCTATACTCTATTTTATTTTGCGATACGGTAAGCTCCATTAGAGAATACAGCATCGATAACAAATGGGCCTTCCCACTTTGGCTGGAATTTGTCGGCATTTTTGTGAGTCATAACCATCGGCCTCCGAACTGCCAGAACGAGATCGCCAATTTGGAATGTTCTGATCTTAACCTTCTTGTTAAAAGCTCCCGAGATACGTGCTTGGTACAGCTCGATTCGTTGTTGAGCTAACAGACGCTTCTCATCTAGGGCTTCCAACTCTTGTAGTCGGCGATGGTGATTATCATCTGTCGTCAGTCGGTAGGTGAGAGCAACGCGGAGTGAGGGGATTTGAGTCTCCAATAGGAGAACTGCCTCACTCCCGTATACAAAGGAGAATGGTGTGTTCCCAGTGGCCGTCCGAACTGTGGTACGGTATACCCACAAGCATTCGCCAAGCTTCTCATTCCAGTTGCGTTTGTTTCAGGACACGAACTTCTTGAGCAACTTGATTATAGTTTTATTGAACGCTTCTGCCAACCCATTCGCTGCAGGATTGTACGGCATTAAATCAACATTCTGGATTTAGTGTTTGTCGTAAATCTGATAGAAGTCGTGGCTTGCAAAATGTGGACCATTGTCGTGGATGATCCTTCGGGGCAGTCCATAGCGGTAGATAATGTGATGTTTGAGGAAGATAATCACGTTTGAAGTCTTCACTTCTGCAGCGGAATAGCCTCCGCCCATTTGGAGAAGTAATCTGTGATTGCGAGTATGAAGCGATGTCCTCGGAAAAAAGGCGGAGTGATTGGACCAATGATGTCCATTCCCCATGCTTCGAATGGCCAGGATGCCACTGTCGGATGTAGAAACTCGAATGGCTGGTGGATGAAATCTGCGTGGACTTGACAGGTTTTGCACTTTCTTGCATAGTCTATCGCATCGGCAACCATCGTGGGCCAGTAGTAGCCCATTCGGCGAAGGCGATCTTATAGTTTCGGGCCAGGCTTATAGGTCCCACAGATGCCATCATGAGCTTCACACACGGCTTCTTTGGCTTCTGTATTTGACAGACATCGAAGCAGTAATCCATCGTATAATTGTCGATACAATATTTTTGTCTCCGTATCGTAGAAGAATCTGAGGGAACGTCTTCTGATAGAAGTGGCATCCTTTGGATTCTCTGGCAGGATGTCGTAGACTACAAAGTCGATGAATGGTTGTCTCCAGTCTGGTGCTTCGTCGACTGTCAGAGTGGAGTAACTCTCAATACATTGAACATTATTCCTGGGACAGACCAACTCACGGCCTATCATGTCAACCAGATAATGAACATGATTCGATACTGCTAGGGAAGCGGCTAGGCCTGCTAAGACATCGGCTTCAATATTATGGAGTCTGGGAACATGTTATATGAAGAATCCTTCCAAGGACAAGATGATGTCGTTCGCTATTTGGTGATAAAGGATCATATCTTCATGACAAACTTCGTATGAACCCCGGATCTGATTGACGATTAACAGCGAATCGACGTATGCTTCAAGATACTCTACCCCCAGCTACTTTGCAAGTCGAAGGACAATGACCAAAGTATTGTACTCTGCCACATTGTTCGAACAGGGCTCCGTGAGGGAGTAAGCCCGATTGATCACCAGCCCGGAGGCAGAAATCAGCACCACTCCGACTCCAGCGATGATGTTGCCTTTAGGCCCAGTTCTGGAAGCACTGTCAAAAAACATTCGCCATACGGCATCATGAGAGGCCACATTTGAATTGGAGACCTCATTTGGAATCTCTTCGTCTATTCTGGTTGACTCCGAACCTGGATGAGCTGCTAAAAAGTCTGCTAGAGCTTGAGCTTTAACAGCCTTCTGTGGGACGAAGATCATGTGGTAGGGGGACAGTAATATCACCCAGGTAGCGAGACGAAAGCTAAGTGCACCTGGCTTAGTCATGAGGACCCTAAAGGGGTTGACTCTTGATACGACATGGATGGTTTGTCTCGTGACGGAGTGGCACATCTTCTGAATGGCGAAAACCAGAGCGAGGCACTCTTTCTCCACGGCAGTGTATCGATACTCCGACCCCATCATCATTCGGCTGAGGTACTATATAGCCTATTCGTGGCCTGTATCATTATTTTGCGCTAGTAAAACACCGAAATAATGCTCCATTGCTCGCACATAGTGCAGGAATAGTTTTCCAGCAACTGGGGCCATCAGGACTGGAGGGTTCGACAGATATTCCTTGATGCTGTCGAAGGCGCGCTGACATTCTTCATCCCATACGAATGAAATGCCCTTCTTCATGAGGTAGGTGAATGGTTGACATCGTCTGGAGAGGTTAGAGATAAACCTCCTGATGTAAGCTAGCCTCCCTCGAAGACCCCTGAGTTCACGGAGATTTTTTGGGGACACATCTCCATGATTGCCATCATCTTTTTGGGTTCTATGTGGATACCTTAAGAAGTAATGATGAAACCCAAGAACTTCCCGCTGGATACGCCCAAGAAGGATTTTGTGGGATTCATCTTCAAATTGTGCGCTCGCATCAGGTCGAACACTGTCCTCAGATCATGCATATGATCTTCCTTAGAGCGGCTTTCGACGGCGATGTCTTCGACGTAGCATTCCACTGTCTTGTACAGTTGGTCTCTAAAGATGATGCTCATAGCTCTTTGATAGGTAGCGCCAGCATTCTTTAAACCTAAAGGCATGACTGTGTAGCAGTATGTGCCAATTGGTGTTCGGAATGATGTATGCTTTTCGTTATCAGGGAACATCTTAATTTAGTTGTACCCCTAGAAACTATCCATGAATGACATACGCTCAAATCTGCAGGTGTTGTCAATCATAATATCTGTGATAGGGAAGGGGAACTCATCCTTAGGACACGCCTCATTCAGATTGCGAAAGTCGAAGCAGATTCGAATCTTTCCATTATTCTTGAGGACTGGTACTATCTTGGCGACCCAGTCTGGATGCTGTTCCTTGCAGATGAAGCTGCTGGCTATCAGTTTGTTGACCTCAGCTTCAATGGCATTCATGATGTCGGGGCAAAACCGTCATTGCTGTTGTTTGACCAATTTTGCGTCCGGACGGATGTTGAGTTTGTGAAGTGCAGCCTTGGGGTTCAGTCCTGGCATGTCTTCGTAGCTCCAGGCGAACACGTCGATGTATTCTCTGACGAGTTGTAGTAGCCATTCTCGCTTTTCGTCTGTCAGACTTTTGCTGACGAAGATGGGCTTTGGAGAAGACTCATCACCAAGATCGACTTGTACAACCTCATCTTCAGTAGGAGGCTCTCTTTGTTCAAACCGCTTCTTCCATTACGCATCTAGCTGTTGTGCCCACGGCTCTAACTCAAGAAGTTCAAGAATGTCTTTATTTTCTTCGTAAGCGTCGGCCAATGCCATATTGACGGACAAGACTTGCCTGAATACGTCCCCGATATTGACATCCGAATCGAAAGTGGGTGATCCGATTGAGTGTGAATGCCATTCGCATTCCTCGTCTGCGCTTTCAGGGGTCGTTGTCGTTGTAACGTAACCTAGCCCACATCTAGTTTTGTTGTGATAATCTCGTCGTTTTCTAGCCAGGACCGACAATTATAAGGGTAACCGCCGTCCAGTGCCGTAGTTCAAACCTGGTGTAGTTTCCAGATCATACCCCTATTTTTATATGAGGTACTTGGATCGGGAACTATATAGATAAAGGGGCAATCTTCCGGTGTCGGGTTCGAGATCAACTTCTTCTATCCTGAAGGGCTGCGGATCATTCTTCCGGCCAAAGATGATTGGATGATCCTCACCCTCAATTTTGCGGTAAGCATCTTCTACTGGAGTAAGTTGGTTTGTGGTGTAGACATTTGTCACCTGTGTGTGCAGGTGGGTACCTATACCGTGTTCCATAGCATACATTGTACAAAGCTTATTAAGCTCGAGGTAGTTCAAAGATAGCCCTTTATTGATGAAATTAGGTATCTTTTCCAGTAGGATTACATCATCTGCGGATGGAACATCAGTGTGAGCAGCCACATACTTGGCCAGCTCTGGCTCTTCTTCAACCACCCCTTGTGTCAATAAAGATTGGAATGATGACTTGGGTAGTTCAATCATAAGGGGATCCACTGGTGGAGCAGAATATGGAGTCGTTGGCGTACTAGCGACCCCCAATTTGGTGCTTAGTGCTAGGCGGGGAGTTGTTGGCTGGCTAGAAGTCCCCGGCTTAGCGCTCGGCTACCGATTCATTCTGGGAAGACGAATCGTCATCGGCTTGACAGAGGGATTGAGCTCCTCTATTGGTTGCTGGCTAGCTCTAGGCAGCCTGATTGTTAGTGGCTCTGTCGTGGGTCTTGATGCTTGACCAGACCTTGGCAGTCGGATTATTATCTGTCTCTCTTATGCAGAGAGGCTGATTGTATCCTTACGCAGAGTGGCCGTAAGAGGTGCAGTTCTGCCAGGCTTGCGGGCTTGGAGGTGGATTGTCTGAGGTTCTTCTGATCCAGCTGCCGCCTCAGTTTGAGCTTGAATATCTCCTTCGGTAAGGTGTCTTTTCGACTTCTCGTACAAGCAAGAGTCGAAGTAGTAGGATTCGACCCCTTTAAAGGGATCAATGTCAGCAAATTTTGTCCTCATGAAGCCATGCTTATTACTTGAAGCATTGGTGCAATGTGGAAGGCACGATCATGTAATCATGTATCCAAGGACGTCCTAGAAGAATATTGTAGGAAGTGTCCGCATCTATGACATAACAGGTCACTTCTGACTGAAGGTCACCAATTTGGCACTTCAAGCGAATTTTTCCGATCGGATAGCTTTTGCCTGAATTGAAACTGCTGGTGGCGGTGCTTGTTCGCGTTAGGCGATGCATTGGGATGCGCAGATGGTGTAATAGGCTTTTCGGGATAATGCTTATGGAAGAACCGGGATCAATATGCATCCGATCCACCTTGTTATCGCCAATGTATCCAGTATAATACAGAGGGCGATCGTGCAGTTTGGTCTTGATAAGCATATCTTGCGGAGTGAAGACGATGTTGGGCATTACGCCTGTACAAGCGCTGTCCTGGAGATCTGCAGGCGAGCTCTCCCCAGTGAGATTGGACTGAGCTAGATATACGTCGACGTTCTGGAGTGCCTCGCTTAGTGCGACGCGAACATCTTTGAAGAGTCTCAGGAGCTCGTATAGTAATAATTTGGCCGGTGTGTCGGCCAATTGTGCCAAGATGTCAAAGTTGTAGGGCCTCTCCAGCCCGTGAGGCGTCTCTCTTCGGAACGGTTTGTCAAAGCGAGTCTCCTTCGGCCTAGGCTTGTCGATCG
This sequence comes from Iris pallida, assembly GCA_029216955.1. Classification (NCBI taxonomy): domain Eukaryota; kingdom Viridiplantae; phylum Streptophyta; class Magnoliopsida; order Asparagales; family Iridaceae; genus Iris; species Iris pallida. Next base: position 1,690,065 of record JANAVB010008798.1, on the reverse strand, counting down.
TCGAAGGCTCAGAAGGTCCTAGAGCATCAGCAGCTGTCGACTGATGATCTTCAGCCGAGTTACCCGGTAGAGGTTGGGTTTGTGCGCCTGATCGGGTAACAACAGCAGTAGCTTCTTCAACCTCTACCGAGATTATACGGAATGATTTGACTTTTCCACTCTTCTTCTTGCTAGTGGAGGGTGGTGCGGACCGAGTCACTTCAGGTACCAGGTCCGGATGGTCCCATGTGACCTCCCCTCATGATGTTGTAAGGGGTACTAAACTAGCAGCCTGGTCTCGAGGAGGTGGAAGGTTAGCGACCTCCATCCTTGCTCTGGGGACGGGCACTACTCCATCTTGAGTCTTTGTCGGAGGGAAGCTGCCAAATTGTACTGACACCATATTGGCTGCCACGGTCACCTCTTCGAAATCAATGGCCAGGGCCTTAGAATCGATGAGATGTTGGATGTATCGCTTCAGTTGGTAGCAGTCTTATGTAGCATGGTGGACATAGCAATGGTAGTGGCAGTACTTAGGGCTCTCCATTTCTGCAGGACGAGGTTCACGCCTTGGAGGAGGGAGCTGAATTCGACCTCCTCGTATGAGCATGTCCAAGATGGGCTTGACATGGCCGTCCTCGAAGGAGTAGGTCATCTGAAGCCACTGCTTCTCTGCCGGCTTCGGTTCTGACTTCGGAGCTGTGTTGGCCACCATAGCTTGTTTGCCCTTGTTGTCTCGATTGTTGGAGGGGTTACCACCATTGTTGCTGTTGGTGTTAGGGCGTTTGCCCTTGTCCTCTCCTTCCGAGACGTGTAATCCCAGTTGGTGAGCTTTCTTCAACTTGTCTTCTGTGCTAGTGGCACTGATGATGAATGTTTTCCAGTCCTTAAATTGACTTTTGCCCATCCAGAGGCTGATCGTGTGAAGCAGCCTCTTTTGGCAAATTTCAATCAAGGAGGAATCAGTGTTACCGGAAGGCAACTTCATCGCGGTCTGGCGAAAACGCTTGATATAGTTCCTTGTCAGCTCCTTTTCTCCTTGAACAACGTCCATGAGGGTGGACATTGTCACGTCTTGTCCTACTTCGTAGAACCTCACCAGGAACATACGTTTGAAGCCAGCGAAGGAATAGATGCAGTTGTCCGATAAGTTGCGGTACCAGTCGAAGGTGACCCCTTCCAATGCCCCGATGAACAATCGTGTAAGGATGGCGTCGTCATGAGGCAGATGGTCGGTTGTGACTTCGAAGTAAGTGATGTACCGGCTCGCAGAGGTCTTGCCATCATACGGATTTATGTTGAATGGTTTATATCTTGGTGGGAAGGGCACATCTCTCCATGCAGTAGGATACGGTTGTCGTATCCTGAGGTCCTGGCAGGTTTCTCGGGCGTGGAACATGGCCCGGAGCTCCTGGACCTCTCGTATTGCCTCCCTGGCCTCGTCTGCAGCAGTGGGGGCCGATATTTCAGGAGGATTATCACCCGGGTTTGGTGCGGCTGAGTTCGAGTCTGCATTGACCGTGGGTCCCATGTTTGTTTGGCCAAGTGTTCTTCCTTGCAGAGTTGGAAGGGCCGCTTTGATCTCGTCTACAGACTTGACCAAGGTATGCAGTATGGCCTCCAGAGTGTCGATACGTTGGCGATCACTGGGACCATCTTGGCTGTTGTCCGTCATGAACACCGTCCTTACATGAGGAGAGATAGAAGGAATGGTGGAGGACGCGCCCTCTGAGTCATACCCTTGTACAGAGAAGTCGTCAGGGTATATGGGAATGTTCTCCTCTGGTTCAGACTCAGAAGGAGTGGTACCCCCATCTTCAGTGCTTGTCTCATCTTGAGAGTTATGGACATCCTCGGGGACGTCGGAACCTGCTGTATCTGTTGGGGGAACCGTTTCCCCTGGATTATCTTCTTGGAACACCGAATTATCGTGGATGTTTGGAGGAGTGCTACCCCCAGCTCCAGCGCTCCCCAGAGATGTGGACGACGAATCTCCAAGTGCGACAGATTTCGTCTTTGAGCGAGTACCTTGGAAAATACCTCCCGTAACGGTCGTGGACAACCGCTTAGAAGAGAGTTTCTTGGTTGAGATTTTTGGGCTGAAGACGTTTGTTTTCTTCCCTCTCCCGCTGTCAGAGATCTTCTGAGCAGAATTACAGGAGGTGACGAGAAGCGTCTCATCTTCTGAGCTTGGGTGTTGCAGTCGTCGAAAGACGGATCCTAGGTCCTCTTGTGTGGCCGCCTTGCTGCAGCAGCAGTTGACAATGACTCGAGTGCAGTGATGTCCATGGAAGGGCTCTCTGTACACCAATTCTTCGTCTCTTTCCTTACGTTTGTGAAAAATCATGTTGCGCAAGTCACCTATTTTGTGGGCCCGGGAGTTCTGAGCACATGAGTGTATTGGCATCCTACCTGCTCCATGATGTGGGGGTAGTAAGGGTACTCGCCCCTGATCGTTGTTGGAAGATTCTTGATAACTATTCTGTCCGTTGGTCGCCGGGGGCTGGACACGAATAGTTCTGTACAACTTTTCGTTAGAGGCCCGCGTAATAATCAGCGGGACGCCCTAATGGTCGGAAGTTGGGACAGCTGACTGAGCTTGGCGAGCCCGCGCTGCATGAGACTTCTTTCTTCTAGCTCCTGAGAGTGCATAGTAGGAAGAGTCCACAGAGACTGGAATATGAGAGCATCTGGGGTCAGGACCGCCTGAGAGGCGGTCGAAGCATGAAGTAGATGGCCCGCGGTTGAGATTGTTAGCCACACAGCCTGCCTGTATGCGGCTGGCATTTGTGGCCACAGAAGCGGTCCGCATGCGGCTAGCAGTTTGTATGCGGCTGGGAGCTGTAGTGACCACGTGGGCCTCTTTCATGCGATTAGAAGTCATGGTGGCCGCTTGGGCCTTCTCCATGCGGCTGACAGTTCTGGCCGCATGAGCCTTCTGTTTGCGGCTGGCTTTTATGGCCATATGGATCTTCATGCGGCTGGCGCCCTTCTGTGGCTTCTCCCTGGACCGTGTAGAGTTGTCCTTTGCCCCTGCAAGTCCAGCATCGTAGTGTTTTTCTCTGCCGGACATGAGGAAAATAGAGTCCTCTATGGTCTGAAGTGGGGTTGCCTGCTATACTTCTCTGCCGTCTTGGGCAACAGAGAGTACTCCTTCGAGAGCTTGGGGAGGAGCGAATGATTTGGGTCTCCACTCCCTACGGGCCTTCTTCGTGCGGGCTCTTCGCTGGACCGAGCCAGCGCTCCCGTCGGAGAGCATTTCTTCAAATGCCTGCTAGTCGAACCGGGCAACCAGTATTTTTTGAGTGGAGCCAAGTTTGGCTGCGTTCAATTGCATCACCAACTCCTCAGCCGTGGAGAAGTTAGTCCCCAGCAGAGTCGCCATCGTATTTGCCATTGATTATAAAAGAACAGAACAGTTTTATGGGAGGACTGGACTTTTACTTCACAACAAACTCGCTCGTACAAAGAAATCCTAGGGACGAAAACCTAGGTACATCAATCTAAGTACAATTATTTTTTCTGGGGGGTGACGGTTGAGGCTCGGAAAAGCGACGGCAGCTCTGTCTTACTCCTTGGACGATCGGACACAGCTTCGTCTCATGGAAAGAAATGCTCTTGCTCAAATATAGATCGCTCTGTGTCTGGCTCTGTGCGTCTATCTCTGTGCTCTCCTCCTTTTATTTTATAAAAGAATGGCCCCTTGCTATTTATAGGCATCATAGGTGGAGGTGTATATCCACGTGGCAGATTCTGAGCCCCGGACCATTATGTTGATTGCCATAAATCTAGTTTGTTACGATTGTAATATATCTGGGCAATTATGTTGATTGCCATAAATCCGGATTGTAATGATTGCATTAAATCTGGATGATTATGATGATTGCAATAAATCTGGTTTGTTTGGGATTTGACCAAATCTTGACGGTTATGTTGATTGCAGCAAATCTGAGTTATTGAGATTTGATCGACTCCTACCACGTGTCCCTCATTGACTGTAATAAATATGAATTATTGAAACTCGATCAGCTCCTGCCACATGTCCCAACTGCTACGAGTGTAACGCCCCAGTCCCAAAATACTACTACCAAAATAAGTCATATCAGCGACGTATTTAGCGACTCCAAGAAAGAACGTCGCTAATTTTTGGGGGTTTAGCGACTTTTATCTAAGACGTCACTTTTTGTCGCCAACAGCGACTAATAGCGACGTCTAGCGGCTACAATTTGTTAAATAGAAATCTGCGTCACAAGTTCGTCGGTACACGTCGCCGATATAGCGACGTGTAGCGACGCATTTTAAGCAGCGTCGCCGTTTATTAAATAACAGCGACGTTTAGCGACGGCCGAGAAGGACGTCGCTAAATGTTTCATATAGGCGGCGAGGGTTTTCTTTTCGATCATTCACAAATTCCCTCCCCAATTTTTCGCGCGCTCCTCCTCCGCGACGCTCCTGCGGCGATTTCCCTCCTCCGGCCTCCTCCTCTGCGGCGCTCCTCCGGCGATCTCCCTCCTTCTTCTACTCCTCCTCCTTCCTCAGGTAGCTCCTCCTCTGGTAACTCTCCCATGTCCCCGCTTTCCATTTTCTCCTCGTCTTCTAGCTCTCTCTATCTCGCTTCTAGTTCGTGTCCATGAGAGCGTGGACTCGCTACGGGGGACACGAGACTCACAGTGGACTCGCTGCGGGGGACACGAGAGCGTGGACTCGCTTCTAGTTCGTGTGACACCTATTTTGTTGGTTTGGACACGTTGTGTCCCACTGCGTGGACACGAGACTCACAGTGTGACACCTATATACTGATACTGGGAGTTTTTTTGGGCATATCAACTGTCAATTTGATATTTTGCTTGGATTCGAATTCTAATTTAGGGTTCGAGCCCTATTTACTGATACTTGGAGTTTTTTTGGGCATTTTTAGGGTTTTAAAATGATGAATAAATTGACTAATAATTATTATCGAGCCCTATAAAATTTTAGCTAAGTCACGAAGGATGGATACTAATCCTGTGAATGAGTTTTCTCCTAAGTATTCTCGACAGTTGAGTATGATTTAGCTCACTGACATTACTGAAATATGGAATGATTAGTGTAGGGTATGTTGGTCAGGTTTTGGCAGAGTTGGGATATGATAGTATACATGTTACAATTAACAAGGAATGCTGTTGACACCAAATGTTGCACGACAGGTTACTTGAGTAACCTGGAATGTTTTATCTACTGAAACAAATGGTTTGGGCAAGGGTGTGTATAGGTTTGTCATCAGATGGTATGGGATTTTGCCTGCAAGTTTTGAACAGCAGTCCAGGCTGTCTGCTTAGTTGAAAGTCTTAATTAGACTTTCTGTTCAGTACCCTTTGACTGAATTAAGTTGACCTGAATACCATATTTTAAATCCTAAATCTAAGTCTGCCTGTTGTTCAATTCATGACAGGTTATCTTGTTAACAGTAAATGTCTTCCTTTTTAATATGTGTGAAACTCAGAGGTAGGATAAATCCAGTACAAATTAGGGACTGTCATGTTCAGGCAGTTGGTAACAGTATTTAAGACTAGTTTGATTTATATAATTATCTGCCATTCGACTGGCGAGACAGAAATCTATGTATGATATTTTCTATAAGGAATTTGCATTAATCTACGGTACGACATCGTGATCAGGACATAGTCCCTGCAGCCATTCGACTGGCGAGGCAGAAACTATGTAGCCGTAGCTAAAATTGACTGTCCTTCGACCCCCATCCCTCGGCAATGATGATACCACAACCTATCACTACATCTTTTGTAGTAGATAATGTCTTACTATTACATTATGTGGGTTCATCTTGATTCTGTTACATCCTTCAGATACTAGATTCGATAAGAACATATACTACACCATATGTACAGAATATAGATGATTCAAACTAATGTATGCTAGAATGAATTTTGGGTTGTGTTCTGAGCTATTCGTCCCCACACTTGACAATTATGCATGTGAAATATATCGTTGAAGAACATAAAACTTGTGGTCGTACAATCGTCACTTTCGTACGTCAGTTCATGTCGGTCTTCACTTTCTGTATTAATTATCTTAAACTGGATATGAATTACTATCTGCAGAACCGTTTGTGGATATACAATCGTCATCCTGATGAATTATTATCTGTGTCAATCTTTGCAGAATTATCTTAAAATAGATATGAATTACTATCTGCGAAACCGTTTGTGGATGTACAACCGTCATCCTGATGACATGTGCGGTGTACGGGATGAATTTATACAGGATGTGCAACAATTCCTGCAGTTTGCCAAGGCGTTCCCTCAGTACATGGACTGTACAAAAATTAAGTGTCCATGTATGAGATGTCGCAACTTGAAATATCATTCGGAAGTGGATGTGACATATCATTTGTATTCGAGGGGTTTTATGCCAAATTATTATCAGTGGGCCGCACACGAAGAACTTGTGCCTTTAGCCTCCGAGCCGGAGCCTTACGTGGAGCCTTATGTAGATGTCCACGAGCATGTTGATTACGACCAAGGGTGGACGAACATGGTTTTCGATACTGCGGGGCCTAGTTTCGATCCGAACAATCAATATGCAGCTGAGGAGGCATCGAATGCCAATGCTGCAAAGTTTATGGAGTTGCTGGAGAATGCAAGGACTCCTTTATATCCTGGTTGTGATGACCATTCACTGTTGGAGGTGATTACAAGATTGTTGAGCATAAATTCAGATTTTAACATGTCTCAAGAATGCTACAACCGAATCCTGGAGTTAATTAAAGATATATTGCCGGAGGGTGGCAAGTTACCTAAAGACTTCTACCGATCCAAGAGAATGGTGAGATCGCTCTGGATGGGGTATGAAAAAATTGATGCATGTCACAACGGATGCATGTTATACTATAAGGACGACAAAGATGAAGACGCCTGCAGATTTTGTGGTGCCGATCGCTTTAAGACAACTAGTACAACAAGGACTTCTGGTGCACGCAAGCCAACAGATTCGATGCACTATTTGCCATTGACGCTGCGGTTGCAGAGGTTGTTTATGGCAAAGGAGACAGCTGATAATATGAGTTGGCACAAGCGGGAATAAATAGATGATGTACTGGGTCATCCATCCGACGGGGAAGCATGGAAGCACTTTGATCGAGTGTATCCCGATTTTGCTTCGGAGCCGCGTATTGTCAGATTGGGGCTTTCCTCCGACGGTTTTACCCTATTTGGACTTTGGGGATCACAATATTCTTGTTGGCCTGTGATTGTTACTCCGTACAACTTGTCGTCTTGGATGTGTATGAAGACTCCTTACATGTTCCTAACTGTTATTATTCCAGGATCGAAGAACCCAAAGAGGAACATCGATGTGTACTTACAGCCCTTGGTAGATGAGCTGAATCAGTTGTGGGAAGTAGGTGCAACCACATATGATGTTTCCAGAAAGCAGAACTTTCAGATGAGGGCCGCACTAATGTGGACCATCAATAATTTCCCGGCCTATAGAATGTTATCGGGCTGGAGCACCTATGGTCGTCTCGCATGTCCGTATTGCATGGATCGCACTAAGGCTTTCTGTTTGAAATACGAAGGAAAATAGTGCTTCTTTGATTGTCATCGACAGTTCCTGCCAAAGGATCATCCGTACCGGAGGAACAAGAATTCTTTTCGTGCTGGCATGGTAGAGAAGTCCAGTCCACCGCCACGGTAGTCCGGGGACACGATATGGGAAGAAGTTAAAGAATTGTCAAGTGCTATTGAAGAGCCTACAGCGGGGTACAAGTGTGATGGATTTGGCCGCGCTCACAACTGGACGAAGGGGAGTATATTCTGGGACCTACCATATTGGAGTGACCATCTGCTCAGACATAACCTGGATGTTATGCATATCGAGAAGAATGTATTTGACAATATAATAAATACTGTGATGGACGTAAAGGGGAAGACGAAAGACAATCCCAAGGCCAGGTTGGACTTAGAAGAAATATGCAGACATCCAGAGTTGTATTTGATAAAGGAAGGCAGTGGGAAGTATAAGCAGCCCAGGGCCATTTTCTCACTGGACAAGGAGGACAAAGGTAAACTTTGTAGGTGGATCCAGGACCTAAAATTTTCAGACGGGTACGTATCGAATTTGAGAAGATGTGTTGACCCAAAGGAGAACAAACTACTGGGTATGAAGAGCCACGACTGTCACATTTTTATGGAGAGGTTAATCCCGATTGCATTTCGAGAATTCTTACCTCATGTCATTTGGGATCCACTGACAGAGCTTAGCATATTCTTCAGAGATCTTTGTTCTACTAAGTTGCTCGTCGATCGGCTTGAAAAGCAGGAGAAGGACATTTCAGTAATATTGTGTAAGCTTGAGAGGGTATTCCCTCCTGGATTCTTCGACTCTATGGAGCATTTGTCAATTCATCTTTCATATGAGGCACGTGTTGGTGGGCCCGTCGGTTATCGGTGGATGTACCCATTCGAGCGCCATCTAAACCACCTGAAGAAAAAGGTAAAAAATAAGGCACGGGTTGAGGGTTCTATTTGTGAAGCCTATGTCCTTGAGGAGATTACAAACTTTGTTCAATGTATTTCAAGCCTCATATTGCTACAAATAGAACAAGAGCTCCGAGGAACGATGATGGAGATATAGAATATAATGATGCATTATTAAAAGTCTTCAATGCTCTTGGAAAGCCTTCTGGAAAACTGAAAAAGAGATATTTGAATGATGAGGAACTAAAGGCTGCCCAGTTATATACATTACTCAACTGCGAGGAGGATGAAGTAGAAAAGCTAGAGTGGTAAGTGAAAATCTTCAACGTTCAAGTCATCTATTTGTTGATTACGTTATTATAATTTAACGAGTATATCCCGATATTTATTGGTTTTCAGCAAATTTAATGATGAGATGAGGTCAAGTAGACCATACATTGCAGATGAAGAAGTAGAAGAAGAAATGAGACTTCATTTCCCGTCTTGGTTGACTGCATATGTACGTAAGAAGCTAGTTAGAATCTTCCTCCATTCACAACTGCACAAGAAATAACTTAACATTAAACTTAATTTTGTATCTTTTCGTGTTTAGGTCGATCGTCCGGACGTCATCCTTGAGAATGAATCTATTAGAACTCTTGCCAAGGGACCAATTTATGCCGTCAAAATATGGCCAAGTTATCGCGTGAATGGGTTTAAGTTCAAGTCAACAAATGCTCTCATCAGAGATAGCTTCCTGGATCTTGATTCCATAAAAAACAGTTGCTTGTGTATCAAATCTACAAACTACAAAGACGTCACTCTAGGCAATAATTTCTATGGCGTCTTACGGGAGATCGTGGAATTGACGTACAACTATGGCATAGAGCCTGCCAAGATCGTGTTGTTCAAAGTTGATTGGTTCGATCCCATACAAGATCAAGGATGGAAAATTGACAAGCATGGTCTTGTGGATATTAACTACCGTCGTCGATACCAAGGATACAAACCATTTATCCTAGCAAGTCAAGCTCAACTCGTATATTTTACAACATATCCTAGACGGGGAACAACGAGGTACGACTAGTAGGAAGTATGCAAGACTAAAGCCAGAAATACCTACGACGTCGACGAAGTGGCTTATCAGGAGGACGAGCTGCCTCTTGTACCAAATACAGTTGATGTCGACTCAGCAGAAGTTCCCCATTCAATATCTACTTGTGTAGAAGAGGTACAAGTATTCGAAGCGGAAGACGAAGGAGATGCTAGTGACGATGAGGAGGAAGAGGAAGAGGATGAGGAGGAGGATGAGGCAAACGAAGAAGATAAATTTTCAGAGGATGATTGAGAAACTGTGATTTTGATGTATTCATATTTCTGTAATCTTAAATTATGAACTATGATTATTTTTGAAAACTTAAATTATGAATTCCAATGTATGCAGATATTTCTAAACTGTCATTGTATTTATTTATATTTTCAATCATAAACTGTGATTTTGATGTATTCATATTTCTGTAGTCTTAAATTATGAACTCCAATGTTATTATCAGCATGGCAGGACGACGCAGAGGCACCTCAGGACGACGCGGAGATAGGCCAGGACGAGCCGTGTCCTTATGTTGGCAGAGAGCTCCGTTACCAGAGGATGGCTCCGGACCATCGTCTAACCCGAGCACTCCATTGTACCATACGATCGCAGGTCCGGGCGGCAGTACACCTGCGACGAGCAGTTCCAGGCTTGCTGATCATACTCTTTCCCCTAGCCTTTCTACCGCTGACAGCAGCATGGCGGGTGGGGAGCAGGTGGAGGAGGTAGTCCCTACTCCCGCCTGGGCGGATCGATACCAGAGCGACCCTCCATGCGCACCTCAGGACGAGACGAGGATGGAGATTTGGGCCGACGGTCCTACGAAGTAAGTTAAATGAATATATATATATATATATATATATATATATATATATATATATATATATATATATATATATTATGCATGTCTGTATATCTATATATATTCATTAATACGTCGGTTATCGTTGTATACAGATATCGTCCCTCGTTGGTACAGAGAGCGTTGGGCTCCTTTATAAGGTCCAACTATGGGGGTCCGTAGATCAACTACTCGAATGCCTCGGAAGAGAGGAAGGCATTCTGGTTTGCCCACTTCAAGGTAACTAAAGATAGTTAATTTAGTATGATTAATATAATTTTAAGCATTTTTTAGAACTTATTATTTTAATTTGTAATTCTTGTAGAGGACTTATTGTTATCCACCACACCGGGCCGAGCAGATTGAGAGGCAGTTTCCTGCCGTCGTCGCCAAGTTGATCCGTGATGCAATTGACGATCAGAAAGCTCATCAGCGCTCCGAAAAGCCAATTGCTGGTTGGATCACACCTGACCAGTGGACCACGATGAGGGCTCGATTTGAGGAGCCCCGGAACAGAAAGTGGTCGGAGAAGGCGAAGGCGGCTAGGACGAGGGCCGGAAAGTGGTGTGGTGGATCGATTCCTATGACGGAGCATTTCCGTCATCTGGTATGTAATTTATTGCAGTATATAAGATTTTATTGATAGTAGGAGTATATAATTTTCTATTTTACTAAAGAATAAAATATAACAAACATGCAGGTACAGAGGGGTGAGGACGCAAACATGGTGACCGTCTTCCTGGCCACCCATCGGAAGGACGAAAAACTCATCAACGACCGGGCTACTCAGAGCTATGTAAGTACTAATTTAGATTTCGTTAATTTTTAACACAACTTGAAGAATATACAAATAACCATATACTTAATAATAATTAAATATTTTAGACATTTATTAGGCTAATTTAGGTAAGTACTGATGTATAGAGATGCACAATGATTTCTAGAAAGAGTATATTAGGCTACGCGGTAAGCGTGCGAGTGCTAGTGCACCGGCAGAGGCAGGGATTGGTACATCGCAGCCCTCTCCGCCTCAGTCGGAGGACGAGCTCTGGAAGACCACTTTTGGTGGTCTTCAGAGGGGTACGTACTACGGTACGGGGTCCTACGGCGCATTTGTTGCGACGCAGGCATCCAGGGCTCCCTCTTCCAGTGTGCATTCACAGTCGTCACAGGCCGAGTCGTCCCGGGTCGAGGAGACCATTGTCCGCCAGATTGCTGAGCTGCGCGACGATATGCTGAGGAGGATTGCTGAGCAGCCAGGGTCTCAGGCACAAGGGGACGCTACGTCGGTCACCACACGCTTTGATGAGGTCGAGCGTACCGTGAAGCACGTACAGGGGACACAGGAGTCCATTCACGACACCGTTACTAGGATAGCATCTTGCATGGAGCAATTCAGTGCCAGACTGCGAGCCCTAGAGGAGACGCGGACGCACCCATCTCCAGCTGTTATACTGCCTCCTTCTCCAACGGTTGCATTGCCTCCTCCTTCATTGTTGTCGGTGGTTCTTACACCGGAGCAGTATGCTTACCTTCTTTCCAGGAGCGGTGATTCTCCTCCTGGTCAGCCGCAGTCGACATATATATTGTTGTGTGATGGCCCATTGTTGGGTCTTTTATGTGGTTATACATACATTATTCTTATGTGGACCATTATGTTTGATATTGTTGTTACAAATTTTCATATATCTATGTTGATTGATGAGATTGTGTTTCAAACATGTTCGTGATTGTGTGTATATCTGTTGTTTGATACTGTGTTCGTGATACACACCGTCGTTGTTGTGACACATGGTGTAGGGGATACTGCAAATGCTGCAGGGGATGCTGCAAATGCTGTAAATTTTTTTATTTTTTTCAAAATTAGCGACGTTCAGCGACTCTCAGCGACGTCCAGCGACGAAGGTAACGTCGCTAAGTAAGTATAAGGCACGTCGCTAACTGTGATGAATACTGTCGCTGATCGTCACTAAATATCGCTACGTAGGACGTCGCTAAACGTCGCTATATGTAGGTACTATAGCGACGTAGCAAAGTCGCAGAACATCGCCATTTGGCTCTCAAGCCAGGTCAGCATCGATGCATGTCAAGTCGCTCAATGTCGCTAGGTTGCGTTGGTAAATGATGACGTTTTACGTCGCTGGTAGTTGCTGAATTAGCGACGTGTCCGCGTCGCTGAGTGCCGTCGCAATAGCGACATATTGCGATGTTTTGTTGTTTAGTGACTTGGTTAATCGTGACTACGTGCAAACGTCGCTAAATACATCGCTAATCGATATTAGCGATGTATTTTCCCTATTTAGCGACGTTCTGTGGCGTCACTGATTTGACAGATTTTAGTAGTGTACGTAGGACTAGAAACGTGGACATGCCTGCTGTATACATACGAAGTATACTCCAATATATGGAAATCTCGTATGAATACATAAGCTGTAAAATACAGTAGAACCATAACTAATCTCATCCACACAAAATAAATGAATAAAAGATATCATAAAATGATAATGAATTATCTTGATACAATATGTTGGACAGAGACAAATCCACTACCAACAAGTAAAGGAAAAAAAATACATGAGAAAAGAAATGATTTTGACGAGCGAAGCGAAGACGATCCAAGTGCAATCATCCTCGAAGAAATAGCGATAATCACGGCTAGAGCTAGAGCACCTGCATAAGACAAGAGCACACACTTGGAGAGATAACCAGGTCCTCAGAGGTACATAAAAAGACACATAATATCATGCCATATAAACTGAATAAATATTGCTCAAATAAATAAGTCAATTGAATTATAACATGGTCCAATACGCACCTATTGAACGAGCGTACCATCCCCCAACCAAACAAGGACAGAAGATGGTAAACTAATTCACGGTGGCGTATCTTTCCATGCTAAGAATCCAATATGGTATTCGGACCCCAACAAGGTTCAATACCTTCTCATCGAAGTAGTAAGTCACACCTACAACCAAACAAGGATAAGATGTGACAAACTAATCCGCGACAAGTTATTGTTCCAAGCCACGGTCAGATACAAGTACCCAAACCAAAAGTACTCGTACCTAACGGATAAAGGTGCCTAACCAATCTAAGTAAAATGTAGTTAAGAACAATCCTTCCTACGTATTTGCCCTGACTAAATAGGATCGGCACGGTCCCCCCTTGGGGCACCAGAGGCCCTATAGTAAGAGCATGACGTTCCGCAGAACGTCAGTGGCCGTCATTAATCATGGGTAATCTGACCCGCATCTCCGGCGGAGCTCACGGGTTACAAAAGGAAAAGTGCATCGAAGCCCATACGCTAAGGAATTGTCCTCCTCGCCCAATGCCTACTATGTTGTATCCACAACAATAAACCTCTATGACCGCTAAGTCAAACTAGCATGCAATTCTTTAGCGGTTATTCATATCGCACGGCTTGTATGTACCGGTGGCCAGCTAATCACGCACTTCCGTATTCTACATGCGACACACAACTTCGTGGTACAACGTGTCAAGGCCAATGAATGCAATACACAAGGTGGTCCCTTAAATCAAGGTTTAATGTGTGAGAAAAATAATACATAACAGAAAATATAAATGAACAGTAAGTTCTAACAGGCTATGCCATGTATCACAGCTTATTTTGCATAAAGAAAATAAATAATGCATGAAATATGAGCTAAAATAAATAAACAGCAAATGGCAAGGTGTCTTGCCTGGTAGCACGCCTGGTGTGCTGCGATAATCACGGTGGCACGAACTGCGACTTTGGTGCGACAACTATGCAAGGTGACCTCGGGTGGTGGCACGAACAGTTCCATCGGGTCTAGGACGGTCAAATTAGTTAGGGTCGATAGGAGGAAGGACAGAATTGGTCGGAGGATAGGAATAATGGGCTTAGTCATGGAAAGGGAAAATCAAAGGAGAAATGATAAATAATATAGATACAAATATTTGAAAATACTTATAATATTTGAAAAGTAGATATTATTATTAAATAATATTTATAGAAAAAGACCTAAAGTCAAGAAAAAATCATTTTTGGCTAAAACTCCAAATTTGTCAAAAAAATAGAATTGGTAGAAACTATATTTTTATTTACTTGAAATATTTGTAGATAAATATTCTAGGGAAAATCATAAAATAAAATAATAATTTTAGGTAAAACTCTAGGTTTGTAAAAGTAATTTTTTGTTAGTAGTGAACTATATTTGGATTACCCCAAAATATATTTGAGAAATATATAAAGACTAAAAGAACGTTTTAGAGCTAACCCAAATTCGGAAAGATTTATAGGTTTAGTTAATTAATATAAAAAATACTACTTGATAAAAATACATTAATAATAATATCAATAATAATAAAACATAATAATAACAATATAATAATAATATAATAATAATAATAATATTAATATTAATAATATAATAATAATAATAATAATAATAATAATAATAATATTGCTAAAAAGAAGACAAAACTTTAATAGAACACAAAAAAAAAGCAATCAAACACAATTAAAAGCGGCTGCTCCTCCATTAGGAGAGAAAGAGAGAAAGGAAGGGTGAGGCGGTTCGAGAGCGGGGGGCGGTGGCGGTCGGGAAAGTCGTCGGCGTCGGGCGGTGCGGCTAAGGCGCGGAGGCGGAGGCGCGTAGAGGGGGTTTCGATCGGGCGGACGGCGATTTGGCGCAAGGGGCCGAGCTAGGTCGGCGAGGCCAGGCGGTGGCAGACGGCGAAGTAGGGCGGAGAACGGGGTTCTGTAGAGGCGGTCGAAGGAGGCGCTCACACGGAGGGTTTTGGACGGCACTGCAGCGGCGGTGGGCACGACGCGGTGGCGGGGGATCGAAGAAGAGGGAAAAGGGATCGATCGGCTCCGACGATGGCTGGCTAGGGCTAGCGCCGGCGGTCGCGGGTCACACCGAGGAGGTCGCGGGTCAGGTCGACGCCGGTCGGTGCTGGGGAGGTGAGTGAGGGAAACTCGAGAGTCGTCACCGGGAGGTGCTCGCCAGGCGCACGGCCATGGCGGTTGGCTCAGGTATGGGATTTTCCTATTCTGTCTTATTACGGTGGTAGTGGTCGGGCTTTTGATGGCGGTGGAGATGGTGGTTTTGGTGACGGTGGGCTGGAGATGGTGGCGATAATGGAGGTTTGGGTGGCCAAAATCTGTGGCGGTAGAAAGTGGTCGGGGTGATGGTGGGGTTGGCCCTGTTTGGCCGGGTACACGGGTGTGATCGACGGTGGCAGTGGATGGTCGGACAGGGAGGCCTCGATGGTGGAGGTGATAGAATTTGGCTGACCTGTAGATTTTTGGTGGTTGGATTCTGGCGGAGTTGGCTGCCACGGTGGTAGCCGTGGATGTGGGTAGGCCGGTCGCGGTTGCTGCGGTATCGGTCGAGGAGGAAGGAAGGTTGGGGTCGTTGGCAGAGGTGTGCTACGGCAATGGAGGTGTGGAGGTCGATAAGGCAGGGTTAGGGTTAGAATTTTGATGAATCGTGTCGGGGTTGTCGACATGGAAGAGACGATAATGTATATGTAAAATATGGAGTAAGAATTTGGATGGACACAGACACGATGCACGTAAATTTGTGAAGAAAATTGTTGTGGATGAATAATGAATTGGAGGAGTACCTGCCTTTTATAGGATGTGGAAATTCCCAATTAGATAAGGATTAGGAGTAGTTAAACCCAATTAGATAATTCAATATATTAATTTAAATTAATTCAATAAATCCAATCCAAATCAAAATCTAATTTAAATCTAATTAAATTACATCCTTTAGTTTAAAATAAGATAATTCAAATTCCAAATCTAGATATTAATTTAAATAAATCCAAAATTTAATTCAAGATTTTAAATTGTCATAAAAATTTTAAAATATGTTTTCCAAAAATACAATATAATAATTATTTTGAAATTAATATTATTATTTAAATACACTAATAAATAATTAAAATATTATTTACGAAGAATATTATTTATTATTAGTAATTGCTATAAACGAAAAGGCTTTCATAAATAAAATCGTAAACTTGGAAATTTTAGTATGATAACTAAAAATAATTATTATATATATATTACTTTGAAACTATAATACGCTCGCACATAATCGTACTCGTCGAGCAAATTCAAAAAATAAAATTTTGTGCGCGACGTACAATACGACTACGCGACGTACAATACAAAATTTTAAATCAGTACTAAATTTAATAAAAATTAATAGTAGAAATTTAGGGGTTTTACAACGAGCCGTATGGAGGACTGTCGTGGTAGGGCCGCATGAGTGTGGCCTCATGTCAGAACCGCATAAGGGGGCCTTATCTGAACCGCATGGCAATCCTTTAGTCTGAGCCGTACGAGTGTGGCTTTATCTGAACCGCATGGCAATCCTTTAGTCTGAGCCGCATGAGGGTGGCCCCATGATTCGAGCCATATAGGAGTAGCAGCCGTATGGGGGTGGCCCTATGATCCGAGCCGCGTGGGAGTAGCAGTCGCATGGGGGTGGCCCTATGATCCGAGCCGCATGGGAGTAGCAGCCGCATGGGAGTGGCGGCCGCATGAGAGAGGCAGCCGCATGAGGGATGGTAGCCGCATAGTGAGCTTTTTGGGGTTGGTGGACTGTGCCAGCTGTGAAGATTTTCTTGTCTTCCATAGGAGCCAGCCACTATGTTAGGGTCATTACTTCACTTTTATGTCAGGGCTGTCAAACCTTCGTGTCAGAGCCGTCGCTTCGCATCAGGGCATTAAATGAGCCAGCTGCATAAATTAATTACGGCCGGTTTGTGAAGGACTTTTTGAACCACATAAGGCCACGTGGCTCGCTGGGAACTTCTGAGCCGCATAAAACTCTAATAAACTTTTGAGCCGCATGAAACTCTAATGAACTTTTGAGCCGCATGAAACTCTCCTAGCCTTGAGCCGTATAGGATTTCCTGTTCGTTTCCATGCTTCTACAGGTGCAACTAAGAAACCTTGTCTGGATTGCGCCCAGGCGCAACTCATAAGATATGCGGGACAGCTGTCAGTCTAATCTCCTCGAGCGGCACAATTCGAGGGATTTAAAGATATTTTCCTCGTTCACTGTGTTTGTCAGTTGTTAGTGCTGTCAGGTAATGATGACCATTAAAATGTCAGACGCCATGTAGATTTTGGCACAATATAATTGGGCGCAGTCTGATATCAGGCACAACTTGATCATTGGCGCAACTTGATCTCTGAGTTCATATCGGTGGCACAGCTTGATTTTTTGGGCGCAGCTTGATCACTGAGTAGTAGATACATGGCACAACTTAATTTTTAGGCCCTACAAGACCCCCTTCAAAGTTTTCAAAACTTAAAAATATTTCAAAGTTTTGAAACACTTTGAATTTTTAAAAGTTTTGACTGAGTCAAGTTGCGCCAGTCAACACCCGGTCATCTCAATTGAATTTCTTTCCCGAAAACACTCGATCTCCTCTTCGTCTTCTCGAGTTTCATTGATGATTTCGGTTTCCCATAAGGAATATGAAGTGTCAAATTGGTGATATATATGTAGTGGTTGATCTTTGTACTTTATTCTTCACTTCTACAATTTCGATGGTATCTAAGAAGAAGGAGATGGAGACCATTGCTGTCACTGAAATTGAGTCTCCTGAAGCAAAACCCGATGTCACGCCGTCGACTTATTGGTTGGAGGCTGACCCGGCATTGAGGGCGGTAAACTTTTTAGACTGTTTCGGTTTAAACCCAACAGTCTTCAATCGATCGAGTGGTGGGCCATCCTCTGAGGAGCGCGGCAATTCGGAGGGATTCCTTAATCTGATGCGTCGTTCTGGATTCTGCAACATGTAAGAATTGGACGCCGCCCTTCGTCAGACCGATAAAGACAAGAAAAAGGAATAATGTTTAAGCATAACAACTTTTATTTTCTTTTCTGATGTCCTTGTCTGTAGGGTTCCACCCGTCTTTTATGCAATGAAATCTAAAATTTCTGATATATTGTGTGGCTGTGATTTCAAATAGCGCATGTAGATGTGTTCCTTTGGCTAATTCAATGCTTACTGTTTCATTGAAAGACACATGGCAGTCATCACATGGCTTCAATCGCCTATTGTTTAGTTCTTTTCTAAAATTAGGATCCTAGAATGACGTGCCTGTTTGATCTTTAACACTTTTAAAAGGAAAACTAGAAATGAAAGAATCATTCATACTTTTTCAAAACAAATGGCTTCTCACAAGGTCTTACTAGTCATAAGTTCACTTGCACCACTTCATCCCAATGTTATTCGTTTGCATATTGTGCCTTCAAAAATTGGAAAGTCTCAACGAAGGATCAATGGTATGAGTGTTCTTCTTTTGCGCCACTTATGAAGATAGGTATTGATCTGCATGTTGTAGACATCGTTGATATACGCTAACTATTTCTGAAAATAGGCGCGCACTGGGGTCCAGTGCTTGGCTTCGATCATAGGTGCGCACTGCTGATATGCGCCTATTGATCGACACACAGTGTTGATATACGCCTGTTTGATCAGCGTGTTGTTGAGATGCACCTGTTGATCAGTACGTTGTTTTGATATGCGCCAGTTGATCAGCGCATACTGTTGAGATGCGCATGCGCTTCTAAGGATAGGTGCACATTGCAGATAGGCGCATGCTGATTAGCACACACTGCTGATGCGAGCGTAGTTTTGATTTTACTGACTTTTCTTTTCTTTGTTCCTATTTGCAGAAGTCTGGTTGGCAAGCTTCTTCAAAACTGGCATCGGTGATCTGGATGCTATGGAGAGCATTCTTCTGACACTCACATCAGACAGCTCATGTGATTCTGACACCCAAATCAGACAACTCAGGACTGTCTCTATTCAAGAAGGATCTTCCTCAGATGGTAGGAAGAGCCTTTATACATGAGAGTTGGATTGTGGAGAGACAGAATTAGGAATCGTATCACAAGGGTGATTTCGATCCTAGTTCCCCTGGCGGGCCGTCTTCTCTCCACCAGTTGTATTGACAGCAGCTTATCTTTGAGTTGCTGTACTCTGTGGTTCTCCTCTCGTCTTTCTGAGAGAGAAGACCATAGTTGATTCTATTGTCTGGCTCGTGCTTCAGGTCGAGACGACAAGGAACCGACATCAGTAAGAAGATCCAAAGATATAATAGACCTTCATTGGAATAAAAATCTGAGATATAATAGATTTCCATCAAGATGTATCTATATTTTTAAAGAAGAAATAAAGAATGATTTTCTCTCCTTCTTTCTTTTATACCTTGATTTTGATGTGCTGATACAGAAAACAGAATCCAGAGAAAATATGGATGTGACAAGTTGCCCATGTAAATATTTCGAATTCAAGGGTGTGAGGGACATGAATTCTCGTTATGATAAGTTAATGAGTGAACAGTCACTTCGATTTTCGAGGAAGAGACATTAAATGAATGAATAGTCATTTCAACTCTCGAGGAAGAGAATAAATGAATGAACAATCACGTCAATTTTTGAAGAAGGGACAATAAATGGTCAGTTATAAATGAACGAACAATTGTAAATGAACAAACAGTTGTGCTTCTTTCTGAAAGTTGCATCAGTTCTTGAGGTTGACTATTTAATTGTTCTGTCTATAAATAGAACAAAACTTTTGTAGATGTTTCACTTAACAAAATTGCCAAACAAAAGTTGGATTTTGAAAATAAAACAAGAAAAAGTACAAGGAGTACAAATTTGATTCTGGGAAAGTATTGCTATGGAAGTCTGATCTGTAAATGATCACTTTGTTCCTTGGACCATATGATGATGATGAAGATCACTGCTTGAAGTAGAACAACTTGGAAGAACTAAGTCACCAGAAAGGTATCGACGCACTTGGGCACTGATGGCGAGGCCGAATGCTTTCCTGCTTTGCTTCACTCTGTTCTGAAAGAAAAGTTGAAGAAGAATGCTCCGGAGAATCAAAATCTTGAAGTTCTGATCTCTCTATTCTCTCATTCTCTCTGTCTCTATCCTTGTGTTATGAGAAAAATGAGTCTATTTATAGACTGGGGCTTCTGTGCGTAAAAAAGCATCAAAATCTGTCTTTTCGCTAACAACTGCCACCCATGATCAGAGTCATCCTTTGCATACGTTGACACTCGTCCCATCATTTCAGTGAGAATAGGATACATGTACACACGTTCTTCGAAATATGTGGCATGAAGGCCATGTAGGCAAACCATGTTCCAAACTGGCCAGAAAGAATAGGGCGTAAAAATGGCCCCAACATCCTCTGGGTGTACAGAGTAAGATGAGCGTAGAATAGCTCTGTCATAGGTTTCCCGTGTAAAGTGGTTATTGAATAACCTTGAGCGTAAAAATGGCTCAAATAGACTTTACGCACACATTGTTTTATGAGCGTAAGAACTCGTGTAAAATTTCGTGCGTAAAAGGAACCATATAGTGAGCGTAAAGTAGCTCGATCCACATAAACGACAATAATAGTCTTTGTATAAGAAAAATTCTGTTGGATTCTGTGGTAAATACCATCATTAATATCTTCATGTCAGAGTTTGCATTATATGCGAGATTTGACAGCTTTGTCCAGCGTAAAAGAGGCTGCTCTGTCCTTGGCGTAAAATCATAGGTGTAGACCCAAGCGTAAAATGATCAGTCTGCTTAGGCGTAAATTGATTAGCCTAGTCTTGGGCGTAAAGAGATTACCCGCTCTACTAGGCGTAAAAACCAATCACTTATGAACGAGATGACTCTTTCTTTGAAGCACTTTTTACGCTCCTACAAGACCCCCTTCAAAGTTTTCAAATATCTCCAAAATTTGAAACACTTTGAACAGAAGCGTAAAAGTTGAGATTTGATCTGCCAGCGTAAAATTTGGGATACGTAACAGCCATCCGCGTAAAAGCGGGGATGTCCAACAGTCGGCATAATTTCCAATAGTGTCGGTCAACACTTAATTGTCACAATTAATTTCTTTTTTCGAAACTTTCGAATGCCTTTTCGCTTCCCCGAGTTTGCATTTATAATGAACAGTTTCCAATGAGGAATATGGAGAGTTGATTTAACCGTATAAATAAGAAGAAATTCTTTACTCTTGTCATTCATCTCCATAGTGACATGGCGCCCAAGAAGGAGATTAACAATGAAGAGGTTTCGGGGTCAAGGATTGACTTTGAGCGAGCACGCAACTTTGTAGCGTGCTTCGGATTAACTCCAGCAGTCTTCAGTCACATCGATGGTGGTCCTCCGACTGCATATGAGGGTTCAGGAGATGCAGAAGCATTTTTAAATCTGATACGTCGCTCTGGGATTCACAACATGCGTGAGTTAGGTGCCTCCCTTCGTCAGTCCAACGAAGGAGAGAGAAAATAAAATTTCATTTATTGCGACTCTCTTATATGTAGGGGTCCTCTTTCCCCCTTTTTATAAATAAAGTCTGATGTTAATCTCATCTGTTGATACATAGAACTGCTCAACACTTATTTTGACTGTTTCTATGGTTGGTCATTCCCAAGAAACAAACCTGACACGTGGCGTCTGTCTTGTGGTTACGAGAGCCTTTAAATAGGATCTTCTCCCGAAATAGACTCATCCCAACAGTTCTTCAGCCTTTATAAATAGCCGAGAATGTTTCATATATTCTCGTACTCATTCCTCTGAAGATAACTCTTTGCGATATCGTTCTCCAACAAATGACAATGGCGATACTTTCCAGTGGCGTTCCTTTGTACGACCAATCACCAGATGTAGATTCATCCACTATTAGAGTCAAACCATTTGACCTAAGTGGTAAGTCCGATCGTAAGCAAATATCTGTCTTCGAAAAAAAAAAATTTTGTTGAAAACATCTATTCATGAGCGTAAATTCTTGACGAGCGTAAAAAAACTTACTGAAGCATTGGCGTAAAATCCTTGCTGAAGTATTGGCGTAAAAACCTAGCTGAATCACCGGCGTAAAAGCCTTACTGAATCACTGGCGTAAAAGCTTTTGCTGATTGCTGGCATAAAAGCCTTGCTGAATCACCGGCGTAAAAGCCTTGTTGAAGCATTGTCGTAAAAAGCCTTGTGATCTATTTTTAATTAGCGTTTAATACGCGTCTGATAATGCTTCTATTTAAAAAATACGTCTTCTTTGTTGTTTTCTACAGAAGTTTGGCTGAGCAGCTTTTCCAGAACCGGCATTGGCAATTTTGACGTTGTGAGGAGCATTTTTCTGACATCAACATCAGGGAGCTCATGCGCTTTTGACGCGCAAATCAGACAACTCAGAACTCTTCGTGAGATAGGAGGGTCTTCCTCTGTTGGTAGGAAGAGCCTTTATACACGGAGAGTTGGATGGTGGAGTCAACTCTACCCCGAGAAATCGGGTAGTAGAGTTCCTTTTACGGCAGAACTTGGAATCGTATCCCAATGCTGGATACATTCCTATCTCCTTTGAGGTGCCGCCGCTAATCCACCAATTGTATTGGCAGCAACACGCCTTCGGGCTGCCATACTCTGGGATTCTCCTCTCGTCTGAGAGAGAAGACCAGAGTTTGATTCCTGCTGTTCTGGTTGCCACTGGAGCTCAGACAGTCAGGAATTGCCGCCAACAACGAACCCGTCAAAGAAGATCAAAGAAGAAATAGATCTCTATTAGGTTATCGTTGGTGTATAGAATGAAAATCCAAGAATGTAAGAGATTTCCTTTATAACTTGTAAGAAAGTCTAAGAAATGTAATAGACTTTTTGATGATATGGGAATGAAAATGATGATTCTTCTATGATCAATGATTTGTATCTATCTGGATATAATATGGACATGATAGATAAATGAAATCTTATTTATTGTTTTAGAGTATATGATACTATCAGAGGTAATATGGACATAATAGCATATATGAACTCAAAAGAAAATTAGATTAATATCTATGCAGAGGTCAAATAGAAGTGATAGATAGGAAAAGAAAGCAGATTTAATATTTATTCAGAGGTCATGGAAACATGATAAATAGCGAATCCCACTTTCTAATCAATTGATAAAATAGAAGATATAAAATCCCTTTCCCCGAAAACAAGAAGTCAGCTTAACCAAACCTTGGTAGCTGGGGAATAAGAAGACAAATATTGTGAGCGTATATGTCAAAACGGTGGATAAATCAGCGTATTTCTTGGAAACAGAAAGGACGATTCAATTCCATAATTAAATGGATGAACCTGGTAACATGAACGGACGAGTCTTTTCGGAAATGAAAAGTCGTTTTCAATTTCAGAGACTAGTTCATTAGTAATCCTCCTCTATAAATAGGTGAAAATTCTTTGTAATCATTTCATTCTTATTTCTGCTCCTCTATTGGAAATATCTTCCGAGGATGTACAGCAAAAGAATAAAGTCTCCCGGAAAATCGAGGGCATCATTGAGACGTTCCCCGTTGAGCCCCCTGTATCAGGCTCATCAGGCTCAACCAAAATAGGTGGA
Source organism: Iris pallida (assembly GCA_029216955.1). NCBI lineage: Eukaryota > Viridiplantae > Streptophyta > Magnoliopsida > Asparagales > Iridaceae > Iris > Iris pallida. Next base: position 1,666,298 of record JANAVB010008798.1, on the reverse strand, counting down.
AGCTCTTCTGCGCCCAAGCCACCCGAAGACATCCTTGCTTTTTTAGTAGAGCCAGGGAATACTCCTGAAGAAGAAGCGTCGAGGATGGATGTCTGCAAATTTTTCATGAGTTCAGGAAACGACGCCTTCTATGCATTGGCCGACTATGTATTCAATAACGAAGGGAGTGGCCCTCGTCCTTAGTCTTTTGTTTCAAACAAAAATAATAAAAGGAACTTTATTTTCATCCTTTTTTTTCATACATAGTATTTCTTAAGAAATTTGCCATTGATTGGCATCATTAGCAGATCTCCATTGGGCTTTGATAATCGATAGGCGCCATTGGAAAACACGAACTCAATTACATAAGGGCTTTCCCATTTTGCTTGGAATTTCCCTTTACTTTTATGAGTCATTACCATCGGTCTCCGAACAGCTAATACAAGCTCGCCAACTTTGAATACCCTCTCCTTGACTTTACGATTAAAAGTTCGAGATATACGGGCTTGATATAGCTCAATATGTTGTTGTGCTTGAAGACGCTTCTCGTCCAACCCTTCAAGTTCTTGGAGTCGTAAGCGATCATTATTCTCTGTAGTTAGCTCATTAGCAATAGCAATTCGAAGAGAAGGGATCTGGATTTCTAATGGAAGGACAGCTTCACATCCATAAACCAGTAAAAATGGTGTAAAACCAGTAGGAGTTCGGACCGTTGTTCGATATGCCCATAAACATTCTCCAAGTTTCTTATTCCAATCGCGTTTATTAGAAGAGACAAACTTTTTGAGAAGTTTAATGATTGTCTTATTGAAAGCTTCAGCTAAACCATTAGCGGCTGGATTATAAGCCGTAGAAGCCAAATTCTGAATTCGATTCTTGTCAAAGAATCGATAAAATGCTTGACTGGCAAATTGTGGACCTTTGTCATGAATTATCCGTCGAGGAATCTCGAAGCGATAAATGACATGGTACTTGATGAAACTGATCACATTAGATGTTTTTACTTCCGCAAGGGGGACTGCTTCTGCCCACTTCGAAAATTAATCGGTTATAGCTAGTATAAACCGATGTCCTTTGACAGAAGGAGGGTTAATAGGCCCAATGACATCCATACCCCAAGCTTCGAAGGGCCAAGAGGCTGCTGTAGGATGTAGAAATTCAGATGATTGATGAATAAAATCAGCATAAATCTGACATGCTTTACATCTTCTGGCATAGTCTACAGCATCTGCTATCATAGAAGGCCAATAATACCCCATTCTTCGAATGCGATCTTGTAATTTAGGACCCGGTTGATGAGCGCCACAAATACCATCATGAGCTTCTCGCAGTGTTTATTTAGCTTCACTTTCTGAGAGACAACGCAGCAAGAGTCCATCATAGGAACGTCTGTATAACATATGTAAAGACTAATCATAATAAAACCGAAATGTTCGTCTCTTAATTGATGCAGCTTCTTTCGGATCTTCAGGCAAAATCCCATGAACTGCATAATCAATAAATGGAGTTCTCCAATCTTTCTGCTGGGAACTTGACTCTGTAGTATAACTTTGTTCAATATGCAGATTACTCTTCACACAGAACAAGTCTCGGTCCAACAAAGTAATTATATTTTGCCTTCGGATTGGGACAACCAAGTCTGCAGCTAAGCTGGCAAGAGCATCAGCCTCCATATTCTGAGAACGTGGTACAAAATCAATAAAGAATCCTTTGAATGATAGGACCACCTCGACTACCACCTGATGATAGGGGATGAGATCAGGATTTCTGACTTCATAAGTCCCTCTAACTTGATTAACGATCAATTGAGAATCTCCATAAGCCTCTAAGAATTCAATATCCAATTATTTTGCTACTTGGAGACTAATCAATAGAGCATTATATTCTGCTACATTGTTAGAGCATGGCTCATTAAGAGAATAGGCACGGTATACGACCATTTTGTCAGGAGAAACAAAGACAATTCCTACCCCAGAGACAATATTGCCTTTAGGTCCCACTCGTGATGCTCCATCAAAACATAATTGCCATATATCATTCTTCAAAGTTATATTACAATCCACTACTTCGTCTGGAATGTCTTCATATAGCTTCGAAGTTTCAGGTATAGGATGAGCAGCTAAGAAATCAGCTAACGCTTGGCCCTTCACTGATTTTTGAGGCACATAAATCATGTCATAAGGAGTGAGCAACATCGTCCAGGTAGCTAACCTGGAATTAAGAATGCTCAGTTTTCTCATCAATACCCAAATGGGATTTATTCTGGAGATGACATGAATAGTCTATCCAGTGACATAATGCCTTGTCTTTTGGACAGAAAAAACCAAAGCTAGATATTCCTTTTCCACAGGAGTATATCTGTGTTCAGCTCCGACCATCATTCTGCTCAAATAATATATTGCTTGTTCATGACCCATATCACTTTTTTGTGCCAGAAGAGCGCCTAGTGAATGATCCAAGGCTCGAACATATAGCAAAAATGGTCTTCCTATCACCGGAGGTACCAGAACAGGCGGGCTTGTAAGATATTGCTTAATGTCATTGAAGGCTTTTTGACACGCTTTATCCCAGATGAAAGATACCCCTTTCTTTAATAGACGGGAGAAAGGTTGACATCTCCCAGAAAGATTAGATATAAATCTTCTGATATAAGCAATACGGCCCTGAAAGCCACGGAGTTCTTTCAGATTACGAGGAGGACGCATTTCAAGAATTGCTTTAACCTCATCAGGATCAACATGGATACCTTGAGAGGTAATGACAAATCCGAGAATCTTGCCACTGGAAACCCCTGAGAAAGACTTAGTAGGGTTCATTTTCAATTGATGCTGGCGCATTAATTCAAATACTGTTCTCAAGTCCTGAATGTGATCATCCTTTGATCGACTTTTTACAGCGATGTCATCTACATAGCATTCAACTATCTTTCGTAGATATTCTTGAAAGATATTGCTCATAGCCCGTTGATACGTGGCACCGGCGTTTTTAAGACCATACGGCATAACTGTATAGCAGTAGACCCCAAGAGGTGTACGAAAAGCGGTGTGCTTCTCATCTTCTGGATGCATCTTGATCTGATTATATTCTGAGAATCCGTCCATGAAAGACATGCGTTCAAAACCACATGTATTGTCTATCATGACATCAGTAATTGGAAGTGGAAATTCATCCTTTGGACAAGCCGTATTAAGATCTCGATAATCTATACAAACTCGGACTTTTTCGTTCATCTTCATAACAGGAACAATATTGGCCACCCAATCTAGGTGTTGTTCTTCACGAACAAAGCCACATGTAATCAGCTTTTTGACTTCTGCTTCAATTGTATCCATCATATCTGGTCTAAAGCGCCGTTGCTGTTGTTTTACAGGCTTGACATTGGGCAGAATGTTGAGTTTATGAGTAGCAACTTTAGGATCTAGTCCTGGCATATCCTCATAACTCCATGCAAAGATGTCAATGTAATCTTTTATAAGTTTTATCAGCTCTTCCTTTTCATCTTCAGAAAGATTCTTACTGATGAATATTGGTTTGGACGTAATTCCATCTCCAACATTAATCTGGATAACCTCATCTTCTGTAGGTGGCTGTCGCTGTTCAAAACGAAGTTTCCATTGAGTATCCATCTGTTGAGCCCAAGGATCATTCTCAAATGGCTCTGATTCATCATCAACTTGAACCATATTGACTGAAAATATTTGCCCAGATTCACAATATGAGGAACAAGAAATATCGGATTCGATGAATAGAATTTCTTCCGAATCTGATGATTGCGAAGAGCTCGAAGAGAATTTTTCTTGTATATCGTTATTAAACATATGAGACGGATCATATCCCAACACATGATGAGTCTTTTGGTAAAACGGATCACCATATAATGGTAATCGTCTACCCTTGCCTTGATTGAGACCTTGCATAGTCTTCAAGTCATATCCCATGTTCTGGATAATCTTGATAGATTGTTGACTATACTTGTCAATTCGGATTCTTCCCTTGTCTTTATCCTTCAGCTCATCTGTCTGAGCAACAGGGATATTTCTAGCCAGGCCAAACACAATTTGGTGCTTGTTTTTCTTATGAGACGGAACCACGAAATAAGATTCTTCATGACGTCTAAAAGTTACGCAAGCTTGTGATGAAGCGACCACAGGTAGAAGATAAGGAGAAGATGTTAGGAACCTTTGAGCATAAGGTCCGACATCAACATGAGAAGAAAAAGAATTCTCCTTATGATCGATGTATAAAGTTTCTTCTGGCTCGATGTCGTCTTTATATCGATGACTTTGATTATCAGAAGATAAAGTCATTCTTTCGATAAACTTGACAGCCATATACTCGAAAAAGAAATCTTCATTGATATCAAAAAATACAGACTGATCAATATTTACATCATTTACGATTTGAGTGCTACGCCTCTGATAGATCATCAGTGGACTATTATCCGTCTTCTGCGTAGATTTGCCAAGATTGACAATCAATGGTAGTTCTGGATCATTCGTACAAGAAGTACGTCCTCTGACCTTGATCATAAAAGGTTAAACTTGGCTCTTAGCAAGAATATTTATTGATTCCTCAGATGAAGTTTGAGTTCTTTCTTTAACCTTGATTATCAAAGGTTGATCATTGATAGGTTGGGATTGGATTCGTCCCTTGACTATGACCTTCAAAGGTTGCTCCTCTGGCGGATCTTCATTAATAGACTGATCCTCAGATGATGATTGATCTTCAGCCATGTCTGATATATTTTTCACGTGCTCTTATTTATAAAGCCTTGAATCAGAGAAGTAGGCTTCGACACCCTTGAACGGATTAATATCAGCAAACTCAGTTTTCACAACTCCTTGGGAGTCCACATATTTGAAACATTGGTGAAGAGTTGAAGGCACAATATTGTGCTCATGAATCCACGGTCTTCCAAGAACAATATTATAGGATACGTCCGAGTTGATAACATAGAAAGTTACCATAGTTCAAAGATCACCAATCTGAATCTGCAGACGAATCTTCCCCCAGTGGTTTGCTCTTGCCAGAGTTAAAACCAACTATCGTAGTACTAGTGTAAGTCAGCTCACTAGTAGGAATCCTCAGGGGTCTTAGCATACTCTGAAGAATTATACTAATTGAAGACCCAGGATTAATATAAATCCTATCAATTTCAGTGGATCCAATATATCCAGTGTAGCACAGAGGCCTATCATGCTTGTTGTGTTTCAATAGCATATCCTCTTGTGTAAAGGTGATGTTGGGTATTGCTTCCATCACACTATGACATTGCGGATATGACACTGGTATATTATCAGGAGTCTTGAGTTGAGCCAAGCATGAATCTGCTTGAAGTAAAGCTTCGCTCAAAGTTTCTCTGCTTTCTCTGGAAAGGCGAAGCAGTTCAAATATAGATAGTCTAGCCGAAGTATTGGCTAACTGAGCTAGAATGTCAAACTTGTAAGGCTTCATCACCACCCCCTGATTGGAAACAGACTTCAATGGGATATCAAAGCGTACTGCCTTCTGTTTCCCTTTTTAACCACAGACGGTTTAACAGGAACAGGAGAAGGTTGAACTGGTAGAGTTTCCACTACCTCTTCTGCTTCTTTGGAGGATCCCTCTAGTCTTTGTGGTACTCTTTTCCAGATCTTGTACCAGCAAAAGATTCTTCTTCAGACTCAGGAGAAGGAAGTACCATATTACAGGATTTAGTCTTGCTTTCCTTAGCCTTCTACTTGTGAGGGTTGTTACGAGGAACTTCAGAAACCAATCCAGCAGTGGAATTCTGATTTTGAATTTGTAAAGGAAGACGTATTCCTTTATCATAATTCAAACCTTCTACCTTTTGAAAGTCGTAACCCATCTTTCTCACGAGAAGGACAGATTACTGACTATAGAAGTGGATAGGCAGTGAACTTTGGACAGGTGTTTCAGCACAGGAAGAGGAAGAAACCTCTGCAACTACAGGAGAATGAAGCATAGACGTCTCTGTAGTTAAGGGAGGAGAAGGATTCGAGATACGAGGAGAAATCCCTGTTGGAGCTTTTTTATAAGCAGCAAAGACCTGTTGTGCTCCGTATAAAGGAACACTATTCATAGCTAGCCACTGCTGATGAGTAAGCTTGAGCTTGGTAGGAGGAGCTAGACTTGGAGGACAGATGTTTAGTTCTTTCAGTCTATCTTCTAGAGGAAGGCCATCCCATAGATGATCCAAGTCATCAGGATTTGGAATAACATGAGAAATCATGTTGCAGGTTTTGACTTTCGTACCTTTCTTGGATTTTAAAGTTTTACCTTCATTTTCCAACTCAGGTACTAAGTCAGGATGTACCCACATGATTTCACCATTCTTCAATGTGAGCGGCAGCAATCCTGTATTTTCTTCCCTGGCAGGCGGGATATTCACGATCTTCATCGTCGCCTTCGGAATTGGAATAATTCCATCTGGGACTTGCTGTGGAGAAAAATCCCCAAACTGAAGAGAAACCATATTGGTTGTAACCGTATGGTCATTATTGGTTAAAGCGATAGCGCCACCATTTATCAGCTCTTGGATCTTCTTTTTCAAGATATAGCAGGCACTGGTAGGATGATTAATGTATCTATGATAGATACAATTTTTGGGATTGTCAGTCAGATTCACCTCATTAGGCCTTTTTGGCTCTGGAATCTGAAGTTTACCACTCTTCACCAGACACTAAAATATTCCTGGGATATCAATTTCGTCAAAAGAGTATTCTTCCTTTGGCCTGAAAGATTCCTGATTATTTGGAATCATTTTGTTCTTGGAGAGATTGACCATAAGAGTATCTTTTCCTTTCACATTACGATTGCTGGGATTATTACCAGGATTACTTTTCTTTTCTCTATCATCTGAGGCAAAAATCATCCCATGTTCACGAGCCAACCTACCATTGGTCTCGGCAGAAACTGCTGCTATGATAAACGAAGCCCAATCTGAGAACTGGGAACCTGTGAAAACAGCGATGGATGGTCGCAGATTCATCTTGCATGTATCAATCAACGCTGAATCTGGCATACCAGGAGGCATCTTTAGAGTATCCTGTCGAAAACGTTCAATGAATGTCCTAGTATCTTCTTTCTCCTTTTGTTTGATTTCTATCAAGGAGGACATGTTCATGTCCATACCTCCTTCATAGAAGCGGAAGAGAAACATTGCCTTGAATTTGTCAAAAGACGAAATAGAGTTATCGGGTAAGCTACGATACCAGTCGTAAGCTGAACCCGTCAGGCACCCGATGAACACTCGAGTGAGAAGAGCATCATTTTTCTGCAAGTGTACAGTCATAATATCAAAGTAATTGATATATTGACTGGGAGATGCTTTTCCATCGAATAAAACCATGGATTGTGGCTTGAACTTCGGTAGAAAGGGTACATTATTCCAATGAGGAGGATAAGGTTGCTTAATCCCTAGCCTCTGGAGCTGATCTTTGTGCCTCAAAACTTCAAACTGTGCTTTGAGTTCACGCACTGCTTGAATGGCTTCACTGGTTTGAGGAAGCACATTTGATTGAATAGTCGTTGGATGTACCGTAACCCCCACTGGAGGTGGTACATCTTCTAGAATGATGGGATCTGGAGATGCAGAATTTTGATTAACAGCAGGCTCTTGAATATTCAAATGTATATCAGCCCCTTGACTATCTTGAGTTTGTGCTGCTACTGGTACCGGAGTTATTACTGTAGGTTGAGCAGTTTGCTGATTCAAAATTATCTGATGCATGCTTTGCACCATGTTAAGCATGTCTTTCAATGATTGCTCCACGACAGTGAGACGTTGTTCCGTATTAGCAGATGACGTCTCTGGTTCATCTCTAACAGCGTAGGATTCAACCTCTCTTGAAGATATAGAGGGATTAGTATAGAAGTATGAATCCACACTATCGGTATCAGACTCAAAAGATTGAGTACCCCCAGCTTCTGAATCAGAAGTCTGCAATTGTCTTTGTCTTCTTGATCGAGTATTCTGATATACTCCTTCAAAGGAATCAAGAAGCCTGTTGAACTGTTGTTGACCTGGGGTTTGGGATATATTCTGTCTTGGATGTCTTCCTCTGTTAGTATGAGATGCCATGTTGACTGACACATATGACAGCTCATGTTTTTGATCTTCAGCTTGATGTTGAGGCGAGTTAAAACTCAAACGATCAAAAACTGACCATTTTGAAGCCGAACAACAACAGTTGATCACAACCTGGTGATATTCACAATGATGTTTTTCTTGGGGGAACATCACCGGAGATTGTCTGTTCTTACGTTTTTACATTAGCAATTCACGTAAATCAGAAGGAACAGATGGAGTATTCTTCTTTATTACATTTGGAGCAGAAAAACGTTTAGTCCCTTGTGTATAAAGAAGATTACTGGCTGCATTCGCAGAACTAAATTGTATATTTTTACGCGTTTGGAGTTGTGTGCGTAAATCTTGAGATTTAGCACGAAGGACTCCATTTTTATGGCGTATAATTTGTAAGTTTGGTACTTTACGTAAAGCAGTATAAGAAGGTTGTTGGTGTAGGACAGAAGCTTTACCAACAACATTTTTATGCTGCACACATTTAGGTACATTCATATTAGATGTGCAAACATCGTTTTGAATTTTATCTACACGGTCACAGACAGGAGACTTACCTTTATGCGTAAAACGTAAAAATTGATTATCTACCACGTCACAGATGGGAGACTGATTCTTACACTTAGAAGCATAAACTTTAGAGTCTGCCCCATTACGAATGGGAGATTCATTCTTATGTACTGAGCGTAAAATTTGGTTCTTACCCACTGAGCGTAAAACTTGATTCTTACGCAGTGGGTGTGAAACCTGATTATCTTCACCGTTACAAACGGGAGATAAATCGTCACACTTTGAGTGCAACTCTGAAGTAAGGACTGCCTCGTTACGAATGGGAGCCCCTACGACAGGAGTGGAAAGAATTCCCTTGTCATCAGAAGCAACAGAGAGATCAGAAACCACTTTGGATTTGGGAATCCAAACTTTTCGTGCTTTGCGAGACTTTTGAACATTGGAGTGGCGAGAACCACCCCCAGTTCGGAGCATTTCTTCATAAGCAGTCTGGTCGAAGTGCACAACCAGAGTCTTCTTGGTCGAACCGACCGAAACATCATCATATTGAGCAATCGCCTCCTCGTTAGAGGAGAAGGTCGTCCCCAGCAGAGTCGCCATTTTGTTTCACTTAACAAAATTGCCAAACAAAAGTTGGATTTTGAAAATAAAACAAAAAAAAGTACAAGGAGTACAAATTTGATTCTGGAAAAGTATTGCTATGGAAGTCTGAACTGTAAATGATCACTTTGTTCCTTGGACCATATGATAATGATGAAGATCACTGCTTGAAGTAGAACAACTTGGAAGAACTAAGTCACCAGAAAGGTATCGACGCACTTGGGCACTGATGGCGAGGCCGAATGCTTTCCTGCTTTGCTTCACTCTGTTCTGAAAGAAAAGTTGAAGAAGAATGCTCCGGAGAATCAAAATCTCGAAGTTCTGATCTCTCTATTCTCTCCTTCTCTCTGTCTCTGTCCTTGTGTTATAAGAAAAATGAGTCTATTTATAGACTGGGGCTTCTGTGCGTAAAAAAGCATCAAAATCTGTCTTTACGCTAACAACTGCCACCCATGATCAGAGTCATCCTTTGCATACGTTGACATGCATCCCATCATTTCAGTGAGAATAGGATACATGTACACACGTTCTTCGAAATATGTGGCATGAAGGCCATGTAGGTAAACCACGTTCCAAACTGGCCAGAAAGAATAGGGCATAAAAATGGCCCCAACATCCTCTGGATGTACAGCAGTAAGATGAGCGTAGAATAGCTCTGTCATAGGTTTTCCGCGTAAAGTGGTTATTGAATAACCTTGAGCGTAAAAATGGCTCAAATAGACTTTACGCACACATTGTTTTATGAGCGTAAGAACTCGTGTAAAACTTCGTACGTAAAAGGAACCATATAGTGAGCGTAAAGTAGCTCGATCCACATAAACGACAACAATGGTCTTTGTATAAGACAAATTCTGTTGGATTCTGTGGTAAATGCCATCATTAATATCTTTATGTCAGAGTTTGTATTAAATGCGAGATTTGACAGCTTTGTCCAGCGTAAAAGAGGCTGCTCTGTCCTTGGCGTAAAATCATAGGTGTAGACCCAAGCGTAAAATGATCAGTCTGCTTAGGCGTAAATTGATTAGCCTAGTCTTGGGCGTAAAGAGATTACCCGCTTTGCTAGGCGTAAAAACCAATCACTTATGAATGAGATGACTCTTTCTTTGAAGCACTTTTTATGCTCCTACAATAGATATTGCCAATCTCTTTCCTTTTCGTACAAAATGTCTTCCAAAGATTTGTTCACTCCGAAGATTGATGGAAAGACCGAGACGCCCCCCGCTGAGCCTCCAGTGCCTTCTCAAAAAGAAAGGGGCGAAGGCTCAACTATTCCTCCTACACCAGGACAGCATTTGATCGCCAAGTTAGTGGAGCCTGGGAAGACTGTCGAAGAAGAGGCATTGAGGATGGCTGTTTGCGAGTTTTTTGTGAGTTCAGGCGAAGAAGTGTTTGAACGATTGGCAAACTATGTATTTAATCATGAAAGATTTGGGCCTCCTCCCCTTCCTTAATATTATGTAATTTCATTCTGCTTTTGAATAAAATAGACTTTTATTTACATCATGTCTCTAAAATAAAGTACATTTTGCTTTTATACATAATATTTTTTGAGAATTTGCCATTGATAGGCATCATAGCAACTCTGCCATCCATATCTGTTAGTTGATTGGCTCCATTTGAGAAGAATTTATTTACCACATAAGGCCCTTCCTATTTTGCCTCAAACTTGCCTTTGCTCATATGTGTCATAGTCATAGGACGTCTAACTGTAAGAACCAACTCGCCTTCCTAAAATGTTCACACTCTGACTTTGCGATTGAAGGCTTTTGAAATCTGGGCTTAATAAAGTTCGATGTGCTGTTGAGCTAGTAACCTTTTCTAGTCGAGCGCCTCCAATTCTTGAAGTCGAAGACGATCATTGTTTTCTGTAGTAAGTTCGTTAGCAATTGCGATTCTCAACAATGGAATTTGGATTTTCAGAGGTAGGACGGCTTCGCATCCATATACTAGTAAAAAAGGTGTGCAACCTGTGGGATCACGGACAGTAGTACGATATGCCCATAGACATTCTCCAAGTTTATCACTCCAATTGCGTTTGTTAATAGAAGCAAACTTTTTAAGGAGTTTGATAATGGTCTTGTTAAATGCTTCAGCTAACCCGTTTGCTGCAGAATTATAGGCCGTAGAGGCAATATTATTGATTTTGTTGTGATTACAGAACCTATTAAACTTCTGGCTGATGAACTGCGGCCCATTATCATGGATGATTCAGCGAGGGACACCAAATCTATATATCATATGATGTTTGATAAAGTTGATGACAGTACTAGTCTTTACTTCAGCCAAAGGTATAGATTCTGCCCATTTGGAGAAATAATCGGTTATAGCCAAGATGAACCGATGTCCTTTAGATGAAGGAGGATTGATAAGGCCAATTATGTCCATACCCCAAGCTTTGAAGGGCCACGAGGCAGCAGTCGGATAAAGAAATTTTGATGGTTGATGGATGAAATCTGCATGAATTTGACATGTACGACATTTTCTTGCATAGTCAATAGCATCTGATACCATAGAGGGCCAGTAGTAACCCATACGTCGAATACGATCCTGTAGCTTAGGACCAGGCTGATGTGCTCTACAAACACCATCATGAGCTTCGCGAAATATCTGTTTTGCTTCATCACCAGCAAGACATCTTAAAAGCAATCCATTAAAAGTTCTTCGATAGAGAGTTTTAGTAGTATGATTATAATAGAATCGAAGCGATCGGCGACGGATGCTTGTACCTTCCTTAGGGTCTTCTGGCAAGATGTCATGTACTGCAAAATCAATGAAAGGTGTTCTCCAGTCCTTGCTAATAACATTGACTTCAGTTAGATTGATATTTTCAATGTTGTGGTTGTTTTCAACACAAAATAGTTCTCTATTAGAGATAACAACCATTTGTTGTCTTCTGACTGGAACTGCCAATACCGCAGCTAGGTTAGCTAAGGCATCAGCTTTTGTATTGCATGCGCGACGTACATGTTCGATGAAGAATCTTTTGAACGAAGAAGCTATTTTGATTGCTGCTTCATAGTATGGTACCAGATCTTGATGTCGAACTTCATATATGCCTCTAACCTGATTAACAATCAGCTTAGCGTCACCGTATACTTCAAAATATTCAATATCCAATTGTTTGGCTAATTTGAGTCCAATGAGCAAGGCATTGTATTCTGTCACATTGTTAGAGCAGGACTCGTCTAAAGAATAAGCCCTTTGAATAGCTAATCCATCGGGTGAAACGAGAACAATTTCTACTCCGGCAACAGGAGTAACTCCTGGTCCAATTCTAGAAGCTCCATCAATGAACAACCTCCAAGTAAGGAACTCTTCTGAGATCATATTTGATTCCAATGTTTCATCTGGAATCTCGTCATAGAGTTTAGATGTTTTAGGGACAGGATGAGTTGCTAAGAAGTCAGCAAGTGCCTGACCTTTCACAGACTTTTGAGGAACATAAACCATATCATATTTTGCTAATAATATGGCCCATGTGGCAAGCTTAAAATTGAGTGTACATGGCTTTTTCATTAAGACCCGAAGAGGATTGACTCGAGATATGATATGAATAGTTTGGCCTATGATATAATGTCTTGTCTTCTGCACAGAGAACATTAAGGCTAAACATTCTTTCTCCACCGGACTATAACGATGTTCAGCTCCAATCATGATTCGGCTAAGATAGTAGATGGCTTGCTCATGACCTTCCTTGTTCTTCAGAGCTAACAGAGCTCCTAATGAATGATTCATTGCTCGGAGATACATTAAGAAAGGTATTTCTGAGATCGGTGGTACAAGAACCGGTGGGCTCATTAAATATCGCTTTATGTCATCAAATGCTCGTTGACATTCTTCCGTCCAAACGAAAGTTACACCTTTCTTCATTAATTGAGTAAATGGTCTGCAACGTCCAGATAAATTCGAAATGAACTGCCTGATGTACGCAAATCGACCTTGGAATCCTCGTAGCTCTTTTAGGTTGCATGGAGGACGCATCTCGTGAATGGCTTTGATCTTCTTGGGATCAACGTGTAAACCCTTAGAGGTAATGACGAAGCCGAGAAATCTACCACTAGAGACACCCAAGAAAGACTTGGTGGGGTTCATTTTGATTTGATGCTGGCGCATGATATTGAAAATAGTTCTTAAATCTTGAATGTGATCTTCCTTGAGACGACTTTTGACAGCAATATCGTCAACATAGCATTCGACAGTCTTTCGCAAATGATCTCGAAAGATAGTACTCATAGCCCGCTGGTAAGTTGCACCTCCGTTCTTAAGACCAAATGGCATGATTGTATAACAGTATACTCCACGAGGAGTACGGAATGAAGTATGTTTTTTATCTTCAGGATTCATCCAGATTTGATTATATCTAGAAAACCCATCCATGAAAGAAATTCGTTCGAATCCACATGTGTTGTCGATCATGACATCAGTAATTGGGAGAGGGAATTCGTCTTTAGGGAAAGCATCATTGAGATCCCGAAAGTCTATGCAAACTCGAACCTTTCCGATTTTCTTAAGGACTGGAACAACGTTGGCTACCCAATCAGGATGTTGTTCTTCTCTGATAAAATCGCAAGCTATAAGCTTTTTGACTTCATCATCAATTGCATCCATTATTTCAGGCTTGAATCGTCGTTGTTGTTGTTTGACTGGCTTAGCATTTGGCAGGATGTTAAGCTTGTGAGTTACAATTTGAGGATCTAATCCCGACATATATTCATAACTCCAGGCGAAGACATCAATGTATTCACGAATGAGGTGAATTAATTCTTATTTTTCATTCTTAGGGAGATTCTTGCTAATGAAGATTGGTCATGATACGCCCTTCTCTCCAAAGTCGATTTGGACTAATTGATCTTCAGTAGGTGGCTCTCGTTGTTCAAAACGAAGTTCCCACTGATTGTCCATCCTTTGTGCCCAAGGGTCCATTTCAGGAGCTTCCTCAATGTCATCTTCGTCGTCTTTCGAAAATTCGACAGACACCATGTTAGAAGATACCATCACCCTATGAACATGACCAATGCTGGTATCAGAATCCCACGAGATAGAATCAGAAGAGTAAGACCGTTCTTCTTCGTCAGATTCAGAAGTATCTGGAGTTAGAAGTGGTAAAGCATAACCTAGTCCCCGTTTAGTTTTACTATGGTAATGTTGTGATTTTCCTCTTGGAACAGCAATACGAAGAGCAGTTCTCCTTCCTTTACGGTTATTGATGCCTATTCTGAAATTATAGCCCATTTTACGGATGATTGCTTTGGATTGTGGACTATAACGGCGTAATTGTAGCCTTCCTGTATCATCTCTATTATCATTATAGAGCATAATTTTTGGTTCCTCTCTTTTGTTGAAGAATATAGGCTTTTCATTCTTCTTTCGAGATGGTACTAAGAAGTATGACTCTTGTATTGAAACTGAGTGCATAAGAGTTTCACACTGAGTGCGTAAGAGTTTCACAGCCTCATTAGCATCCCCTGATGTTTGGAAATTGATGGGCTGATTAGAAGTGTTAGGAGGAGGAACAGCGTGATAATTACCACTCCCAGTACCAGACTGACTAGGATCAGCTTGAATTGGCACAGAAGCAACCTGAGGAGGCGGCACCCCTAGACTAACAGGTATAAAAGATGTTATAAGCTCCGGATTAGTGGCAGGATTTATAACCGGTGGCACTGTATGTTGAGCCACGATTATAGTGTGCATACTTGCGACCATCTCAGCTATTGTCTTCAATTTGTCTTCAAGTGCAATAATTCGTTGCTCCTGACTGGTCGAAGTAGAAGCATCTTGATCTTCTGTAATGGTATATATTGATACTTCTCTTGCTGCTATTGATGAAATAGTTTGTTCAGAAATTTCACTATCTGTATCAAATTCAGAAAAAGAATCCTCTCCTAGGTGAGCGATGGGAAGATCTTCTTGATTAAAGACACCGTGGTTCAAATTTTGATTTCTTGATCTGGCGTACTGAAAGACACCTTCACTGGATGCATGAATCCGATCCAAGTATTGCTGACTGGGATTTTGGGATGCATTACGTCTTGGACGTTTTTCACCCTCAGTGTCTTGAGAAGTCATATTGACAGAAGCATATAATAGCTCGTCTTCATCTTCTATTATATGTTCGGGAGTTGAAGCATAGTTCAGAAGATCGAAGACAGGTCGTCGAGCCGATTGACAACAATAGTTGATGACGACTTCATGAAGGCAGTGGCGATCTGAAAAGTTATTTGGAGGTGAGGGAGACATCCCTGCAATCTCCCGTCTTTGCGTAAGATGTTCCCGGAGATCAGTTACCACTACAAGACGAGAAGTAGTCGGAGGAACATATTCCTTAATGATGTTAGAAACTTGTCTCCTATTCTTCAGATGTTTAGTTTTCTGAGTGTACAAAGATGTACTCAAGTCATTAGCATAAGTGATTGGGTCTTTCTTTTCAAACGTTGGCTTTTGGTACGGACTGGCCTTCGGCATAGGGTTCTTACGTTTCAACAAAGTTGATACTGGTTGACGCCTATTGAGATAAGCGCGTAAATCAGAAAATTCAGCTCCAGGTGTCTCTGTTTGTGATACCCTTAGTTTTTCTTGATTAGATCTTGAAATTTGTAAGGTGGAAAGATCTTGACTAGACCCTATAGGAGTAGGCAAAATGCCTCTTTGATCAATATTTTTTCCGATATCAGAGATCCGAAGACCTCTGTTTAAAGGAATAGAATATGATATATCTTCCTCTGAGTCATAGACCAAGGAAGTCTTAGAAAAGACCAAAGGGTATTTTCCTTAGTAGAGGGTTAGCTAAGAAGCGTTTTCCTCTGTTCTGCTGAACCATCTTAGGCGCAGCTTGCGCGAGTTAGGGAAGTGTCAGAGGACCCTTTCCTTTGTCTTGTCTAGTGTTAGTACTATAACAGTGTTTCTCCAAGTTCAGAACTTGAGAATTGGGAGAGGGAATAGCCAAAAGACTAGTTCCCTTGGGTTGTGCCAGAGCAACAGACTGCTCCTGAGTCACTGATTGCTTGGGTTGCGCATAGCAGTACGGGCTACTGATTGTACCCTAGTAATATAGGCTACTGGTGGTGCCTTGGCAGCAACATGGGTAGACTGCGCCTTAGCAACGGCCTGAACAGACTGCGACTTGGCAGTAAAGAGAGTATCAGACTGCGTGCGGGCAGCAGGAAGAGTAGATTGCACCCTGGTAATATAAGCAGGATGTGCCTGAGCCACTGAGGCGAATTGCGACTTGGCCGCTGAGCACTCAAGTTGCGCCTGGGCAACAGCAACTGCAGGAGACTTAGGAGTCCACACAGTCCTCTTCTTGGCGATAGCCATAGTGCGCTTGTTGCTCTTAGTGTTAATCATATCCTCGTAGGCTGTCTGGTTTACTTGAACAACCAGAGTCTTCTGCGTCTTGCCGATCGACGCAAAGTCACATTGATTTGTCACCTTCTCGTCGGAGGAGAAAGACGTCCCCAGCAGAGTCGCCATTTTGTTTTTGCAAACAGGCGGTCTAGAAAACAGTTCACATCTATATTACCTCTGGATCATTGTTCTATACCCCGGCAAAGATCAAGCCTACCACGTCCATGTTACCTCTGGTCAGGCAAATCTATTATGAAGATTCTCTCTTTATTCTGGAGACAAAAGCAAAGGAAACAAGAAAGCTTCTACATATAAAAATATGTGGCTACAAAGACCTTTTACAAACTCATAGTAGTTACATACACAAAAGCAAAAAAGCTGAAATTATGGTACAAGCTCTCAATAGCACGGGCGAGGCGATGACAGAGCCAATCACTTCCTAGTCAAAAGAAAGCCACCGCCCGAAGCTGCTACTGGCCCGAGTCGGGGATGAAGGCCAGCACAGGACTCCCCTATCTTTCCAGCTGGCCGACGAGCGCAACCACAACAGCAGGCCTTGCTATTCCTCGGTCAGAATGGCAAGCAATCCTAACCAAGGAAGCGGAGTTCCGAGACGCCATTGACGTCCACGACATCCAGCACGTGGGACGTCTCGAGATCCAATGGTAGTTCTACTACAGCTTCTTTGGATAAAAAGATTTTCCACCGACGGCCACCTCAAGCAAACTCTAAGGTCATCCGAAGCCGAACATCGGGCAAGCAAGGTCATTATTAAAGCAGCTGAGTCTTCTCTTGAAGGATGACAGTCCTTTATGTAGGTTGTTCGCGTGGTCCAAGCACGAGCCAAACATCGGTCAGAAGGAAGCTTACAAGTTAAGCTAAAGCTCCACTCCATGACAGATGGCAGTACTGCGAGTGACCAAAGGAACGTGACTCCGAACCTCCTCTGCTAAAGAGATTTGCGATCCCGACAAAGACGCGAAAGGCTCCAATATCAAGAAGCCATCAGGAGCCTATGCTCTAAAAAGATGACTCGGGATAATTAATGCTAAGAGCTAGGCATGACACCAGCCTTCATCCAGCTCGTACAGTCCTGACGCGTGTTCATGATTTTGTTCAAAGTATCCCTAGCTTGACTCAAGTTCGGGACACTTTGAAGGGGGTCTTGTAGAAGCATGAAAAATCTCAACTGAAAACATCCCTTCGCCAAAGCGCAGAATAGGAAAAAGACTGAGGCTCGGTGCCAAAAAAAATAAAACAGAAGATATGGAGAGAAGTCCCTTTATTTTCATGTCTACCAAAGTCTAGTACAGACACATCAGGACCATATATAAGGGACTAATTCTATTCTTCTACAAAGGATCTAGTACAGATTCGATAGAAGCCTAGAGGGATCTACAAGGGATGTAGTCTTCATCGAAGCGCAACCTTCCATCCTTTCGATACACATGCTGGAGGATTGACCTCCATCGAAGCATGTTCTGATATTCTTGTGGGCACAGCCTCTCAGAAGCATATCAGCAACCCAATATTTTAAAGAAGCCAGAGCCTTCGAGCCAGAGGCGCAGCTACCTCCCTGCGCCAACCTCAGAAACAAGATGGTGGTAGGCCCCCCTATTCTTTTATTCCAGAAGCTAGTATCTTCACTCCAGATATGCAGCTATCTGCCTGCGCCAATTTAAGACATACAAAGGTGTCATACCTTTCCCTTTCACAGCCAATACCTTTACTATTCAGAGGCGCAGCTACATATCTGCGTCCGTATGAGGCGCAGGATGGTGATATGCTCACACCATCTCCATTCCTATGGTACAGTCATCTGCTCCGTATCAGAAGCTTATGTCACTTCTCTACAAGAGACTTGGGGACTCCCATCGCAACCCTATACGCACAGAAGTATCGTCGTCATTCGAAGCTAATACCATTCGTAGCCTGAAAGCACAGAGGTTCCGTCGTCTCCAGAAGCACGGTCTACTCGTCACCCCAGAAGCACAGCAGCACTTAGTCCTTACCAGAGGCACAGGAAGCATGGGTCCACCCCAATTGGTTTATTTAAACCACCTCTTGTAGAGAAGATTGGAATTAACTCATGATTGATATCATATCAGATTGATTTAAATCTTAGACGAGGATCAATTAGAAAACAAATGTAGGATAAAATCCTAAGATTTACTCGACTGTATCCGAGCAAGCAAATCGGCATGAGTCACGTGTCACCTTCTTCGGTTATGTTTATAACCACTAGAGATCTCGTTTGAGGGAAATCTAGATGTCCGCCATGTATCAGTACCGCAGAAGCCCGCACCGTACAATGACGGCAGATTCTTTTATATCTCAGGAACCCTAATGCACATCGCATATGTGCTCGATTCTCTATAAATAGAAGGAGATCTTCTTCCAACAAAAGAGAAGAAAAAGAAAGAGGGAACATTGACAATCGACAATCTTCAAAAGAGCAGCTATCTCCATCCACGAAGAGTCGACCACCCTCATCTACCTATCAACCAAAGAACAAACCAACCAACCATCTACAAGGGATCTTCTCATCCAGACATCCTCTTGATCGGTGACCCCAGAGTCCAATCAAAGGCGCCCGAGAGCCATAGCAAGGTTGATTCATCGTCAGATCGTCAACAGAGTAAAGGAGCCGCTGCAGTGCTCGATCTCCATCGTCACGCTATCCCAGAAATCTCTTCTCCCTGTACTTAGAATATCTAATTTAGGACTTCCTTTTTTGTACACAGATACCTTATACGTTCATTAAAGTAAAAAGTTTGTTCAACCTTTTGTTATGTCGAACACCTGCATCCTTCCCACATTATCACAACATGGTCGAAGTGATCCCCAGTATCACCTCCACCCAACAAGACATATTGATGGAGAACAACCGACATAATAGGCCTCTCTACTATACAGGGTATGTCGGTGCCATTAAAGTCGATCGCCTCCACATCGACCCGGGCTCCTCTTTCAGCATCATCCCAAGGAGTCTGCTCCAAACTCTAGGAATTCTGATGCATCGGCTGACTACATCAAACACAACAATCAGAGGCTTCAATACAGGAAAGAGCGAGCCTCTGGGCAAAATTTGCTTGAAGTGCCAAAGCGGCGATTTCCACACCGAAGTGACTTGCTATGTCATCGACGCTGACAAAAATTACAACATGCTATTGGGACGACTATGGATCCATGAGTACATGATCGTTCCTTCCACCCTCCATCAGTACATGAAGTATGTGGCCAGCAACGGTACTATCAAGACCGAGTTCGCTGACATCGACCCGTTCCGGGGACTTAAAGCCTACTGTACGGATGCTGACCTATACAAGTTAGTCCCTTAGGACAATGAGGGCAATGATGCTGATGACGAGGCAGAGACAGCCTCAGGAAGCGCAGTGGTTGCCGAAGAACCTCTAAAGGTTCGACTGAAGGGAAGACCCCCCAAGATGTCTGCGCCTCTCGTCGTCAAGCTCCAGGGCAGAGCACCACCTTTGCCCTCAGTAACGTCAGATGATGGCCAGGAGCCTATGCGAATAACGCTACCTCGAAGGTTCCCAAGGCTGGCTATGAAGGCGTAGAAGCCTCTGACCGCGACCCTTTTGGTGATCAAACTAAAAGGGAAGTGTCCTCCTCCTTCTCGCTCGACAGCCCTAGTCCTCACCGATGAGAAGCTAGGAGACTACATCTGTGCCAATACAGAAGCGCACACTTTTGATGATGTAATCCCTCGGGATAAAATCTCTCATTTTATTAATAGCAAGTTGTCTTCGAATTACTCTTGTGTATATTGGAACACTAAATATTTCCTAGACAACTCACTATGTAAGATGCAAACGCAAGTGACTACCACCAACCATGCGAGCCAAGTTGTCCCCTTCCGGGGTGCCTACTTTTTTGTTCCAGCAAGGAGGAAAGAAGAGGGACCCATCACCTTTGGTCGAGTGGAGCATCCTCAGGGACTAGCCCCCGAAGATCCAGAATCCGACAGCGACAAGATGCAGCTCTACCGCTACGCAACTCAGGCCAAATATCTCAAACAAAAGATGGGTTATGACCTGAACAGCAACAAAGGGCTCAAGTATGGTAAAGGCCAGCGCCTTCCCTTACAAATTCGTGTTCCAAAGGGAAAGGCCCAAAACTATCATCAGCGCACCCGCCAAGGGTTGGGTTATATTATGCCCACTTCCACTTTAGAAGGCTCGAAGACAGAAGTCATGATGCACTCACACTCTTCTGACTCCTCAACCTAGGACTCTGATACTAGTATCGGCCAGGTCTTCAAAAGGATACTGCCAGCCAACATAGCCTCTGTAAGCCCTCTAGTCGAAGACGAAGACC
This sequence comes from Iris pallida, assembly GCA_029216955.1. Lineage (NCBI taxonomy): Eukaryota > Viridiplantae > Streptophyta > Magnoliopsida > Asparagales > Iridaceae > Iris > Iris pallida. The sequence goes on along the minus strand of JANAVB010008798.1, from coordinate 1,645,441 downwards.
AGGCGGTCGAGTACTTTGAAGATGAACCTTGGGCTCAACACCTAGGGTCTTAATAGGAATGGCGTTTTGAGCAGCGCGAACCTCCCATAAAAGATGAAGTCATCCGGGTCGAATTTAGAAACGAGGCCTCCTCTAAACCCATCTTCATCAGCAAAAGTCTGACAAAAGAAGACATGCAATCGTTGATACAGCTTATCTAAGAAAACATCGATATCTTCGCCTGGAGCTATGAGGATATGCCGGGTCTAGACCCGCAGGTTGTCATGCATCGCCTCAATATCTTGCCCGACATCAAGCCTGTTAAGCAACAACAGCATCGGTTTTGCCCAAACATCATGGATGCTATTAAGGAAGAAGTCGACAAACTCATCGAGAGTGGCTTCATCCGTGAAGAACAACATCCAGAATGGATGGCAAACATCGTCCCGGTCACCAAGAAGAACAGAAAGATACGAATTTGCATAGACTTCAGGAATCTCAATTCAGCTTGTCCTAAGGACGAATTTCCCCTCTCGATTACTGATGTGATGATTGACAACACTTGTGGCATCGAGCGTATGTCCTTCATGGATGGTTTCTCTGGCAACAACCAGATCAAGATGCCCCCCGAAGACGAGAAGCATACAGTATTTCGAACTCCAAAAGGGGTGTATTGTTATACGGTAATGCCCTTTAGATTGAAGAACGCGGGAGCAACATACCAGAGGGTTATGAGCACGATATTCTACAAGCATCTTCGAAAGATGGTGAAGTATTATGTTAATGACATTGTCGTTAAGAGCAAGGACAAGTCCAACCACTTGGATGAACTACGGATGGTGTTCGATCTAATGCGAACGCATCAACTGAAGATGAATCCGACCAAGTCCTTCCTAGGCGTTTCAAGCGGCAAGTTCTTAGACTTCATCATCACAGCAAAGGGGATTCGCATCGATAAAAAGAAGACTAAGGCAATTCTGGACATGGCTCCTCCAAGAAATCTTCGAGAGCTTCGAGGATTGTAAGGGCGCTTGGCGTATATCAGAAGATTCATAGCGAATCTTTTCGGTAAATGTCAACCCTTCACCAAGTTAGTGAAGAAAGGGGTCTCCATTATATGGACCAAAGAATGCCAATGCGTATTCGACAACATCAAAAAGTACCTCACCAGTCCTCCCGTACTAGTGGCACCAATCATGGGAAAGCCCTTTCTGCAACACGTCTGAGCTATGGACCATTCTCTTGGTGCCTTACTAGCCAAAAAATAACAGTTAAGGCCACGAGCAGGCGATATACTATCTTAGTCGAACCATGATTGGAGCCGAACATCGGTATAATCCTGTTGAAAAAGAGTGCCTCGCCCTTCTCTTCGCCATTCAGAAGATGCGGCACTATGTGACTGGACAGACAATCCATGTCGTATCCAGGATGAATCCCCTCAGAGTCCTCATGACCAAGTCAGGGGCATTAAACTCATGATTAGCCACATTGGCAATCCTTCTGACTCCTTATGATATGGTATTCTTCCCACAAAAGGCAGTCAAAGGCCAAGCGCTAGCAGATTTCTTGGCAGCACATCCTATGCTAGAGACATCAAGACTCTACGAAGAGATCACCGATGAAGTTCTGGAGTCCAATACAGTCTCAGACAACTTGATTTAGCGCATGTTCTTCGACGGAGCCTCGAAAATGGGACCAAAGGGTGATATCGTTACAGGGGTCGGGATCTTTCTTATCACTCCCGACGGTCTGGTTATCAATTGCCCATATTTCCTCATGGAGTCGTGTACCAACATGCTGCAGAGTATAACGCTCTCATCATTGGGCTCCAACTCGCTAAACAGCTGGAGGTGGACTATATCGAGGACTATGGAGACTCAAAATTAATTATCAGCCAGGTTCGAGGGCATTACGAGGTTCGACATGAAGACTTGATCCCCTACCACCAGGCAACAATCGACATCATCTCCACCTTCACAGGGTTCTTTATAGAGCATGTGTCATACCTGCAAAACTTGGAGGCCGACTCACTAGATGGTCTTGTTACTTCATTGGATGCCCCCTTTGGGTCCCAATATACCGTTACGGTGATGGAATGGGAGCTAGTCTGTCTATAGAACGCTCTGCGCATATGTCAAAACTATTCGCTACAAGCAGATACTGACACTCGAGATTGGCGATTTCCATTCATAGACTACGCAGTCTACGGGATCCTACTTGAAGACCCAATGGAAGCAGCTTCCGTCCGAAGATGCTCACTCCAATTCTTCTATGACACAGCCACCAAAATGTTGTATCGTCATTCATACGACGGACTCCTCTACGGTGTTTGTCTCAAACAAAGGCACAAGAGACACTCTGAGAGGAGCATGACGGGACATACGGAGCCCATCAGCCTGGTCCTAAGCAACAAGATCGACTGTGCCGTATGGGCTATTATTGGCCCACCATGATGGCAGACGTCGTGGTATGTACAAAGAAGTGTCGGGCATATCAATTTCATGCTGACTTCATCCACCAACCTTCGGAATATCTACACCCCATGGTGGCCTCTTGGCCATTTGAGGCATGGGGAATGGACATTGTTGGGCCAATCAGCCCGCCCTCCTCCAAAGGACACCGGTTCATCCTCGCCATCACGGACTATTTCTCCAAATGGGCAGAAGCAGTACAGTTGATAGAAGTAAAAACCTCCAACGTGATCAACTTTATCCAGCACCACGTCATTTATTGCTTCAGAGTTCCTCGAAGGATTGTCCACGACAATGGCCCCCAGTTCATAAACCATGCGTTCTATCGATTTTGCGACAAGAACCAGATTCAGAATATGGCATCAACGGCTTACAACCCGACAACTAATGGACGAGCCGAGGCATTCAACAAAACCATCGTCAAGCTCCTCAAGAAAGTCGTCGCTTCTAACAAACGCAACTTGAATGAGAAGTTAGGCGAATGTCTATGGGCTTACCGTACGACCGTTCGCAGACCCACGGGCAGCACACCATTCTCCCTTGTCTATAGGAGCGAGGCAATGCTCCCCCTGGAGATCTAAATCTCGTCCTTACAGGTAGCCATCACTAACCAGCTGACTGACGAAGACAACCAGCGCCGGTGGCTACAAGAGTTGGAGGTGCTAGACGAAAAATTCCTTCTATCGCTACAAATAATTGAGTTTTATTAGGCTCATATTTCTGGTGCCTTTAACAAAAGGTACATGAAAGAACATTCCAAGTAGGCGACCGTGTCTTAGCAGTCCGAAGACCGATGGTGATGACTCACAAAACGGCAGGAAAGCTCGAGCCTAAGTGGGAGAGACCATTTATTATAGAGACGGTCTACTCTAATGGTGCCTACCGCCTGGCAAAACCTAATGGTGACTTGCTAATGATGCCCATCAACGACAAGTTCCTGAAGAAGTATTACGCCTGACGGAACTGGCATAGGCTCCCACATCCTCTAAGGGTGCCTATAGGTTCTGGTAAGGGATTCCTCTCTTACATATTTTTTCCTCAAGTAGATGAAGCACTTCACATCCATATTACCTCTGGATTGCTCCTCTACACCCAAAATTGTGGCTACCATGTCCATATTACCTCTGAGTAGTTGTCCTCTCCTTGATTGATCCTACGATTATCATGACTATCTAGAAAATAGTTCACGTTCATACTACCTCTGAATTGTTGTTCTACATCCTAGCAAAGATTATGCCTACCACGTTCATATTACCTCTGGTTAGGCATGTCTTCTATGATGACCCCTTGTCATGGTTATCAAGGGCTAGGAAACCTTTCACCTGAGCTCGTTAAAGGCAAAAAAAAATAAGACAGAAAAGTCCGTATACAGAAGTGTAAAAGCATGGAAAATATTACTTTCAGTCCTACATCGGAAAGGAGAAGAAGAAAGGGCTCACTCCATTCTATAAATAAAGCCCCCTTGCCTCCTTTAAAAAGGGCACCAACTTCTCTTCCCTCCTTCCAACTTGGACTCTTCCTACTATGCACCTTCGGGTGCTAAGTCGAAGAAGTCTAGGGCAGTGCAGGCTCAACGAGCTCAGTCAACTGTCCTAACTACTGACCATCAGAGAGTCCCGTTAACTGTTATGCGGGCCTCTGATGGAAAGTTGTACAGAACCGCCTGTGTCCAGCTCCCGACGGCAAACGGACAGGGTGGTTCTCAAGATTCTTCCAACAACGATCGAGCGCAAGTACTTTACTAGCCGGTGATCAGGGAGCAAATATGATGTCCCCAAAAGTCTTCAACAATGATCGAGCGTAGTGCTTTACTAGCCGGTGATCAGGAAGCAAATATGATGGTCGCAAAAGTCTTCCTACAACAATCAAGAGCAAGTACTTTTACTAGCCTCAGATCAGGGAGCAAATATGATACCTACGCACCCTGGGCGCTCAGGATACCTGTGCCCACAAAACAAATACAAAGGTAGATCAATCTGCTCTCGACTTGCGAGAGGTGGTCATTCACAAATACAAGAAGAGAGAAGCAACCTTGGCGTGCGATGAGCCCTTTCCAGAACATCACGGCACCCAAGCCATCATCAACTACCACTACCACAAGACAGTGGCTCCACTATCATGGTAGTCTGTGTTCTAGCGAATGTGACCTACTGTGTCTTTCCAACATCATCTCGGAAACATGATGCCAAATGAAGACGCTATAACGTCCTGCTCTCAACTAGATGCATTACTCAGATGTCTCAGTCAGGCGCTTCATCCCAGTCCAGCGTATCACAATCTTCTGAAAGAGTCTACCATCAAATTTTCTTTGAACAAGGAGATCGGTCAAGAGGGAGACAAACAAAACTCTCTCATTCAGGCACAACACCTTCTCCTAGGACCCCCATACCCATCCAGCCAGAAGTTATCCTTCATGCGGCTTAGTCATAAAACATTTCTCATGCGGCTCAGTTAGGAGATGACCTCATGCGGCTCAGTCATGAGACATCTCTCATGCGGCTCGGACAGGAGACATTCTTCATGCGGCTCAGTCATGAGACATTCTTCATGCGGCTCGGTTATGAGACGTCCATCATGCGGCTCGGTCATGAGACGTCCTTAATACGGCTCGATCATGAGACTATTCTTCATACGACTCAGTCATGAGACATTATTCATGCGGCTCGGTTATGAGATGTCCTCCATGCGGCTCGGTCATGAGACATTCTTCTTGCGGCTCAGTCATGAGACATTCTACATGCGGCTCGGTTATGAGACATCCTTCATGCGGCTCGGTCATGAGACGTCCTTCATGCAGCTCGGCCATGAGATATTCTTCACGCGGCTCGGTTATGTGACGTCCTTCATGCGGCTCGGTCTTGAGATACTCTTCATGCGGCTCGGTTATGAGACAGTCCTTCATGCGGACTCGCCATAGAGTAGTAGTTAAGACACATGGCAGAGATTGACCAAGTCTTAATAGTTCAGATTTACTGTTACAAACAGATCATGATCAATCTCAACCAATCCCCAGTTGTCCACTATAAACCGAGTCTCGAGGCACAGTTACAACCAGGTGGCCCGAAATTGGCCACGTGGCTGTACATCCCTATTTCTCATGAATTCCTATAAATAGCAAGGTGTTATTCCCTTACAATGAGACATATATATACAGAGGCGCATAGGAGAGCACAAAAAGCTTAGAAACAGACTCTTCCCTTCGTGTGTTCAGAGAGCATTTCTTCACCTGAGCTGAGGTTACGTTCGATCGTCCAAGGAGTAAGGACAGAGTTGATAGCACTTTCCGAGCCTCTACCGTCACCCTCAGAATCAAAACTAAATAATCGTACTTAGATTGCTTTTCCTAGGTTTTGTTCCTAGGTTCTCTTTTATACAAGCAAGTTTGTAATTGTGAGTCAAGTTCAGTCCTCCTATAAAATTGTTTTGTTCTACGACGATCAATGGCAAATACGATGGCGACTCTGCTGGGGACTAACTTCTCCACTGCTGATAAGTTGGTGATGCAATCGGACGCAGCCAAACTCGGTTCCACGCAACAAATGCTTGTTGTTCGTTTCGATCAGCAAGCGTTCGAAGAGATGCTCTCCGAAGGGAGCGCTAGCCCAATCCAGAAGTGAGCCGGCACAAAGAAGGCCCGCAGGGCATGGAGGCCCAAAATTGCTGCCTCTTCCCAAGCTCTAGAACAAGCTTTCTCTGTTGCTCAAGACGACGAAAGAAGACTCACATGCGGCCCCACTTCAGGCTGCAGAGGATCCTACTGTCCCCAAGTCCAGCAAAGGAAAAAACTACGATGCTGGACTTGCGGGGGCAAACGGGAACTCCATGCGGTCTAAAAAGAAACCGCATAAGGGTACGGGCCTGCAGGAAGAATGCGTATATGGCCACCAATCCCAGCCGTAGGGAGAACGCATATGCGGCCACTATTCTCGACCGCAGGAGAATGCATATGCGGCCAACAATCCCAGCCAGCAGGGAAATGACCTATGTGGCAGCCCATCCCAGCCGTCGACCATCCGCCCTATGCGGCACGAGTTCTGTCTTCGATCGCCTCTCATGCGGGAGGCCTGACCTCAGGAGCTCCAATAAGAATGTGCCAGATTCCATGCGACACAGCTTGGACTCTTCCTACTATACACCCTCGGGTGCTAGAGCGAAGAAGTCTAGGACAGCGCGGGCTCGTCGAGCTCAGTCAGCTGTTCCAACTACTGACCATCAGAGAGTCTTGCTAACTGTTATACGGGCCTCTGATGGAAAGTTGTACAGAATCGCCCGTGTCCAGCCCCCGGTAGCAAACGGACATGGTGGTTCTCAAGAGTCTCCCAATATTGATCGAGGGCAAGTGCTTTTGACTAGCCCCACATCTGGGAGCAAACATGATACCTACGCATTCGTTTGCTCGGGATTCCCGGACCCATAAAACTGAGTGCAAAGGTGGATCGAGATATCCTTGACTTACGAGATGTGATCCTTCACAAGCGCAAGTAAAGAGAAAAAACCTTGGCGTGCAAAGAGACCTTCCAGGGACGTCACTGCACTCAAGTTATTGTCAATTGCTGCTGCAACAAGGCAGCAGTACAAGAGGATCGGCAGTCCGTCTTCCAACGACTGCAGCAGCCAGGACCGGTCCTACAACAAAGCTCGGGGGACGAGGCGCTTCCTCTCGCCTCCTGTAACTCTATCCGGAAGGTCCCTACCAGCAAGGGAGAAAGAAAATAAGCATGTCCAGCCCCACAATCTCAACCAGTACGGCCAAGAAACTCTCATCCAGGGGCTTGTCCACAGCCGTCATAGGAGGGGTTTATCAAGGTACCCGCTCAAAGACAAAATCTTCAACACTTGGAGATTCATCATCTACATCCCTGGAGGTAGTTGGAGCTGGGGGTAGCACTCCTCGGAACATCCACAACAATCCGACGTTTCAGGAAGATGAACCAGGGAAAATAATCCCCCAACAGATACAACTGACTCAGACGTCCCTGAAAACATCCACGGGTGCTAAGACGGGGCAACTCCTACGCAGAGGGTAGCACCTCCTCCGAGTCCGAACCAGAGGAGAATATTCCTACATACTCCGATGACTTCTCTATGCGAGGGTATGATTCGGAGGGCACGTCTTCTACAGTTTCTTCCACTTCTCCTCATGTGAGGACGGTATTCATGACTGAAAACGACCAACACAGTCCCAGTGATCGGCAGCGCCTCGACACTCTTGAGGCTATACTACAAATCTTGGTTAAGTCAGTAGACGAGATCAAGGCTGCCCTACCGGCTCTACAAGCAAGAATACCTAGTCAAACAAGCTTGGGTCATGCCGTCAATGCGGACTCAAACACAACTGCGCTAACCCCGGGCAACGATCCACCCGGAATATCGGCTCCCACTGCTGCAGAAGAAGCTAGGGAGGCGAGAAGAGAAGTCCATAAGCTCTGTGCAATGTTTCATGCCGGATAATTCTCTTAGGACCTCAGGATACGACAGTCGTATCCCGTTGCATAGAGAGATGTCCCCTTTCCTCCACGATACAAACCATTCAATATCAATCCATACGACAGGAAGACTTCTGCGAGCCGGTATATGACCTACTTCGAGGTCATAATAGACCATATGCCGTATGACGACGCCATCCTCACGCGATTATTCATCGTGGCACTGGAGGGGGTCGCATTCGATTGGTACCACAACCTGTCGGATAACTGCATCCATTCCTTTACCGACTTCAAACATATGTTCTTGGAACGGTTCTACAAGGTGGGACAAGATGTGACGATGTCACACCATATGGACGTCATTCAAGGAGAAAAAGAACTGACAAGGAATTACATCGAGCGGTTTCATGAAACCGCGATAAAATTGCCTGCTGGTAATCCCGAATCTTCTTTAATTGAGATTTTCCAAAAGAGGCTGCTCCCCACAATCAGCCTCTGGATAGACGAAGATCAATTTAAAGACTGGAAGGCCTTCATCATCAGCGCCACTAGCGCAGAAGCAAAATTGAAGAAGGCTCGCCAATTGGGGCTACATATCTCGGTTGGAGAGGATAAGGGCAAACGCCCTAATACCAACAACAAAAACGGCGGTAGTTTCTCTAATAACCGGGACATCAAAGGCAAACAGGCTATGGTTGCCGATATAGCCCAGAAGCCTGAACCAAACCAGGTAGAGAAACAGTGGCCTCAGGTGACCTACTCCTTCGACGACAGCCATGTCAAGCCCATCTTTGACATACTCTTGCAAGGGGATAGAATTCAACTCCCTCCACCGAGACGTGAACCTCGACCTACAGAGATGGAGAGCCCGAAGTACTGTCACTTCCACCGCTACGTCCACCACGCTACTCAGGACTGCTTCCAATTGAAGCGGTACATCCAGAACCTCATCGATTCTAAGGCTCTGTCCATTGATTTCGAAGAGGTAATCGTGGCTGCCAACATGGTGTCGGTCTAATTCGGCAGCTTCCCTCCAACGAGGACTCAAAATGACGTAGTACCCATCCCCCGGGCAACAATAGAGGTCTCTAATCTTCTACCTCCCTGAGACCAGGCGACTGGGCTGTTGCCCCTCACTATATCACGAGGGGAGGTCATGTAGGTCCACCCAGACTTGGTGCCTGAAGTAACCCAGTCAGCATCATCCTCCACTGGCAAGAAGAAGGGCGGGAAGGCAAAGTCTTGCCATAAAATCTCAGCCGGAACCGAAGAAGCAACAGCTGTCGTTACCCGGTCCGGTGCATAATCCCAACCCGTACCGGGTAACTCGACTGAAGATCGTCAGCCGGCTACTACTGATGCCCCAGGACCTTCTCAGCCTCCATCGGCCGACAAGCCTAAGCCAAAGGAGACCCGCTTCGACAAGCCGCTCCGTAAAGACGTACCTCAGGGGCTAGAGAGGCCTTATAATTTTGACATTCTGGCACAATTGGCTAATACGCCAGTAAAGTTGTCGTTATACGAGCTTCTAATGCTCTCCAAGGATCTTTGTGTCACATTAAGCGAAGCACTACAAAATGTTGATGCCTACTTAGCTCAGGTCAAGCCTCCAGGGGAAGATCCGCCAGCAGATCTACAGGGTGACGATAGCACAGATGCAATGTCCAACATCATATTTACTCCCCAGGACATGTTGATCAAGTCTAATTTGCATGATCGCCCCTTGTACTACACTGGATACATAGGCGACATCAAGGTGGATCGGATGCATATCGACCCCGGCTCGTCAATAAGCATCATCCCAAAAAGCTTGCTCCAACTTCTTGGCATCCCTATGCATCGGCTAGCATCGACCAACACTGCCATTAGCGGTTTTAACTCGGAAACGAGCTATCCCTAGGAAAGATCCGGTTGAAGTGCCAGATTGGTGACCTGAAGACGAAAGTTACCTGTTACGTCATAGATGTAGACACCTTCTACAACATCCTCCTGGGACGTCCGTGGATACATGACTATATGATCGTGCCATCCACCCTTCACTAGTGTTTCAAGTATGTCAGTAAGCACGGTTCCGTGAAAACTAAATTCGTCGACATTGATCCCTTCAAAGGGGTTGAATCTTATTACTCTTCGGAGGCTTGTCTATATGACGAATCCAGGAAACATATAACTGACAAACTGGCGGCCATCACATGGCCAGAGGAACCCTTGAGAATTCATCTCCAGGCCCGTAAACCGGGCAAAGTCGTACCCCTTGTCGCAACTTTGCATAAAGAGGTGCCCGGTTCTCTCATCCAAGCCGTGCAGTCAGAACCAATGGTCATCCGACTCCCAAAACCAAGAGCCAAAACCCGTCATAGGGCTGATGGTGATCTGATTGCCAATATCTAGTCAAAAGCATTCAAAAGACACAAAGTCTTATGCCGAGCCGACGGTCATCTGTCTTCCCAAGATAAGCCGGCAACCAAGTGTCGATCCGACACCCTCAGGCAAGACAATACCACAAACTGAACCATTGGTGGTCAAGTTGCCCAAGACAGCGTCCCAACCTCCGGTCATGCAGGGGGTAGCAGAAGAAGATGCAGAAATCGTAAAGTATCTGGTTGCAAGGGTGGATAGTCACTCTCCTGATGATGTGACAACCGTCCATACTGTAAGCCAACTTGTTCCCATTAAAGATGCATACTTCCTAGTCTCGGGCATCTTTGGCCGAAAAGAAGAATCTCAACCCTTCATGCCTCAAAAGTTTGATCTTGAACCCGATACTGGGAGACTATCGCTCTACCTGTATAGTCCTCAGGCCAAGTACTTCATGCAAAAATTGGGGTATGACATGGAAGCTACCCCAGGTCTGAATTACGGTAGCGGTCGGCGATCGCCTCTACAACTGTCAACTCTGGCATTATTATGGCAAATTTTTGAAGAAATACTATATCTAAAGGACATGCTGGTACTCCTTCAAAACCATCGCATCTCTCTGAGTGGCGAGTCATGTACGATGATACCTCTGAACTCCCACTCTAATGCTTTACCTCACAGAAGTCTGCCTTGTTCATCATTATCCCTGAGCAAACTTCCTGGTCCTGATTATCGTGTGTCACGTCCATATTACCTCTGATACCGATAATCTTCCGACTTAACACCTGTACCCTAACCCGGGATAAAAGATACGGTGTTAAGACCACAAAATCTATCACCTTTGTTGGATTTTGTTTCAAATCTATTACCCGCACCGCCAGTACGTAGAAGGGTAATAGGTCCACAAAAGTTATCCTAATCTATTACCCGCACCACCAGTGTGCAGAAGGGTAATAGGACCATAAAAGTTATCCTAATCTATTACTCACACCATCGTTGTACCAATTAGTAGTAGATCCACAAAATATCATTCAAATCTATTACTCGCACTACCAGTGCACAAAAAGGGTAGTAGGTCCACAAAATTCTCCAACGGAAAAAACAACCACGTCCATATTACCTCTGAGTTGTTTTTTCGTCCATCACAAACAAACCACCCAATACAGAACTTCTACGTTGATAGCACCTCTGAGTTGTTCTGTGTATCCTTATTAGGCCCACTCCTACCATGTCCTCATTACCTCAGAATAGGAAGGCTCTACTTTAGACCCATTTTTACCATGTCCTCATTACCTCTGAGTAAATATGTTGGTTTTCTCTCCACTTATTATCCATACTCGCATCGCCAGTACACAAAAAGGATAATAGGTCCACAAATGTCCTTTGTTGACCACAAATATTGTATTAGGTCCTCTAGTACATGCACCCCTTTTTCACAATCATATGCTTCTGGAACCCAGTTGTTCCATGGCATTCATTATCCATTACGTAGAACTTCCACGTCCATATTACCTCTGAGTTGTTCTATGTATCCTCATCTGAGTCCACTCCTACCACGTCCTCATTACCATCAATCCCATATTTACCATGTTCTCACCATCTATGAGTAAATATGATGGTTCCCTCTCTCAACTTATTATCCGTACCTAAAACCAAGGTACGCTAAGGATGATAAGTCCACATAAAATCCCCAGCCGAAGTACCCAAACCTATCACATCCATGCTACCTCTAATAGGATTGCCACACCTAAACAACTCTACTTTCCATGCTTCTTATTCAAAGTATTCCAAATTTTGCAATTTGAAAACTTTGAAGGGGGGCTTGTAGAAGCATGAAAAATATTGCTTTTAGTCCTACATCGGAAAGGAGAAGAAGAAAAGGCTCACTCCATTCTATAAATAGAGCCCCCTTTCCTTCTTTGAAAAGGGCACCAACTTCTCTTCTCTCCTTCCAACTTGGACTCTTCCTACTACGCACCTTCGGGTGCTAAGTCGAAGAAGTCTAGGGCAGAGCGAGCTCAACGAGCTCAGTCAACTGTCCCAACTACTGACCATCAGAGAGTCCTGCTAACTGTTATGCGGGCCTCTGATGGAAAGTTGTACAGAACCGCCCGTGTCCAGTCCCCGACGGCAAACGGACAGGGTGGTTCTCAAGAGTCTCCCAACAACGATCGAGCACAGTACTTTAATAGCCGGTGATCAGGGAGAAAATTTGATGGTCCCAAAAGTTTTCCAACAATGATCGAGCGCAGTGCTTTACTAGCCGATAATCAAGGAGCAAATATGATGATCCCAAAAGTCTTCCTACAACGATCGAGAGCAAGTGCTTTTACTAGCCTCGGATCAGGAAGCAAATATGATACCTACGCACCCAGGCGCTCGGGATACCTGGTCTCGCAAAACAGATGCAAAGGTAGATCAATCTGCTCTCGACTTGCGAGGGATGGTCATTCACAAATGCAAGAAGAGAGATGCAACCTTGGCGTACGATGAGCCCTTTCCAGAACATCACTGCACCCAAGCCATTATCAACTACTGCTACCACAAGATAGTGGCTCCACTATCAAGGCAGTCTGTGTTCTAGCGACTGCGACCTACTGTGCCTTTTCAACATCATCTCGAAAATATGATGCCAAATGAAGATGCTATAACAGCCCGCTCTCAATTAGATGCATTACTCAGATGTCTCAGTCAGGCGCATCGTCCAGTCAAGCGCATAACAATCTTCTGAAGGAGTCCACCGCCAAATCTTCTTCGAACAAGGAGATCAGTCAAGAGGGAGACAAACGAAACTCTCTCATTCGGCACAATACCTTCTCCTAGGGCCCCCATACCCATCCAGCCAGAAGTTATCCTTCATGCGGCTTAGTCATGAAACATTTCACATACGGCTCAGTCATAAGGTGGCCTCATACGACTCGGTCATAAGACATCTCTCATGCGGCTCGGACACGAGACATTCTTCATGTGGCTCAGTCATGAGACATTCTTCATGCGGCTCGGTTATGAGGCTTTCTTCATGCGGCTCGGTCATGAGACGTCCTTCATGTGGCTCGGTCAGGAGACATTCTTCATGCGGCTCAGTCATGAGACGTTCTTCATGCGGTTCGATTATGAGACGTCCTTCATGCGGCTTGGTCATGAGATATTCTTCATGCGGCTCAGTCATGAGACATTCTTCATGCGGCTCGGTTGTGAGACGTCCTTCATGCGGCTCGGTCATGAGACATCCTTCATGCGGCTCGGTCATGAGACATTCTTCATGCGGCTCGGTTATGAGACGTCCTTCATACGGCTCGATCATGAGACACTCTTCATGCGGCTCGGTTATGAGACAGTCCTTCATGCGGCTCGCCACAGAGTAGTAGTTGAGACACGTGGCAGAGATTGACCAAGTCTTTACAGTTCAGATTTACTGCAACAAACAGATCATGATCAACCTCAACCAATCCCCATCTATCTACTATAAACCGAGTCTCGAGGCACAGTTACAACCAAGTAGCCCAAAATTGGCCACGTGGCTGTACATCCCATTTCTTATAAATTTCTATAAATAGCAAGGTGCTATTCCCTTGCAAGATGACATACATATTTACAGAGGCGCATAGGAGAGCATAAAAAGCTCAGAAGCAGACTCTTCCCTTCGTGTCTTCAGAGAGCATTTCTTCACCTGAGCCGAGGTTGCGTTCGATCGTCCAAGGAGTAAGGCATAGTTGATAGCACTTTTTCGAGCCTCTACCGTCACCCCCCAGAATCAAAACTAAACAATTGTACTAAGATTGCCTTTCCTTGGTTTTGTTCCTAGGCTCTCTTTTGTACAAGCGAGTTTGTAATTGTGAGTCAAGTTCAGTCCTCCTATAAAATTGTTCTGTTCTATGACGATCAATGGCAAACAAGAAGCATGTGGATACAAAGACCTATTACAGACTCTTCGTAGTTATATACACAGAGACATTTAATATTGAAGCTTAAGCACGATGTCAGCCTGACAACAGAGGTGATGGGAATTTTGCCTACAAAGAGACACGTTTTTATGCTTCTATTCAAAGTACCTCAAGCTTGATCCAAGTTTGGGAGACTTTGAAGGGGGTCTTGTAGATGCATGAAAAATCTCAGCATAATACAAGGCGCAGAGGCACGGGCAATCAAGCTTGCTAACAGCAAAGACAAAAGTCACAAACAGATGAAAAGCTCAGAAGTCTTTTTTTATTAATCATGGCTACAAGAGTCTGCTACAAACTCGTCACGATTACATAAAAGAATGCATAAAGACATAATTATAAGGATCTGTTACAAAAGATTTTGTGATTACATGTGCCGAATTGAAAACTCCTACGGATCTACGTCGGGGTTACTCTTCATAGTATGATCATCATGGAGAGAGGCACTGTGGATAGAAGATGTGAATACAGTCTCCATCAAAGTCTCCACCACAGATTCTTCCTCCAAACGTATAGCACTTCCGGAAGCAGCTATTGGCCTACCGAAAGCTCAGGCCACAGCGCAGCAGAAAAGTCATTTTTCAAAAGGGCATCAGATTCTGAGGCTCTTCTAGCCTAACAAAAGCATGTCGTCGCCAATGAGCAGGGCAGAGCACAACCTTTGGCTCTCCGGGTTGGCCATCCACCCACAAGCTAGGTCGTTATGACCTCCAAGACCACCAAGGCGTCGCCCATTCGGTTTGCTTAAACCGACTCTCTCAAAGATAGGATTGGGGTTAATCATGATTGATATCTTATCAAATTAATTAAAATCATAGACGAGGATCAATCAAAATCCAAATATGAGATGAAATTCTATGATTTATTCGGCTGTATTCGAACAAGCAAATCGGCATACGCCACGTGTCTCCTCCTTAAATTATTTTGATAACCACCAGAGATCTCGATTAAGGTGAATCTTAATGTCCGCTACGTGTCAGCGCCGCAGAAGCCTGCACCGTACAATGACGGCAGATTTCTTTATATCTCAAAACCCTAATGCACGTCGCATATATGCTCTCTTCCCCTATAAGTAGAAGGAGTTTTCCTTCAACAAAGGAGAGGAGACCATCAAATATCAAATCTCCAGCTCCAGGCATCCTCTTGATCGGCAACCCTAGAGTTCCATCAAAGACAGCAGAAAGTCAGAGCAAGTTAAACCCGTTGTCAGATCATCAACGGAGTAAAGGAGCCGATGTAGTGCTCGATCTCCACCGTCACACTTTCCCATAAACTCTTCCTCTTGTACTTAGAATAACCTATTTAGGACTTCCTTCTCTATACACAGGTCTTTTTACGTTCTATAAACAAAAATTTTGTTCAACCTTTTGTGATGTCGAACAGGTATGTTGATGCAAGTGCTCTTCGATAATCGATTAGAACAATCAGGCATAAAATTATATCAACGAATGATACATCGGACGAAAATTTATAAGTCGGTCGAATGACCGGGACTAGTGAAATAGTTTTTGCTTCGAGACATTAATTGAATCGGCACGATAGGAAGCTTGAAACGTTATAAATGAGCCGCATGACTGACAAGCTCCATAAAAATATTAGTCGATACGAATGGTAATCGGAATATACTGTAGAAGCATAAAAAATCTCAGCTGATGACATCCCTTCGCCACAGAGCAGATGATACAAAGGCTCGACCCAAGTGCTAAAAATACACAACAGAGGATATGGAAAGAAGTCCCTTATGTGTCACGTCTACCAAAGTCTAGTACAGACACATCGAGACTACACAAAAAGGACTAATTATGTTCGTCTATAAAGGATCCGGTACAGATTCGCCAGAGCCTAAAAGGGTCTACAACGGATTTAGTCTTCGTCAAAGTGCAGCCCTTCTTTTTCATGCCAGAAGATTGACCTCAATCGAGGCGTATTCTGACCTTTTTATGCGTGCAAGCCTCCCAGAAGCATATCAGCCACTCGGCCAAAGCAAGCAGCTTTCTGAAGCAGTCATTGGCCCGAGCCTTCAAAGAGCGCGACAGGTCGTCAGGACCTCGAAGATCCCTCAAACGTCGCCCAGAGTTGAACTCCCTAAGGAGAACATTTACATACTCCTTAAGGACAGTGATGGCTCTTTCTACACAGAGTTCTACTATAAGAATATGGCTCTTATGAATGAGAAAAGCCTTGACCAGCAGCCAACTTATATAAGGTCGATCGCCGCTCGAAGTTAAGTTTGGATCTCGCATGGTAGTGAAGGATGCCAAGAAGAAGACAGCGACTCTTCATAGGAGAACTTTTCCTTTATAGGACCGAGAATGGCCCAGAGTGCACCCCACATGGCCGACGGTCCCGCATTAATGGGATAAACCTAAGACTCAGCTACTCGCCTGCGCCAACCTCAGAAACAATATGGTGGTAGGCCCCGTCCTTTTCTTTGCTTCAAAAATTAATGTCTTCACTCCAGAGGCGCAGCTACCTTCCTGCGCCAATCCCAAACATACAAGGGTGTTATACCCTTTCCTTCAAGGCCAAATGAGGTACAGCTACTTATATGCGTCCACTTCTCTATAAGAGACTTGGAAACTCCTATTTCAACCAATACAAGTCAGCTTGTCGCTCCAAAAGCACAGTAACCTCGCCAACCTGAAGCACAAGCCTACTCGTCGCCTACAGCACAGTGACTTTGTTGCTCCGAAACAAAGCTTCATCGTTGCTCTAAATGGACAGAAGTCTCGTCGTCATTTGAAGCTAAGTTAACTCATCACCTGAAAGCACAGAGGCTCCGTCGTCTCCAGAGTATCAGCGCCTCTGATGCTTATGACGAGACAGAGACAGCTAAGTTAACTCGTCGCAATGATGCTTATGACGAGACAGAGACAGCCTCATAAAGCGCAGCAGCGACCAAAGAACCTTTGAAGGTTCGACTAAAAGGAAGGCCTCCCAAAGTATCAGCGCCTCTCGTTGTTAAGCTTCGTGGCAGAACTCCACCTTCTCCTCTAGTGATAATAGAAGATGGTCAGTAACCGATAGGAATAAGGCTACCCTAGAGGTCTCCAAGGCCAACCAAGAAGGTGCAGGAGCATGCGACCATAGTACCTTTAGTGGTCAAACAGAAAAGGAAGCGTCCTCCCCCTTCTCCCGCAACAGCTCTAGTCCTCACTGACGAAGAGCTAGAAGACTACGTCCGTGCCAACACGGAAGCACACTCTCTCGATGATGTAATCCTTCGGGATAAGATATCCCACTTTATTAATAGAAAGTTGTCTTCGAACTACTCTGGTGCATGCTGGAACACCAAATATTTCCTAGACAACTCTCTGTATAAGCTACAGACACAGGTGACGACCGTCATTCATGTGAGCCGAGTTGTCCCTGCCCGGGGCGCCTACTTCGTATTTCCAGCCAGGAAAAAAGAAGAGGAATCCACCATATTCGGTCGATTGGAGCATCCATAGCGAATAACTCTCGAAGACCAAGACCTCGATAGTAGCAAGATGCAGTTCTACTGCTACACTACGCAGGCCAAAAACCTCATCTAGAAGATGGGTTACGACCTGAACAGCAACAAGGGACTCAATTATGGCAAGGGCCAGCATCTTTCCTTACTAATTCATGTTCCAAAGGAAAAAGCTCAAAACTATTACCAACATATCCGTCGAGGGTTGGGGTACGTTACACCTACTTTCACCTCAGAAGACTCAGAGAAAGAAGTCATGAGGCACTCACACTCTTCTGGCTCCTCTACTTGGCACTCTGACACCAGCACCGGTCAAGTCTTTAAGAAGATGTTGTCTGCTAATGTGGCCTCTGTAAGCTTAACCATCGAAGATAATCAGTGCAGGCGGTTACAAGAGTTATAAGTGCTGGATGAAAAGCGCTTGCTCGTGCAGCAAAGGATCGAGCTTTACTAAGCCCGCATATCTGGGGCCTTCAACAAAATGGTCTACGAAAGATCATACCAAGTGGATGACCTCATCATGGCAGTACGAAGACAGATGGTAATGACTCGCAAGACGGCTGGAAAGTTCGAGCCCAAATGGAAAGGACCGTTCGTCATAGAAATGGTATACTCCAACGGTGCTTATCGGCTAGCTAAGCCTAATGGTGACTTGCTAATGATGCCCATCAACGGCAAGTTTCTCAAGAAATATTATGTCTGAAGGCAGAACCAGCATAGGCGCCGACATCCCCTGAAAAGGGTGCCTATGAGTTTTGGTAAGGGGATATTCCTCTCTCTCCTATATATTCTCTCAAGTAGATGTAGCACCTTACGTCCACATTACCTCTGGATTGCTCCTCTACACCTGGAAGATGCGACTACCATGTCCATATTACCTCTGAGTAGTCGTTCTTCTCGTATCAGTTCTATGGTTATTCCGGCGGTCTAGAAAATAGTTTACGTCCATATTACCTCTGGATTGTTGTTCTATATCCCGACAAAGATTAAGCCTACCACGTCCATATTACCTCTGGTCAGGCAAATCCCTGGTGAAGATTCCCTCTTTATTTTGAAGACAAAAGCAAAGGGGACAGGAATGCTTCTATATATAAAAACATGTGGCTACAAAGATGATGGAACTGGGGATTCTCAGGACCCTTACTTTGGTGTGCATATTGATCGATAGAAAGTTAAACAGATTTAATACGTGTTCTAACCCTTCATAGGCAGAAACTAGGGTTCACGAATTATACTTGCGGCAGGAAGAAGACAAGTAGTCCCTGGCAATCTCGAGCGGACGACCCCAAGATCTTCTGCACGTATTTTTTCCTCGAGTTGGATGTCATGTGGGCGACGATCTCCCAACCTTTTCTTCTCCTTGGCAGCCCTCTCTTTCTCTCCTTATGTGAATCACGAATTTAGAGAAAGCTTTAGATTTATGATCAGTAATTTGGCGGCTAGAGAATAAAGGATATATATAGGCTACAACAGGGACCATGAGGAGAAATTAGGGTTAAGCCTCATAACGGATCTGGATATCCCGTGTTCAGCCCGAACACACAATCCAGGCCCATTAACAATAGCTCGTTCCACTAATGAGCTATTGTTGCACTACCTCCCTAATCCCAAATTATGTTTGTGGGCTCCTTTTATTATATGCTCGTTTGGCTCCCCATGTTAAGATATCGAATGTCCGTCGATCAAATTAAGTTACTGACAACTATATTGATTCGACATCATTTATCCTTAAGTAGTACCGCTCAACTTTATTTGTCATGTCGGATATAATCCACCTGCAAGGTTTACATGACAATCCTTATGAACTCCTTAAGGGGACATCATCAACCCGATGTATTAGGACATGGATTCCATTTATAATCAATAACTCATCATACATACAATGTTATTACCCAATTCATAGAGGTTGTTGACCCATAATGAGTCTCACTCTTTCATGAGTCAAAGTAATGCACACTGCATATATATGTCTGTTATTATATCTGAATTTAGAGCACAAGCATCGATAATAACTGAGGTGTTTGTTCACTTATGTAGCCAGTACAAAGCGAACAACCTCAAGTGGTCCTGTTCAATACACATAAAGTGTACTAGTGTAAACCTATAGTCAAGATAGACTAATACCAGATTACACTACAACCTTTCCAATAGATTTTCCAAGTCCATCTAGGTTGTGAACTATTTATATACTCCATAGGGAACTGATAATAAGATCTTATGTGTGACACCACACACCATATTATCAACAATATAGAATATCAGACATTTGTATTAACACTTGCAACAAATATAATATACAAATATTTGCCCATATGATTCTCATTTAAAATTTAAGAAAATAAGGTTACTACAAAAGTGATGCTTTTAGTATATAACTCTAACAACCTATTACAGACTCTTCATAGTTATATACACAGAAGCAAAAAAGGCTAAAATTGTAGTACAAGCTCTCAATAGCACGGGCGAGGCGGTGACAGAGCCAATCACTTCCTGGTTAAAAGGAACCACCACCCGAAGCAGCTACTGGCCCAAGTCGGGAATGAAGACCAGCACAGGACTCCCCTATCTCCCCAGCTGGCTATGGGAGCAACCACAGCTGCAGGCCTTGCTATTCCTCGGAAGGGCAAGCAATTCAAATCCCGGTAGCAGAGGTCCAAGAAGCCATTGACGCCCACGTATCCAGAGCGTAGGGACGTCTCGAGATCCAGGGGTAGTTCTACTATGTCTTCTTCGGATGAAAAGGTTTGCCACCAACGGCCGCCTCAAGCAAACTCCAGGGTCGTCAGCAGCCGAGTGTCGGGCAAGCAAGACCATTGTGGAAGTAGCTGAGTCTTCTCTTGGAAGGGGTAGTCCTTTATATATACTATTCGCATGGTCCAAGCATGAGCCAGATGTCGGTTAGAAGGAAGCTTATAAGCTAGGCCAAAGCTCCACTCCATGTCAAACGACAGTACTACGAGTGACCGAAGGAACGTGACTCAGGACCTCCTCTACCAAAGAGATTTGCAATCCCTGTAAAGATACAAGAGGCTCCAATATCAAGAAGTCATCAGGAGCTCCTACTCTGAAATGATGACTCAGGACAATTAATGCTGAAGGGTTAGGCATGACACCAGCCATCACCCAGCTCGTACAATCCTGCCACGTGTTTATGCTTCTATTCAAAGTATCCCAAGCTTGACTCAAGTTTGGGATACTTTGAAGGGGGTCTTGTAGAAGCATAAAAAATCTCAGCTGATGACATCCCTTCGCCACAGAGCAGATGATACAAAGGCTCAGCCCAAGTACTAAAAAGATAAAATAGAAGATATAGAAAGAAGTCCCTTATATGTCACATCTACCAAAGTCTACTACAAATACATTGAGACTACACAAAAAGGACTAATTATGTTCGTCTACAAAGGATCTGGTGACAGAGCCTAGAAGGGTCTATAAGGGATTTTGTCATCGTCAAAGCGTAGCCCTTCTTCTTCATGCCAGAAGATTGACATCCATCGAGGCGTATTCTGACCTTTTTATGGGCACAAGCCTCCCAGAAGCATATCAGTCACTCGGCCAAAGCAAGCAGTTTCTTGAAGCATTCATTAGCCCGAGCCTTCAAAGAGCACAACAGGATGTTGTAGAAGCATAGAAAATATTAGAATAAAGGCATAAATGGCCCATGCGATTTTGGGTAGCAAGTCTATGCGGCTGATACTGGAGTTGTCCTATGCGGCCCAAAAGAAGACCCTCAGACTCATGCGGCTCGGGGATGAATGCGGTTCAGCAGGAATATGCGGCTCAATTGACGACACGTGTGACCCCCCCCCACAGTTGGCCGCTGAAGTAATGGCCTCATTTAATGCTCTGACACGACTCGACGGCTGTCTCTGACATAAAGTATCATAATGGCTCTGCCATAATGACAGACTCTTCGGGAAAAGAAGAAAATCTCTGACCCGATCTGACAAAAAAAATCCTAGATTGCCGCGTGGCAAAAGTCTCATGCGGCTCGGATAGAGAACAGCTTCATGCGGCTCATTGAGGAGTCACTCTAATATGATTAACAAAAATCCGCCATATGCGGTCCACCCATAGCCCGGTCTATGCGGCTCAACACCACGCTAATTCATGCATATGCGGCTCATGGAGAGATCGTCCCCTGCGGCTCGCAAAGATTATGCATATGCGGCTCACGGAAAGTTCGTCCCCTGCGGCTCGATGAGGCATTGACTCATGCGGCTCACGAGGAGTATCCCCCTGCGGTTCAAGTGTTGGTCACCATATGCGGCCCTGGCAGGATCTTCAATTAAAAAAACATGGCACTGAAGATGCAACAGAATCCCAACGAGAATATTCGACATCATCATCATAATTGCCGAGATTAGGGCATATCATTCATCATCAAGCCAATAGGACACGTGGCGAGCAATCAAATATTGGCATAATCAATCACGAAGATTTAAAGCAGTCAGCATTAACTGCTCATAAGATTTGGTGCTATCCACATTAATGGCCGAGATTCATTATGATCAGGATCAAGGGCCCAGATAGAATGAAGGAGCGCCGACATTCCAAACAGATAATCATCAGCAAACCCTAATGATCCCACTCCACTCTTATAAATAGCCAGCATCATTTCCATGTAAAAAAAGGTCGGCAACAAAAGAATAAAAAAAAGAAGAAGAGAGAGATATACACAGAGAGAGCTCCCCCTTTTCTTGATAATCACAGAAAGAGAGAAGCCAGGAGAGCAACCCGAGGAGAGTAAGAAGAGCCTTTCTTCGTCAATGCCGAACAGATCTTCCCCGAGCCAAGGCTGCATACCGATCGTCCAAGGAGTAAGGCAGAGCGGCCGTCGCTTTCTCGAGCCTCTATCGTCACCCCCCAGAATCAAAAATAAATAATCGTACTTAGTCTGCTGTACCTAGGTTTTCGTCCCTAGGCTTTCTTTGTACGAGCGAGTTTGTATTGTGAGTCTAAGTTCAGATAATTGTTCTGATCTTTTACAATCAATGGCAAACACGATGGCGACTCTGCTGGGGACTAACTTCTCCACGGCTGAGGAGTTGGTGACGCAATCGGATGCAGCCAAACTTGGCTCCACACAACAGAAGATGGTCGTCCGCTTCAACCAACAGGCGTTCGAAGAGATGCTCTCTGAAGGCAGCGCTGGCCCGGTCCAGAAACGTACCCGCACCACGAAGGCTCGCAAAGAGTGGAGGCCAAAGTTATTTGCTCCTCCCCAAGCCCTCGATGGGATACCCTCGGTCGCTCAAGACGGCGAGAAAGACTCTCCTGCGGCCCCACTTCAGATCACAGACACCTCTGCTGTCCCCAAGTCCGGCAGAAGAAAATACTATGATGCTGGACTTGCAGGGGCAAAGAGGGCCTCTGCTCAACCTGAACCGCAGAGGGGTATTAGCCGCAGAAAGAACATCCATGCGGCCACAACCGTCAACCACATGAAGAAAACTCATACGGCCACTTCTGTCAGCCGTATAACTTATGCAGCTACAGTTTCCAACCGCATGGATGAGATTCATGCGGCTAGTAAAGTCAACCGCTTGCAGAAAACCCATGCGGCCACAGATGCCAACCGCATGCGGACAGCCTGCACGGCCGTGACTCCTAACCGCATAAGAACTCGTCCCACAACAGAAGACAGTCGCATACAGATAGCCTGCACGGCACCCAATGCTAGCCGCATAGCGTCTCTACCACACTTCTCTCGATCAGTTTTCGACCGACTCTCATGCGGTCCTAACTCTGATTACTTCATGGATGAAAATCCAGACTCTGTGATACCTAATGTGGACTCTTCCTATTACGCACCCACAAGTGCTAAAAAGAAAAAGTCTAGGGCAGCGCGGGCTCATCAAGTCCAGACAGCTGCCCAAACCTCTGACTATCGGGGCGTCCCGCTGAGTATCACGCGGGCCTCTGACGGGAAGTTGTATAAAACCACTCGAGTCCAGCCCCCGACGGCAAACGGACAAAGTGGTTCCTCTGACCTGCGTGAAGCTATCCTCCACAAACGCAAGGAAAGAGAAGGAGCCTCAGCGTGCAGAGAGTCCTCATAGGGACGTCACTGCACCCAGATTATCGTCAACTGCTGTTGCAACAACACGGCAGTAACGGAAGACCGGCCATCCGTCTTCCAAAGATTACAACATCCGAGCTCGGAAGACGAGGCACCTTCCGTTGCCTCCTGCAATTCCGTACAGAAAGTCCCCGCTGAGGGGAGAGAGAAGAAGACAAGCATCTCCAGCCCAAAGGTGTCAACTATTGCAGCTAAGAAGCCGTCGTCTAAAGGATTATCCTCTACTGGAGTATTCCAACACACCCGTTCAAAGACGAAAACTGCTGCAGTAGGAAGTTCGCCGTCTACGTCATTGGGGGTCGTCGGAATTAGGGGTAGCACTCCTCCAAACCTCTACGACAACCCGACATTCCAAGAAGACGGACTGGAGGAAGCAAATCCTCCGACGGATACAACAGATACCGACGTCCCCGAGGACGTCCTAAACGAAGCAAGCTCTGAAGCTGGGGGTACTGTTCCTTCCGAGTCCGAACCTGAAGAGAACATCCCCACATATCCTGATGATTTCTCGATGCATGAGTATGACTCGGAGGGCATGTCCGCCACCTCTCCTTCTGTCACTCCTCACGTGAGGACGGTATTCATGACGGACAACAGCCAAGGTGGTTCCGGCGATCGCCAACGTATCGACACTTTGGAGGCCATACTGCACGCCTTGGTCAAGTCTGTAGACGAGATCAAAGCAGCACTTCCTACTCTGCAGGAAGTGACACCTGGTCAGACAAGCACGGGTCCCACGAACAACATAGATTCAAATTCAGCGGCACCAAACCCGGGCAATAATGCTCCCGAGATAACGGCCCCTACAGCGACAGATGAGGCCCGAGAAGTAAGGAGAGAGGTTCAGGAGCTTCGAGCGATGTTCTACGCCCGAGAAAATTCTCAAGACCTCAGAATACGGCAACCATACCCTGCTGAATGGAGGGATGTGCCCTTTCCTCCAAGATATAAGCCGTTCAATATCAACCCATATGATGGTAAGACTTCAGCAAGCCGGTACATCATTTACTTTGAGGTCACTACCGACCATCTGTCCCATGATGACGCCATCCTCACACGGTTATTTATTGGGGCAGTGGAAGGAGTCGCCTTCGATTGGTACCGCAACCTGCCAGATAATTGCATCCACTCCTTCGCTGGCTTCAAGCGCTTGTTCTTGGAGAGGTTCTATGAGGTAGGGCAGGACGTCACGATGTCTACCCTCATGGACGTCGTCCAAGGAGAGAAAGAGCTGACAAGGAATTACATTGAGCGGTTTCGTCAAACCGTAATGAAGTTACCATCTGGCAACCCGGACTCTTCCTTGATTGAAATTTGCCAAAAGAAACTACTCCCAACAATTAGTCTCTAGATGGGCGAAAGTCAATTCAAGGACTGAAAGGCCTTTATCATCAGCGCTACAAGTGCCGAGGAACGATTGAAGAAAGCTCGCCAACTGGGGTTGCATATCTCAGAGGGAGAGAACAAGGGGAAGCGTCCCAACGCCAGCAACGACAATGGGGGTAGCCCCTCCAACAACCGGGACAACAAAGGCAAGCAGGCCATGGTGACCGATACAGCCCAGAAGCCCGAGCCACAGCCAGCAGACAAACAATGGCCTCAAATCACTTATTCTTTCGAAGACGGCCACGTCAAGCCTATCTTGGACATGCTTATACAAGGAGATAGAATTCAACTTTCTCCACCAAGGCGGGAACCTCGGCCGGCTGATTTGGAAAATCCGAAGTTCTGCCATTACCACCGCTACGTCTACCATGCTACACACGACTGCTACCAACTGAAATGGTATTTCCAGAACCTCATCGATTCGAACGCTCTGGCTATCGACTTCGAGGAGGTAACCGTAGCAGCCAACATGGTGTCCGTACAATTCGATAATTTCCCTCCAACAGAGACTCAAGACGGTGTCATACCCATCCCTCTGGCAACGATGGAAATCGCTAATCTTCCGCCTGCCCGTGATCAAACTTTCGGCCTAGTACCCCTCACCACATCACGAGGGGAAATCATGTGGGTCCATCCGGACCTAGTCCATGAGGTGACTCAGCCCACTTTACCTTCTAGAAAGAAAAGTAGAAAGGTC
This sequence comes from Iris pallida, assembly GCA_029216955.1. Lineage (NCBI taxonomy): Eukaryota > Viridiplantae > Streptophyta > Magnoliopsida > Asparagales > Iridaceae > Iris > Iris pallida. The sequence goes on along the minus strand of JANAVB010008798.1, from coordinate 1,619,647 downwards.
AGATCATGCCGCACCGCCTCGGCAGAGGAGGAGGAAGTCTCAGCCGTCACTACTCGATCTGGAGCACAAGCCCAACCAGTGGCCGAGAATCCGACTAATGATCAGCAGCCCACAAACGTTGATACTCCGGGACCGGCTCAGCCTTCGACGACCGACAAACCCAGGCTGAAAGAGACCCGCTTCGACAAATCCCTCCGAAAGGAGACACCTCAGGGGCTGGAAAGACCCTACAACTTCGACATCTTGGCTCAATTGGCCAATACAGCGGCCAAATTATCTTTATATGAACTCCTGAGGCTCTCGAAGGATGTCCGTACGGCTCTAAGTGAGGCGCTCCAAAATGCCGACGCATACTTGGCTCAGGTCAACCTCACGGGAGATAATCAGCCTACAGATCTCCAAGATAGTGCGTGTACAGGTGCAATGCCCAATATCGTCTTCTCTCTGCAGGATATGCTCATCAAAACTAACCTGCACGATCGCCTATTGTACTACACTGGATACATCGGTGACATAAAGGTGGACCGAATGCACATTGATCCTGGGTCCTCCATAAGCATCATTCCGAAGGGTCTGCTACATCATCTTCGCATTCCAATGCATCGCCTGACGCCTACAAGCACCGCCATTAGCGGTTTCAATTCGGGCAGGAGCTACCCAATAGGAAAGATTCGCTTGAAATGTCAGATTGGCGATCTCCAATCAGAAGTCACCTGCTACGTCGTAGATGCCGACACTTCTTGCAATATCCTTCTCGGGCGGCCTTGGATACACGATTACATGATCGTGCCTTCCACGCTACACCAGTGCTTCAAATATGTCGATAAGCACGGCTTCGTGAGGACAGAGTTTGCTGATATCGATCCCTTCAAGGGGGTCGAATCTTATTACTCAGACTCCTGTCTGTAGAAAAAATCAAAGAAGCATCTGGTCGAAGAGGAGGTACAAGCTCACACCAAGACAACCACAAGATCAGAAGAACCCCTGACGATCCACCTCCAGGCTCGCAAACCGGGCAGTTCTGTACCCCTTACGGCTACTCTGCGTAAGGACGCAATCAGTCTATCGGCGCAAGAAAAGCAGATGAGAATCCGGCTGCCGAGGTCTGGCCAAGTGCCGAGACCCACACCAGGGCCTTTTACCATCAGACTACCGAGAGTCGGTCAGCTCCAAGCAGAGAAACTCAATCCCTCCGACAGACCGCTCACGATACGTCTTCCTAAAAAGGGCCGTCACCCGACGCGAGGTCTGACACTTCCAGCGAACCAGCCACTCCTCGCCCCACGTCAGATACCAAGCTGGGGGTTGCTAGTCTACCAACAACTCCATGACCTGCTCCGCCGGTCGAGCCTCTGAAGATCAAGCTGACTAGGTCGCTCTCTCAGTCTTCATTTATACAGGAGGTGGCCGAAGAAGAACCAGAATTAGCCAAGTATGTGGCTGCCCACTCCGATACCCCTTCCGCGGATGATGTAATCCCTCTCGAGAAGATACCTTATTTTATCAATAAAGGGCTATCTTTGAATTATATCGAGCTCAACAAGCTATGTACAATGTATGCTATGGACCACGGTATAGGCACTCACCTACACACACAAGTGACAAATGTATATACCACAATCCAGCTTACTCCGGTAGGAGACGCTTACCGAATAGTCGAGGGAGGGGACCACCCAATTATCTTCGGCCGGAAAGACGATCCGTACCCCTTCACCGTAAAAGAAGTCGATCTTGGGTCAGTCGGGAGATTGCCTCTATACCTTTATAGTCCCCAGTCCAAATACCTCATGCAGAAACAAGGATATGATCTAGAAACTACACCAGGTTTGAATTACGGTACCGGACGGCGACTACCTTTGAAGCCCCCAGTACCGTCTGGTAAACCACGGGACTACTATAGCAAAACTCGATGTGGACTAGGGTATGTAACTCCCACAACGACTCCAGAGAGTTCAGATGAAGAATGTGATTGGCAGTTACACTCAACCGGGTCACCAACTTCCGACTCAGACACAAGCATTGGGGACATATTCAGACAAGTCCTATCAGTCAACATGGCATTTGCCGACGCTTACGAAGAAGACGAGGACATTCCTGAAATCCTCGAGCTTGAGCCGTGGGCCCAACAGTTAGACGCACAATGGGAAAAGCGGTTCGAGCTAAGAGAACCTCCTATAGAGGATGAAGTTATGCAGGTCAACCTCGGCACCGGATCCTCTCCAAAGCCAATCTTCGTCAGTAAAAGCCTAACAGACGAGGAACGAGAATCACTGCTGGAACTCATCAGAGAATACATTGACGTATTTGCATGGAGTTACGAAGACATGCCGGGATTAGATCCCGATATTGCTCTCCATAAACTCAATATACGGCCGGATGCAAAGCCAGTCAAGCAGCAGCAACGACGCTTCCGCCCGGGCGTCATGGACGCGATCGAAGCCGAAGTCAACAAGCTGATAGCTAGCGGCTTCATCCGTGAGGAGCAACACCCTGACTGGGTCGCCAATATAGTCCCGGTCCTTAAGAAGAACGGGAAGATCCGAATCTGCATCGACTTCCGTAATCTAAATGAGGCATGTCCGAAAGACGAATTCCCCTCCCGATCACGGACATCATGATTGACAACACATGCGGCTTCGAACGTATGTCATTCATGGATGGATTCTCGGGATACAATCAAATCAAGATGTCCCCCGACGATGAGAAGCACACATCATTTAGAACACCGATCGGCACATACTTTTACACAGTCATGCCATTCGGTCTAAAGAACGCTGGTGCCACATATCAGCGGGCTATGAGTATCATTTTCAGAGAATATTTGCACAAAATAGTGGAATGCTACGTCGACGACATCGCTGTCAAGAGTCGCCGTAAGGAGGATCATCTGCAAGATCTGAGAACGGTATTCGACCTGATGCGAGCCCACAACCTGAAGATGAACCCTACAAAGTCGTTCTTGGGCGTATCCAGCGGGAAGTTCTTAGGTTTCATCATCACTGCATGGGGTATCCATGTAGACCCTGAGAAAACCAAGGCAATAATGGTGATGGGTCCCCCGAAAAATCTCCGCGAACTTAGAGGCCTCCAAGGGAGGCTAGCCTATATCAGAAGGTTCATTTCCAATCTCTCCGGACGATGCCGGCCGTTCACACACTTCATGAAGAAGGGAGTCTCATTCGTATGGGACGAAGAATGCCAACGCGCTTTCGACGACATCAAAGAATATTTGTCAAATCCTCCAGTCCTGGTGGCCCCGGTCCCTGGAAAACCATTCTTGCTCTATGTACGAGCAATGGAACACTCCCTCGGTGCCCTGCTGGCACAAAATAACGACGCAGGACACGAATAGGCCATATACTACCTCAGCCGAATGATGGTCGGGCCCGAACACCGATACACTGCCGTGGAGAAAGAATGCCTCGTCTTGGTATTTGCCATTCAAAAGACGCGGCATTATGTTACAGGACAAACCATACATGTGATCTCACGGGTAAATCCCCTCAGGGTCCTCATGACTAAACCATGGGCGCTCAGCTCTCGCCTCGCTACATAGGCAATACTGCTATCCCCATATCATGTGATCTTCGTCCCACAGAAGGCTGTCAAAGGCCAAGCCCTGGCAGACTTTTTGGCGGCCCATCCAGGATCGGGGTCATCCAGAATATACGAGGAAATCCCAGATGAGGTCACCGATTCTAATACAACCACCCACGACAATATATGGAGGATGTTCTTCGATGGCGCTTCAAGAACCGGACCCAAGGGAAATATCGTCGTCGGGGTCGGAGTAGTATTGATCTCTCCTACCGGGCTAGTGATCAATCGCGCCTACTCTCTCACGGAACCCTGTTCCAACAATGTGGCCGAGTACAACGCTTTGATCATTGGCCTCCAACTCGCAAAGGAGCTGGGTGTAGAATATCTCGAAGCATACGGCGATTCACAATTAATCGTCAATCAGATTCGGGGGTCGTACGAAGTCCGCCATGAAGACATGATCCCCTACCACCAAATAGCAATCAACATTATCTCCTCATTCGAGGGATTCTTCATCGAGCACGTCCCCAGACTTCAAAATATCGAAGCCGATGCCCTAGCAGGCCTTGCCGCTTCCTTAGCAGTGCCGAACCAAGCGTATCACTCGGTTGAGGTGATAGGCCACGAACTGGTCTGTCCCAAGAACAATCTTCAATTCGTGGCGAGCTATTCCGCCCAGACGGTCGACGAAACACCAGACTGGAGACAGCCGTTCATTAACTTCGTCGTATACGATATCCTCCCGGAGAATCCAAGGGAAGCCACCTCCATCAGACGGCGTTCTCTCAGATTCTTCTACGACACAGAGACAAAGATGCTGTACCGACGATCCTACGACGGATTATTACTCCGGTGCTTGTCAAACGCAGAAGCCAAAGAAGCTGTACGAGAAGCTCACGACGGTGTCTGTGGGGCCCATCAGCCTGGCCCTAAGCTACAGGACCGCCTTCGCCGTATGGGCTACTACTGGCCCACGATGGTGGCAGACGCAATAGACTATGCCAGAAAATACAAGGCTTGCCAAGTCCACGCGGACTTCATTCACCAACCATCCGAGTTTCTACATCCAACGGTGGCATCCTGGCCATTCGAAGCATGGGGAATGGATATCATTGGTCCAATCACCCCACCTTCCTCCCGAGGACATCGCTTCATACTTGCGATCACCGACTACTTCTCCAAATGGGCGGAAGCCATCCCACTCGCAGAAGTTAAGACTTCAAACATGATCAGCTTCCTTAAGCATCACGTCATCTACCGCTTCGTTCTGCCGCGGAGGATCATCCATGATAATGGTCCGCAGTTTACAAGCCATGCATTCTATCGATTCTGCGACAAATACCGCATTCAGAATGTCGCTTCGACACCATATAACCCGGCAGCAAACGGGTTGGCAGAGGCATTCAATAAAACAATCATCAAACTCCTCAAGAAGTTTGTCTCCTCCAACAAACGCGACTGGAACGAGAAGCTCGGCGAATGCTTATGGGCTTATCGCACCACGGTTCGAACAGCTACTGGGAATACACCATTCTCTTTAGTATACGGGAGTGAGGCAGTCCTCCCACTGAAAACTCAGATTCCCTCACTCCGCGTCGCCCTCACTTATCAATTGACAACGGATGATAACTATCGACGCCGATTACAAGAGTTGGAGGCCTTAGACGAAAAGCGCCTCCTAGCCCAGCAAAGGATCGAGCTATACCAAGCACGTATCTCAGGAGCCTTCAACAAGAAGGTCAAAATCAGAACATTCCAAGTGGGCGATCTCGTTCTGGCAGTCCGGAGACCAATGGTCATGACTCACAAGACCGCAGGCAAGTTCCAGCCAAAATGGGAAGGTCCATTTGTCATCGAGGCCGTGTTCTCCAACGGCGCCTACCGCCTCGCCAAACAGAATGGGGACTTGCTTACGTTGCCCGTCAACGGCAAGTTTCTGAAGAAATACTACGTTTAGACAACATTCTCCAAATTATCGAGTCATGTACCCTCTTAGTACCCCTGAACTCGCACCCACCATTTTCCAAATTATCGAGTCATGTATCCATTGATACCACTGAACCCACATCCACAACATTTCAGATTACCGAGCCATGCACCCGCTGGTGCCACTGAATTCTTATCTCCTAAATATTTTAGAAAATCCAAATTATGTACTTACATTCCGGTCACTCTCTCAGATAGTAAGTCACGTATAATCATACCTCTGAACTTTCTTCCTGAAAGAGATCCTCCCTCATGATCCACTACCCGCGCTTCCAGTGCACAAAAAGGGTAATCGATCCACTAATTTCCGAAACGACCATGTCCTCATTACCTCTAAGTCGTTTTTACTTCCACCAAAAACAAACCGCCCCCTTGCATAGAACTTCCATGTCCTCCTACCTCTGAGTAGTTCTATGCACCCCTTCTTCATTGAGCCCACTCCTGCCATGTCCTCATTACCTCTGAGTGGGAAGGCTCCGTCGAAGAAATCACCATATTTGCCATGTCCACATTACCTCTGAGCAAGTATGTTGGTTCCCTTTCAACCTATTATCTGTACCCACAACCGGAGTGCGACAAGGATAATAGGTCCACAAATGTCCTCTGTTGACCACAAATATCCCCTGTTGACCACAAATGTCCTCTGTTGACCACAAACGTCCTCTGTTGACCACAAATGTCCTCTGTTGACCACAAACGTCCTCTGTTGACCACTATTGATTATAGAAAAGTCTTCCGTGAAGTCTCCCCCTACCATGTTCTCATTACCTCTGAGTAGGAAGATTCCACGGTAAAACCCTCATGTTTGCTACGTCCTCATAATCTCGGAGCAAATATGACTGGCTTCCTTCCACCTTATTATCCATACCCTGAACCAGGGTATGCCAAGGATAGTAGGTCCACAAATATCCCTCGCTAAGCCCCTTAGCATAAACCCGCCATTCTTCCGTGCCCTAGGAGCCCAGTTGCTCTATGGCACTCCTTTTCCCAACCCCAAGAACATCCATGACCACTTTGCCATGGCTGCTCCAAAACGTCCTAATCAAACTTGTTATCCGTACTTAAAACCAAGGTACACCCAGGGTAACAAGTCCACAAATGATCCCCCAGCAAGTCCAATTCCATGAACACCACAAGAACAAGAAAGAGAAGATGAGTTGAAACATGCTCATTTATTTCAAAATTCAAAGGAGCTACATCTGTGGGGATCACATCCCTTGCAAATAAAAATATACACATATGAAAAAAAAACAAAAAGAGAAGCAGAAGAAGACAGATGGCGGACCACTATTCCGGGGCACATAACACCGTGAGGCGGTCCTTTATCAAGGCGACCGACCGCTCAAACCTCTGTTTGGCTCGACGCTCAGCTTCCTGGTTCAACACCGCCGGGTCCTCCAGATGAACGTGGGCCTGCCAGTTGTCCTCGAACTTCTTAAAAGATCGCTCCAGGTTGGCAGAAGTTCGAGAAATCCGCTCGGCCTCCCGAGCGATCGACTCCTGCTCTGCACGAGCAGCCTCCAGCTCTGACTCGAAGAGGGCCAACTCTTGCTGGAGTACGATAATCCGCTCCTGTGTGGCAGCTACTCCACGAGAAGCAGACTCTTCACGAGCCCTACAAGCCTGACTTCGACGACCCAGCTTGGCATACGAAGCGGAGAACTTGTCAAGGTCCTCCCGTACAGCTGGCCTGGCAGCATCCCGAGCAAGCCTGATCCTATCCCGAGCAGCAACAAGGAAGCCCCGCTCCCGTTTAATCGCGGCAGGCAAGCCAGCCTGCCGTGTTGCCAGCAGTTGAGTCACAAGCTGGTCGACCTCGACCAACTTGGGCTCCAGAAGCGCGGCTAACCCCATCCCGCCAGGAAGGTCCTTCAAAGTATCAATCTGGCCGCGAGCACCCTTCAGAGACATAGTGAAAGGGATTCCCCGTTCCACGGCAGTATCTACACCCCTCTCTAAGTGGCGATAGAAGCTGTCAACTACATCTTGCGTCACCTCATTCAAAGCCTCCAAGGAAGCCGGTGTTAACGGGAGTGTGGCTGGCAGCGCAGAAGAAGACGCGATAGAATCTGCCGCTCCTGCCACGAGAGAAACCAACTCTGCACGGAAGGACGCTTGAACAGCGGCCAACTCCTCTTCAGCAGTCCGTAGAATTTGAATGCTCGGTAGGACCGAGGTGTCAGCCTCTGAAGCCGTAAAAGAAGCAGAGGATGAGGCAGAGACCGCAGTTCTCGGGACAAGCTCCATCCCCACCTGTCCAGGACTGGCAGGAGACACCTCAGTATGAGTCGATAAAGGAAGGGAAGCGCTTCCTTCCCCCGGATCAGGACAGGTCGAGCTCTCCCTAAGAACATCCGACGCGGGAAGTAAAGGGTCGGGACCTACAGGGCCAAAACAACCATGAATCGATTTGATCTGGAGGATATGCTGATAAAGCAAATAAGCCTCCGCATGAGTCAATATTTGACCTATCTTACCAACCGAAGAGCATGGAGTCTGAGGTTCGCTTGCAGTCGCCCCAACACCTTCACCGACAGCCTCCGAACTAAATGAGATAGGCTCCTCCGCCCCAGCACCTTCAGAAGGAGATGCGCCGAGATCGGCATCGCCTTCCGAAACTCCAGCAATCTCGGATACAGGTCCAAAGGAACCTTCGTTATCCCGGATTGGGGTCTCAATAACTCGAGAGTTCTCAGCATCCGTTGAAAGAACCCCCGTAGAGAGGACCGCAGTACATACGCCACTAGTTAAAGCAGCAAGGATCAGATCAACCGCGGGGGCGAAAGACGGTGCATAAGAGTCCGGTTCATCAGGCGCCTACAAAGGAAAGTGATCAAGTCATATCCCAAGAAGAGAAAAATCACAATAAACAGATAAATCCTATTTGATTTTACCTCCGGAGCATCGCCAGCACCTTCACCCTCCTCCGTGATAAACAGCCTACGAGATCTGGCTACAGTTCTCTTTACAGAAAAAGTCACTCCTTCATCGGCGGACTCACCCCTGCCTCGCTTACGCGAGAGACCAGGCATTGCAGACGGTGGTTTCGACCTCACCACCTCAGGAACAAGTGGCAGCTGATCTTCCATCTCACCAAAAACGGTCGACGGTCGATCCGCCATCCCCTCTTCTGTCATAAGGGGCGGCTGATCCGCCGTTACTTCACCACTAGAGGAAGGAGAATCCTCATCATCCCGCTCCTCCGGCTCATTATTTCTCTCAGCTGTGTCAGAGGACTCAGAATCAGGCATAGGGATCCTATTCGCCCCTTTCTTCTTCGCTTTCAACACTGGGGTCCTCTCCGCCAAGCGAGTGCCCAGAATGAAGCTCGTCCTCGGGTCAAAATCTACAGGAGCCTGGTTCACCGTAACATGGTAGAAGGCAGCCATATGCAAGATCTCCTCTAGCACGTTGGCCACAGGAACGGAGAAACTAGTCCGAGTATGACAAGTGTCATAATAGCTCCACGCCCTAATACCGTCAAGTATACTGCCCTCAAATCCCAGGCTTGGACTGGGACGCCCAAGGAATAGTTGACAATACCCAAATTGGCGGGCAAATCTACTGGGCAAATAGGGCTCCAGGTATACAGTGTTACGGTTGCGATAAACTAAGTGTGATGGGCGAATGTTACGCAACCAATAACGCATCTTCTCAGGCAAGAAATGAGGAGGTCTCACGCCATCAACATGAACATTCCTCACCTCCTGGTCAGTAAAACGGGGGTCAGATACGAAGAAGCTATACCCGTCTGTCCTCGCCAACATCCTCCGACACGCCGGCATAGTGCTATATTCCCAAGGCTGATGAAGATATTTGAAAAGAAAGGCATCATCGCCCGTGACGCTGTCTCCCGTCCCAGGCCTCATCAAAGACTGATAATACAGCAGCAACCACCCCAACAGGTAATGATAAGGCAGCTCTATACGTTCAAAGTCCATCGCCACGTCACGTGCGATGACTCTGGACGAGAATGCGCGAAGACCATGGTGAATGCTGCATACCATTGCAGGAAGAAGAGCCAACCAGACCCCAAAAGCCAATTTCACGGCAGGAAGAATAAAAGGACGGCTGATCCGCTCGATAGCACCTGCCCCGCCTGAAACCACACAATTGCGTAGCCACACCATTAAAAATCCGACCAGAAGGGCCTTATCTGATAACCGTCGAGTGCCATAATAGAAATAGCTGAAGGAGTCAATCCGACCCCCAAATTTGTCGCCCATAGACTTCGACCTCCTAGCGGTCGACATCAAATCTTCCACTTCACCAGGAGTTTGACGGTCGCGGGAAGTGACCCGGCCAGCAGCACTGAATTTAAAAAGATAAGAGACCCAGGACTTGGTGTGAGGAGAATCCCCCTCCGAGCTATCATTTTTTTTGATAGCCACTCGATGGCAGGTACTATGATGGCATAACATTTCTTGGTATACCGCGACGAAGCCTGGGAATCGACGATCTAGATCCCGAAACTCCTCGTTCGTCGGAGTGTACGCCTCGAAAGGCTCATCTCCCCAGGTAAGCTTGGAGACGTCATACATCTCATGGAGAGCGAGCCCCAGCTCCCTATCGAAGGTGAAGAACGTCCCTGTCCGATCGTTATACATCTCCAGAAGGGCCATGAATAACGGCTTATTAATGGGCAGTCCGTGGCTGGTACCCCGGATAGCGTCATAAATATTGAATTCTCTCAAAGGTGCCTCATATTTTCGTAGAATCCATGAAGTCAGGTTAGCCCATGGGGGAGTGGGGTGTAACCAGCCCTGCAGAGCCAACCTGCCAACAGGATAAGACCCCTTTCGTGCAAGCTGGCTCAAGAAGGTATCAGTCTGAGAAAATGAGAAGTTAGGACCGGGCGTATTGATAAAAGAACCCGGAACTAACCCCATCACGGACCGACTGATTGGATTCTTGATCACACGCACCGACCCGGTAGCTTTATTATGACGGATCTCGCCTACGAACATCCCCGGTCCGGTGGAAGTAAGAGGATCTGTCATCTGCCTGTCTAAGACAACCATGTTGAACCACGCAAAGGGGAAATGATGCTTCATAATGGGAATATGAATCGGCCTCCCATCCAGAGCAAAATCCCAATTCTCGGAAATATCAAGAACGCAGGAGTTTTTAACGATCAATGCATCCCCAAAGAGGAAGACTGGTCTCAGATGCTTCCCTTCAGGATTCCCTAAGCTCATCATATCACGAAGGAATGGGAAGGATTGAACCCTGATAACAGTCACTCGTTCTAAAGGCTCGTCAATGAGGAGCTGCTCTGACACTTGATGAACTAAGTTGTCTAGTGGCACGTTTTCGGCAAGTTGCTTCGAACCGACCAGGAGTTCTCCCGCAGAATTCACGGGTAGATTTACTAGAAAAAGATAAAAGAAACAAGGTCAGAAGACAAACAAAGAAAACAAAAGTATTGGAAAAGATTACTGAAGTCTATGCGGCTCAGGTTGCCACAGCCTCATGCGGCTCATCAGCAGATAGGTTCATGCGGCTCTGCGCGTCATAGCCCCATGCGGCTTTGAATTAACCAAGTCCGTACAACTCAGATTCAAAAGGGTTTATAGATTCATGCGGCTAAGCTCGACTCATACAAACCACTGCGGCTACAAATTATCAAGTTCATGCGGTTCAAAAGTGAGCAACGCTTATGCAGCCCAAGTCGAAAACACACATGCGGCACTGATCGAATATGACAAGCTCATGCGGCCATAATGGGCGAAGTGCTTATGTGGTCACATCGATACGCCTCGTATATGTGGCTTGTGCATAAAGTATACAACAGAGCCATGGCAGCAGTTAGGGTTTTTCGGAGTGACCCCCTTACCAGCGATGGGCGGGTGAACATCAGGATGGACAGCGCCTACAGCAGCCGGCGGAGGAGCGACTACATTCGTCGCCGCAGTCGCCGTAGCAGCAACTGCCTTGCCCTTCGCGGCCTTCGATGCAGTAGATCTCTTGGGAGCCATGGTCGATGGATGAAGAAGGAAAACGAAGAGCGAAGTTGGCAACAGGGAATTCAAGCAAAGAAAGGAGGTAAAGAAATCCCCAAGAGCTGAAAAACTCCTATTTATAGGCGATCCATAAAGTAGAAAGACGCCTCGATTACGCGCCGCCTCCAAAAATAAAGGCGAGAACGCTTCGGTCAAGGCAAAACCGACCCTTGGGATCCTCCCCCAAAAGGCGGCGTCAAATCAAATCGAAGGCAATTAATGAAGATTTGCTCACGTGGTCAGGGCGCGTGGCAAAGAGCCTATGCGGCCAGAAGAATCTATGCGGCCGAGATGCTAATGCGGCCAGGAAGCTCCGGTAAACAGAACATCCTATGCGGCATGAACGGGGCCATGCTTCTTATTCAAAGTGTTTCAATTTTACAAATTGAAAACTTTGAAGGGGGTCCTGTAGAAGCATGGAAAATATTAGAATAAAGGCATAAATGGCCCATGCGGTTTTGGGTAGCAAGTCTATGCGGCTCATACTGGAGTTGTCCTATGCGGCCCAAAAGAAGACCCTCAGACTCATACGGCTCGGGGATGAATGCGGTTCAGCAGGAATATGCGGCTCAATTGACGATACGTGTGACCCCCCCCCACAGTTGGCCACTGGAGTAATGGCCTCATTTAATGCTCTGACACGACTCGACGGCTGTCTCTGACATAAAGTATCATAGTGGCTCTGCCATAATGACAGACTCTTCGAGAAAAGAAGAAAATCTCTGACCCGATCTGACAAAAAAAATCCTAGATTGCCGCGTGGCAAAAGTCTCATGCGGCTCGGATAGAGAACAGCTTCATACGGCTCATTGAGGAGTCACTCTAATATGATTAACAAAAATCTGCCATATACGGTCCACCCATAGCCCGGTCTATGCGGCTCAACACCACGCTAATTCATGCATATGCGGCTCATGGAGAGATCGTCCCCTGCGGCTCGCAAAGATTATGCATATGCGGCTCACGGAAAGTTCGTCCCCTGCGGCTCAATGAGGCATTGACTCATGCGGCTCACGAGGAGTATCCCCCTGCGGTTCAAGTATTGGTCACCCTATGCGGCCCTGGCAGGATCTTCAATTAAAAAAATGTGGCACTGAAGATGCAACAGAATCCCAACGAGAATATTCGACATCATCATCATAATTGTCGAGATCAGGGCATATCATTCATCATCAAGCCAATAGGACACGTGGCGAGCAATCAAATATTGGCATAATCAATCACGAAGATTTAAAGCAGTCAGCATTAACTGCTCATAAGATTTGGTACTATCCACATTAATGGCCGAGATTCATTATGATCAGGATCAAGGGCCCAGATAGAATGAAGGAGCGCCGACATTCCAAACAGATAATCATCAGCAAACCCTAATGATCCCACCCCACTCTTATAAATAGCCAGCATCATTCCCATGTAAAAAAAGGTCGGCAACAAAAGAATAAAAAAAAAGAAGAAGAGAGAGATATACACAGAGAGAGCTCCCCCTTTTCTTGATAATCACAGAGAGAGAGAAGCCAGGAGAGTAACCCGAGGAGAGTAAGAAGAGCCTTTCTTCGTCAACGCCGAGCAGATCTTCCCCGAGCCAAGGCTGCATACCGATCGTCCAAGGAGTAAGGCAGAGCGGCCGTCGCTTTCCCGAGCCTCTATCGTCACCCTCCAGAATCAAAAATAAACAATCGTACTTAGTCTGCTGTACCTAGGTTTTCGTCCCTAGGCTTTCTTTGTACGAGCGAGTTTGTATTGTGAGTCTTAGTTCAGTCCTCCGATAATTGTTCTGATCTTTTACAATCAATGGCAAACAGATGTCAGGACCTCGAAGATCCCTCAGACGTCGTCCAGAGTTGAACTTCCTAAGGGGGACATTTACATACTCCTTAAGGAAAGTGATGGCTCCTTCTACACAGAGTTCTTCTATAAGAACATGTCTCCTATGAACGAGAAAAACCACAACCAACAATCAACTTATACAAGGTCGAGCGTCGCTCAAAGTTAAGTTTGGATCTCGTACGGTAGTGAAGGATGCCAAGAAGAAAACAGCAACTCTTCAGAGGAGAACTTCCCCTTTATAGGACCGAGAATGGCCCAGAGTGCACCCCACATGGCCGAAGGTCAGAATTCTCGCATTAATGGAATAAACCTAAGACTCAAGATGCCAAGTGTCAATCTTAGACCCTTGGAATTTCCTATATTACGGTGGCAATTAAGAGGGAAGTCCTTAAAGAGAGGGTATTTATCGCTCTTTACTTCAGAAGCCAAAGCCTTCAAGCCAGAGGTACAGCTACTCGCCTGCGCCAACCTCAGAAGCAAGATGGTGCTAGGCACCGCCCTTTTCTTTACTTCAGAAACCAATATCTTTACTCCAGAGGCGCAGCTACCTACCTGTTCCAACCCCAGACATACAAGGGTGTTATACCCTTTCCTCCAAAGCCAACGCCTTCAAAGTTCAGAGGCGCAGCTACTTACATGCGTCCACATGAGGCACAAGATGGTGATATGCTCACACCACCTTCATTCCCATGGTGCAGTCATCTGTTCCGATCCAGAAGCTTAAGTCACTTCTCTACAAGAGACTTGGAAACTCCTACTATAACCAATACAAGTCAGCCTGTCGCTCCAAAAGCACACTAACCTCGCCAACCTGAAGAACAAGCATACTTGTCGCCTACAGCACGGTGACTCTGTTACTCCGAAACACAGCTTCATCGTTGCTCTAAATGCACAGAAGTCTCGTCGTCGTTCGAAGCCAAGTCCATTCGTCGTTTGAAATCACAGAGGCTTTGTCGTCTCCAGAAGCATGGTCTACTCGTCGATCCAGAAGCACAGCAGTACTTAGTCCTCACTAGCGGCACAGAAGCATGGGTCTACCCCAATTGGTTTATTTAAACTGCCTCTTGCAAAAAACATTAGAATTAAAGCATGATTGATATCATATCAGATTGATTTAAATCTTAGACGATGATCAATTAGACTCCAAATATAGGATAAAATCTCAAGATTTACTCAGCTGCATCTGAGCAAGCAAATCGGCATGCGCCATATGTCACCTCCTTCGGTTATATTAATAACCACCAGAGATATCAATTGAGGGGAATCTCGATGTCCGCCATGTGTCAGCACCGCAAAAGTCTGCACCGTATAATGACGGCAGATTCTTTCATATCTCAAAAACCCTAATGCACATCGCATATGTGCTCGATTCTCTACAAATAGAAGAAGTTCTCCTTCAACTTAAAGGAGAGAACCTTCATCTAAGAAGGAACAATCCACCAACCAACCAATAGAAGAACAACCACCTCCAAGGGATCTTCTTCTCCAGACAGCCTCTTGATCAGTGACTCCAGAGTTCCATCAAAGGTGCCAGAGAGCCAGAGCAAGGTTGGTTCATCGTCAGATCGTCAACGGAGTAAAGGAGCCGCTGCAGGGCTCGATCTCCACCGTCATAGTTTTCCAGAGACCTCTTCTTCCTATACTTAGAATATCCTGTTTAGGACTTCCTTTTTTGTATACAGATACCTTATATGTTTAATAAAGCAAAAATTTCGTTCAACCTTTTGTTATGTCGAACATGTACGAATTATGAACTCGATAAAATGTTACTCAATACGAATTGTAATTGGATCGCATGAACTAGAACTCGATGAAAAGTTAGTTGATGCGAAAAATCGTGCCTACAAAAATAGTTGGTTATGTTGAGACAAAACTTATTTGAGTTCGACTAAAATGCATGGAACTTAGAGGGCATGATCATATAACTTGAGGGTTCGATGTTGGATAAACTGTAACTCGGTTACACGATCGAAGTATAGCGGGATGCGATGGATCGGGAAAATAATATAATACATATAGAAAAGTCCGTTGTAAACTTAGATGTATACTATACGAGCCAAGTCAACATTGATATAGATTTAAAGTTGACCCTCATGCTATCAAAATCAATACGCTAGAAATGTAAGCGCAATATGGGAATACAAAGTAGAGCGAGCCTACGATATCGAAAAAAATTTAAGCAATAATACGAGAATAACGAACTGGTTGATCGTAAATTTTGTGATTTATCAGACACGACTATAAAGTCATCGATGATTATTTTAATGTGTATAGCATCTCGGGTGTTGACTGTGGATAGATCGACTCGAACTTAATACAATTAGATGTTCGTAAATTGCGAAATCATCGATAATACTGCAGGAGTTATCCAGAGGATAGTTGTGCCCCAGTTGTGCTGATAGAAATGATTTTGTTCGAATTTGGGTAAAGTGCCATAAAAATCGTCGAAACGTGATTTGGCTCTGAAATAAGATATAGCATGGTTCGTAGCAACTGTCTTTTGTAAATGATCCATAATTATCGAACGTAGCTTTAGGACAGCTGACCCTAGAAGATTTGATCGCCAAATCAAAGTGAATGTTGTATAGCCATAAGATGACCTATATCATGATGCATATAGAATTGTGTTAAGAACAAATATAATGTGGTGCATGTTGATGATAATTCTAGGTGATCAAATGATTATTTTGGGAATCGATGGAACGGCTTCGGCAGCAAATGATATAGTCAAATTTTAAGGATTGGTCGAATGAGTGCTTGAATGAATATGTTGGTCGACGATCGAAACAAAAATTTTACAAACAAACTTGGTGATACGGATAGGCGATTACAAGAAATGTGCTATACACGAGAGCAAACGGTAAGTGAATTACTTACGAGTTGTGTCGTTGGATATGGATTCACCTTGCAATTGAGCTTGTGTGAATCGAACATATATTCGATGTTGCAAGACAGATATTTTGAAAATGTGGCTAGAAATTTTCTACTCGAACATAAGATGTGTCGTGACAAACTTTGTGTAAAAGCGATTGTTGCCTTTGTGCATTGTCGACTTGAGTTAAACAATCGTGTCGGAAAAGACCATTGCCTTTGCGCAATGTCGATTTAAAAGTTACATCAAGAGAATTAAAGCACGGTGTCTAGGTAAGACACCTAGCGGGCATAGCCCTGAATGTTGATGCATTTGCAAGTCAACAAGAAAAATCGTATAGAGATGAGTTGTAAGTTGAAACTTCAAAAATAGTTGGGTAGCGACTTTGAACGTAAGGCATTGTGGAGACTCATTGCGATCGGATGTGCGATGGCTTGACACAACGCATAGAATTGATGGTCAGTATAAAACTTACAAAATAAAAAAATACAACTTTTGAATCGCGTCGCATGCCGTAACTTATGTTTGATGATCACGCATGTATCAAATATACACATGTGATAGAACTACTAAAACGGTTTCTAGAGACTAAGTTCGATCGAGAGTACGAGATGGCAAGCAATCGAGGATTAAAAATTTACTTGTTAGCTTTGTTCCAATTTTCTACCATTGGGCTTGACTGAAATACATATATGTTTGGGATGCCTTGAATATGTGTACGTTCCAAATCAGGTTGTATATTAAATTCAAATCGAGCTACAGGAAAGACTATGAGATGTTAGTGAAAGCTTGCACGAGCGTTTAAAACAGAACAACGATAGTGAGACAAGATCGTGAAACGATCAAGAAAACACTTAAACTGAGTGTTGGTTTCGGTTCGAGGACGAACCTTATTTTGAGTGGTATATTATGTAATTTCCTACTCCGTATGGTGTATTATGATGAGTCGTTGACTCAAAGAGTTTCATTGACCCGAAATATGTATCGATTCGAAACGATACAAAGATTACGTTGACCCGAGGAATGAATCTAGTAAGATAGATGCAACGCACAAGTCCAATTCAAACGAATATTGATTTTAGTTGGTTTCGTGTCAGGATATACATTTACGCTGAATTATAAGAGGTCGACATTTTGCCTCGCTTGCAACAGAGTCCACAAAACCAAAGCAACGTCTTGCAACAGACTGAAGCATAGGCATGGTAGGCCGAATCAGTCGAATAATTCAACAAAGTACGAAGTTCTTGGATAACTAAGTCAGAAGAGTTTGTCGTGCAATAAAGTTATGAAATCGAGCCGCATCGGCTCGACAAAACAACAAGGCGTATTGGCTTAAGGTGGAAAGACCTTGACCCTTCTTTCCTACTCTGTCATGCCTAAGTAAAATGCACCATTGTATGCTAAGTTAACCTATCGAGACCACGATCGTGGCTCGAATGAGTAAAATCGTAGTGCATGTCAAATAATAGATAGAACAATTAAAATAAAATGTATATCAAATATACTAGTTGCTATCGAACATCGAAATATCGTAAAGGCGAGCACCTAAGTGCACAAGCCATAAGAACATGGGATAACTGTATTGGCGAGTGCCTCAGTGCACGAGTCGTTCGTTCCTTCACGGACGAGTTAGAGAGCTAGAATATTAAAAGACTATTGAAGTGAGTGCCCTAGTGCATGAGTCATGAACATTGAATACTAAGGCATAAAACATCAAAATGTGACATCAAAATGTGCATCGAATACACAACTCTAAGTATAGAGAATAACTATATCAAATCATACGTATGTGCATGAGACTTATGAAAGATGGCTTCGTTGCGAAGATGAGAACAGTTATGGCAAGAATGTGACAGAACTGTTGAATATGGCATGATGCCTTGGAAATGTTTGAGGCCTTCGGGCCGTTCGTTTGATGAACATTGAGTTGGGGCATTGTGCCAATGGAAATACAGATAGGCAAATTATTTGGTTGTATGCTAGTGATACGTATTGCATGGTCAAATAGACTTGAGATATATAGCCCGTGCATGGGTATGTGATAGCTCCCTTGAATGTGGTATGCCAGGGCGTTGGGTTGATTCGGCCTAAGAGGGATGTGGTTTGAGAAATTCGATATTGATGGTGCACTTTATTTAGATGGTTTGCGACCTGCTATTGATGTGATAAGCTACTTACTCGAGTAATTTAGGGTCCTTCGTATATGGGCTAGCAATCCCGTATGGAGTATCATCGTTTTACATATGTGATTTGAGAAATATAGTCCATTTTGGCTTGGAATGCCATTGACCTTCATATAGTTAAAAAACGGTAGGCTGAAAGTGCAGGCACACAGAGATCTTTTACAAGATCACTTATAACATGACAGAAAAATATGATAGACGTATTCACCTTCCGTCGGGCAAGGGTAACTACATCGATGTTGATAAGAAATCACGAAAAAATACGAGATTGTTATTGGTTGCTAGCTTATGCGAATCAAATAACATGCTTACCATGATAACATGCTTTACTGCTTTTGAATATGCCATGAAACTGATCCTAATACAAATATAGAAAGATCATGTATGCTGCATGATTCAATATATCTACTTAATGTCGGTTTAGTAAAGTGGGTCAATATCAGTACGCGAGAGGATTAGTACTGATCCCCCACCAGATTGCTTACAGGATACAGGAAATAGATTGCTCACCACGGAGCTTCACTTGAATGCGCTGTAGCATAGAATGTCATAAAGTTTTGAGGCGTGCGACCGCATTGACGTTCGGACTTGCTGTAAGATGATGCGGCCGAGATACAGAAGATATGATGTATGGAACGGTAAAATTATTTGTGGGAAAAAGAGAACTTGAGTTTTGTAGGCCAATTTGGCATAATTAATTTGGGCTATTGAAAGCCTTTGTAGTTCCGCTGCTTATTGAATAAAGAGAATTATTTCATATACTCTGCTTTCTTCTGCAGCTAATAACAAATCAAAGATAACCATTTTGAGAACTTGTTATATTGCCTTGCATAAGTGCAACTCCAGACTCGTACGATATCATGTCCCAGTGAGGATGATTAATTTGGTAAAATCAAGTAAGGACGAACGATTTCTCGAGTCGAGGCGTGACAGGAACAGTGACTTCGTATGTGTTTTTTGGGTAGTTCGACCATTGGATCATCAAAGTATTTTGTCGTTGCAATCTAAGTATATATCTCTACCTCCACATATATTTTTAGCCGTTAATGTGTTCATTTAATAGGTCAAAATTGGCCACCAAGTTGAGCGAATAATTATTTTTAATTTTGACAGTTTTACGAAGCCAAGTTCGCGGATTTGTTCCTCCTCCGTCATAGCTTTGTTTGACGAGCCACTAGTTCATGTGCATAGCTGGTTTTACCCTCTTCTTATGATAAATTTTTTATTACATTGTGAGCTCGTTTGATTGGTTGAATTTGAGGCCAAAGTTGGTCGTTCAAATTTGTAAAATCCAATTTGTAAAATTCAAATTCTGGACCTGGAACTTCGAATTCCAATTCTGACACCACCAATCGACTCTTAGCATTATTCTATCCCAAATTCATATATAGTTTGCTAGATTTAGTGGACTTTGGCCCGGATATGCATTTTGGTGCATAATTGGGTCCTACAATCCGGGTCAACATGTCATTTTGAGATCAGCTCATCGAAATCCAATTTTGGATAAACTATTGGATTCGTATTGTCATTCTAGAGACATATAGTTTGCTTGATGTAGTGGACCTTGGCCCCGGTACGTATTTCGGTACAATCGGGTCCCATAATCTGAGTCAATGGGTCATTTTGATATCGGCTCACCAGAATCCAATTCTTGATATACTATTGGGTTTGTATCGTCATTTTGGCCTCGTAGACATAGTTTTCTAGATTTTGATAACTTTAATCCTGACATAAATTTTGGTGCAAGTGGGTCCAATGACGAACCGTATTTTGACCTAAAATTACCGTTTTGTCCATGTATCCAGAATTGGACTTATTGGTAGTCTATCTTAGCAATTTTCCTTATTCTAGGAATATTGGTGATGTTTGTTGGAAGACGTTCATAGAGACTCCTATGTCGCTACCTTTCTTGGACTTGACGATTCGCTTGCAGGACATCATTGGCTCACCGTTTCATCCTAGACAAGATACCTTGCCACACTTGTATGTTTACATTCTTCATAGTTATTCTTGTGTTATTGATACTGATAGTGTGTATCCAAGGATGACTTGGGTTTTATCGATGGTGGCACCGATGTTATGGGTACGTGCGTCTGTGACTTAGAATTAGTAAACGTACCCAAAAACTGTGAAGTTATCCCAATAACTTCTATGACTTGCATGAGACATTACACGATACTGTGATTGAGGATTTATTGTGTTGGCACGAACTCATGCATTCGATTGATCATCGGTGCGAGCGGTTCGTGTGTCAGTACATATAGAGTTAAATGGTGTCTAGGTTAGAGACTCGCATTGAGATACGGATTGTCTGAGTCGCGGATACGACTTGCACAGTTCATGGGCGGAGAAGACTATCAGTAGGCATATGGGACAACCAGATATACTTTTCAGCCTCAGGGTGGCCCATGTAGGGGCATATACTCACTAGTGTGTATATCCGACAACGGCCACTAGCTATGCGCTAGGTACGATCGGGAGGTACGCTAGTATATGTGTACAAATCGACTCGTAATCCAACATCGGCCCGTATTTTGACGCAAATCCTTATTCACCTACCCATACGCTCAAAAGTCATCTTCAACATGTATTCACATAGAATTGTTAGTTCGTGTACCTACGTCGGACCGTATTATGGGACAGTGACTTATCATGGGCTAGTACGCTATTCATTGATCATGATTGGTCAGATTTATGGTTTACTGATTGATGTCTAGATATTGGGCCATATTATGATTCGGGTTCTTTTTATTCAGTTCATATTATGGTATGTATTTCTGTATCTTGCTACGTCTCGATGAGGACCTAGTAATCTCTCCAGGTATTTGCTGATCAGTTAGTACAGAGTAGCTGGACAGGTGCTACGTGATGCACTGAGGTTTTAGTTATATATATACATATGTTCTCTGGTATTTTATTTACTCTTCCATGTATACATTTTATCTTTATTTGATTTATGCTACTATGTAGCCTATTATTTGCAAGCTTATTCCTTTCTCGAGCTTGCTCGAACATGTATATTACTGGGTGGCCAACTTTAATATATTATGTTCCTTCTTGATATTTGTTTCATTACCGTGGATTGAGATATAGATGATTAGTCACTTTTAGTACCCTTAACAGCGTATTATGTCTAGGGATAAGTCCATTAAATTGGGAACTTATCCTAGATCGTATTAGCTAGCATGTTCACGTCATAAGTTCCAGTGTATTTTGGAACTGGGGCGTGACAGGGCTAATATCCTATAACAATATGGTTTGAAGAGGTGATCAAGAGTTGCGAAATTCCAACACCAAAACCTCTCACAACTATGTTTTGATTTTATGGAATTTATCTGATAGTGTACTTAAGATAATATAATCTATTGTTGGGGTCATAAAAAATTTTATCAAACAATCGGAACCCTAAATAAAATTAGATCTAACGATCTAGGGTTCCTTAACAACAACAAAATAATATTCTGAAACTTCGAACTCATGAATCAAACAAGGGTAGGTCTGATACCAATTGTTAGATTTACCTATAGATTCATGAGATGAAGAACATAAATTAATTATGAAAGCGTACCTGAATCCATTGTTAGGCTAGATTGATCTTGAAGTGAATGTTTCCTTTTGTGGGTTGATCTTCCAACTTGATACAACCCTTAATGACAAAGACGAATTCTTTTTCTCTCTTTGTTGATGAGGAAGGAGAAGAGAAGAGAAAACCCTCTTTTTACGACCGTAAAATTAGGGACCATAACCCTAATGAATACATACGATTATTATAGGTTTTAGATATTTCTAGTTTGGCCCCTTCTCAAATTAGATTTATCTATAATGTATCTACACATTATTTCTATGACAATTATACCCTTAAGCCTATTTTCCAATTAGACCACTTTAATTTGGCTCAATTATTAGATAATACACGACAATTAATTTTATATGTGTAACCCCTTAATGTTGAATAACTCCAACATTAATTAGGATGTCAATGGTTGCTTCTTATAACCATTTTTGTTGACGTTGTTATCTTCATACAATGTTAGTGTTTATGCACACATTTGTAATTCACGCATGTTTTGTGTTTCCATCTATCCCACACGCACGCTTTTACTATCCAACCTGACCCATATAAACAGCTTAGTTAGAGGTAAGTACAATGTTAGTATTTGTGCACACATATATAACTCGTGCATTTTTTGTGTTTCCATCTCTCCCTCACGCACGCTTTGCTATCCAAACTGACCTATAATTAGATGTAAGTACAATGTTAGTGTCTGTGCACACATCTATAACTCATGCATGTTTTGCGTTTCCATTTCTCTCCTACTTTTACTATCCAAACAGATCCATAGGAACTGTTTAATTTGATATAATAAGAAATGTGAAATTGACTTATTGTCTCCTAGAAATAAAATGCATCAACCTGAGTTTCATCTAGTTTGCTGGAACTATTTTCAATGTTTAGATTCATGATATTTTATACGTTGGAAGTAGTCAAATTCATATTTTCGTATTTGAATATAACATGACACAAGCGATATAATTATTAATAATAATAATAACTAACTAATTATCTAACTAAAATATCATATTTATTAATAATAATTATTTAACTTATTAATACCAATCCCTAATATTCTTAATTTATAACTATCCAAGCTTTGTACAAATCAGAACCATGGAAGCAAATTCCTCAGCCCACCTCAACTCACCCCACCCAACAACCAAATCAAATTATAATACAGTAGCATCATCCACACCCCTACCCCCACTGACGACCTCATCCAGCCTCATGTTCTTTTACAACACCCTCATCAACACGACCCCTTCTCCCCTTCCCACCGCATCCCCCTATATCGTTACCATCATTGTCCATCTCCTCGAGGGCATCCTTTGCATCTCCCCTCCAAATATTACTGACAAGATCTTGATGCCGCACTCCTTATCCCTCCCCTCCACCGACTCCACCACCCCTGCAAGCATGGGCATGACAAAAGCATGGCTATACACCTCAGCCAATCAGTCAACCATCGTGCAAAGGACCTCCAACGCCCTCAGCTCTACTTTATGGTCGCGGTGGCGAACGTACCTCAACGAATATAGCTTATTTTGCTGTCGACATCATTCATGCGTCTACCACGAATCTTCGATTTAGTTTTGATAGTAAAAATGTGAGCATCATTATATAAAGCTGCCACATTCGTCCACATGCTTTCTTACAAAAAATGCATGATACAACTAAATTACCAAAAAATACAGGCAGATGAACTCAAATATAGGGCCTGTTTGGTTCGCTGAAAGTGCCCAGGATTTGGAGTAAAATCTGAAACTCGGCTGAACTCATGCGAGTTCAGTCATTTGGTTGCCAAGTATGAAACAAGATTTTTTGGATGGAATAGACATGATGCAGTTCCTGTTCCCCCCTACCCTACCCCCTAAGTTCTACCACTTTCAGCTCCACCATTTTTTATGGAAACTCTTCAAGAAACTCATCAGGAGAAAGAGAACTGAGAAGAAACTCCAATGCAGATCCGTTGAGCCGCGTACCTTCGGTCACCACCACTTTTCTAAAATAAAGGTAATTTTAAACTTTTGTAAAATTGATCATGTTAATTATTAATTATTGGATTTAAATAATGTTAGTGATAAATTGGTAAATTTTGATTATTTTATTATTATTTAAATTGATGTATTGTGATTTGATCACTTGCTAGTAAAACCTTAGAATAACTTAGCCTAGAGACTAACCATGACATTGAGGACTTGTTTGAAAAATTAGATGACTTAATTAGACTCTAATCTAGCTAGAATATCCTTTAGAAACCAATTAGTGATTTAGAACATAAGTCAAATTGGGGCTTTTTCCTAAAGGGCCTTAAATTGGCAATTAGGAAGCCTTTTAGCCAATTTCACCAAACCCTGACTCTAGGGTAGCCCACGGCCGGCCACATTAGGGTTTCCCCTCCCTATTTAACACCCACATAGCCTCTTCGTCCCCCTTCCATCAAAACCCTAATCCTAATTTGTGTTCTTTTCCAAATTTGCCCCATTTCACCAAATCAACTCCAAATTCAACCAAACCAATTGCAAATCACTTCCCTTGTGTAGAGGAGGTCTCTATTGGCTAGCTAAGAAGAATTTGGGGCAATTTGACCATTGGACTTGGTGCGAAGGCTTGCAAGAGGATTTTTTATTGAGATTCCAACTCTCAATTGGTAAGAGCCTCTAAACCTATTGAATTTCTGATTTCTTTCCATAGATGCTGTCACAACCCGCACCCGCATTTCGGGATGCAAGTGCATGTGCAAGCCAGCTACGTACCAAGCGGACTCTAGTCCAACTCGAATACGTAAATACTGTCTGGACTATGGTAATGTTCTTAGTCATGGCAAGGCAAAACAATATCTCAATCCACAATAAGAATATAAAATATGAATGAACACTATGGGTCATGGTCTACAGCCCACTAGCATACATGTCCGATTAGACTCGAAGAATATAATGAGTCTGTAAAGTAAGCCAACAAGCAGAGTATATCATGATAAGGAATGAAAGCACGAAAAGATATTAAACGTAATAACAATACCTGGATCCTGTAAGTGCATCATAATCATCTACCATCCTGCTCTGCTAACTATCTCCATGCATTCGCTAAACCTGCAGAGATGATCAGGTCCTCAGGGGACATAGCAAGATACATAAAAACATGCCTATCTAACAGTTCTATCATGCATAAGAATATAAACAGGATATAAATAGGGAATGAGACCGAAACTGACAATTGGCTACTGACAAGTGACTATGAACATGGATACGGAAACAACTACACATAAATAAACTGCTGAAAGAACAAGTAAACAAGAGATCAATGGAATACCAAACTCTCACCCCGAGTGGACTCGCAGGTTTGAACTAATCACTAACCCTCGTCCCAAGTGGACTCGCAGGTTTGAACTAATCACTTACTCCCGCCCCGAATGTGGACTCGCAGGTTAGTTCACGACAAACACCCTCGTCCCGTGTGTGGACTCTCTAGCACAAACGATTCAAGATAACACCCTCATCCCGAGTATGGACTCTCTGGCACAAACAAATCAAGATGAATACCCCCGTCCCGAGTGTGGACTCACGGGTGCAAACGAATCAGGAATAGCAGTTCAGTTACACATACTCGTAGACATGACTCAGTCAAGATACAGGTGACGACATGTACAACTTAGTCATGACACAAGTAAGGACATCTCTAGTATGAACTATAATGAGAACAAGCCCGGTATAACTACACTATCAAGTCACGAAAAGATGGTGATATACAAGTAAGACAAATAAACTGATATACATGGCATGAAAAAAATCTATAACCCAAATCAACTAGAGAACTAAACGATAACATATAAAACAAAAGACTATAAGAATGTAAATAAACTGTAGAGGGAGGCAAAGTATCTTGCCTGGTTCCGCGATGTGAGGATGCAGTTTCGCACTCATGTCTACGCCTCCGGAATCCAATGCTCCTAAATAATTTATTTAACTATTATGAAACTTATAACAGAACTTAATTAACTAAATTAATGTTTTAAACTACTTTAACTATACTCAAATATCGTGTAGGACTACTTAAATTGCATAACATACATATGTGTCCAACGAGACCTCAGAACACAGTTGTAGGGTTTTCGACCTTCCAATTAATCGGTTATGACCCCACGTCAATAACACACTTAAAAATCATATTAAAATCCTAAAAATAATATTTAAAACTATTTTATACAATATTAACTCTGAAATTTCAGAATTACGATTTATAATGAATTATGTGACTAGTTGACTACTACGTCACCTAGCCTACCCAAAACTCGTCATGAACATGGCCAATTACTCAAAATAGCTAAAAAAATCAAAAATATATTTTAAACAAAATTTAAATATCTTATTTCACATAATATCATCATGGATACAAGGGTTATGTTATGCTACAAGTTTGGGACATTCTAGGTCAGCAGGTTACCCGAAAATAGCTAGTTTTGATCTATAATTTTCTCGACCAGATTTGAGTTGCTAAATTCGTGGAAAATTACTTAAAAATTCTAATTTATATATATGAACACACATAAAATTTAGTTTCAAAAATAACCACCAATAACTTATAGTTCCTTCACAACGGGGTTAATTTGATCCTACCGAAACATGAATATTACGACTATAAATCATGAAAGTTTTATAGATGATTATACATAGCAAAAGCCATCAAAATATGATTTCTACAGATTTAATAACATATTTTCTACAGAAATATAGTAAGGGTTTGAGATAAAAAATTAGGGTTTCTTACCAAAAGTCCTTGCTAGAGAGGTTGTAAAGACTTCCCCTTGCCAAAGCTCCAACCTTTCTTGCTATCTTTGCTTGCTAATTCTCTTTTTGTGAGTTTAGAAGAGTTGGCAATGGCTATAGATGGCTGGATGGAGAAGATGGAGTTTTTAGGTTTGTTTTGAGTGGTTGGGTAGATGTATGGTGGAGGAGATGAGTTTTTATGAAGGATGGAGAGAAGTGCAATAGAGAAGATGATGTATGGAGGGCTATAGGGGAGAGGTGCTGCCAAAATTTGGAGAGGAAGAGGGGTTGGTCGGCTATGGGGAGGGAGAGAAAGGAAGAATTAAGTTAGGGTTAGGGTTAGGGTTAGGGTTAGGGTTTGGGTTAAATTGATATACATATATGGGCCTTTTGGGTTGCATGCATGCAAAGGAGTGTGAATCCTATTTCTATGAGATGTTCGGCCATGGGGAGGTTTGCTTGGTCGAATACTCCATGGTGAGGGTGCACTTGGCATGGTTTGGTTGTTTGGTGAGTTGGCTAATTGATTGGATTGAGGATTAAAATGGTCTTTTCGAATATAGACTAATTAAATCTATCTATATAAATATAATCCTAAATCTGAATTAAATACAAAATATATGTATTTATTAATATTTATTAATGCCCAACATGCCTACTTAGGATTGGGTTAGACTTTGGGTTAAATATAAACTAATGCCAACTAGGATTACACGTAGACACTTTCTATAAATAGAAACTTTCCAAAATTGATAACATATTAATACTAATAAAATATATAAACAAAATATATATCAACATGAAGGTATTTAAGAGTACTATATGTCTATTTAGATTTGGATTTGGTTCGGGTCAAGTCGAGGCTAAATTGGTACAACCGGGTCTCATAGAAAGTTAATAATCTAATAATTAAATAAATAAATCATTAGTGGGGGTTAAGTCACAACTTGGCCTGGTTTTCCTAGTTAGAACACACCTATGGCTCGGTCTTCCCTACCATGGCTAAAATATTAGTCAAAGCACACGTGTACGCTATCCGTGCCACAATTCTTGATCATCTTGTACTCCAAAACTCAACCATGGATAAGGTATAATAATAACTATTTAATTTAAAGATATTCATAAATTCCATAAAATCCTATTTAAGCCAAATAAATAAATAAAAATAATAATCCAAAAATTCTGGGGGTTTTACAGATGCATTAATTTAGGGGGCCTCCTAGCATTAGGTTAAGTTTGGGTTCAAATCGAATCCATTTGGGGTGCATAACGGAGGAGTATCGTAGGGGTATTTCAAATGTTCGATGAAATGCCCCTTAAACTTTTTGTTCTCCAATTTCAAAATAATTATATTTTTGGGTAGCTAATATACTGTAGATTACACATGTGGGGGGCTGAGTTGAATTCAAAGAGTTTTAATAGGTGTATTTGGCCTCGGGGATGATCGGTGTGTTCTATGCACTGCTCACCAAGTGCCCTGCTACCCGAGGCATTGACCTCGACCTTCACTAGTTTATTCCACCACCTAACCGCTCTAGGGGCTAATCTAGATGACTGACACTAGGACACAGGCCTGGGGCTTTGAGCCATGGCCTATGCGAGCCATGGCAGGCCCTTCATGTAGAACCCTAGAGGAGGGAGAATAGGGAAATAAAATAAAACTAAACACAAGAAGCTATATTAGTAAAATAAAAAGTGAGAAAGTGAGAAAATCAAACACGTGATGTATCCTGGTCTCCTTCCTAGAGGCAATCCAGTCCCGAAACTCTCTCCGGCTTAAATCCATTATTTAGTAAATAGTACACACGAGTTTGGATCCAAAGAACTCGCCATCTTCAACACGAGTTTGGATCCGAAAAACTCGCCAACTTCTTACACACGAGTTTTCTTACGAAGGCTCGCCAACTTTAAAAAGAAAAGGAAGAGAACAGTTGATCTTCTAACACTTGAAGATCGAAAAGTACAACTCTTGAATACTTTAGCACTTTTGGATTGGATGACAATTAAAAGCTTGGGTAGAGTAGTAATGGTGGAGCTCTTGGTTGTTGAGAAATGTATGGCTTAAGTGGATAACCTTCAAGAGAGATAATGTATCTATTTATATAGAAAACCAAGAGTAGGTAGTATTTAATGCTCCTGAATATAACCCAGACGGTATACCGTCGGTATGGACCGGCATGCCGTCGGTATACCGCTTGGAACAGTAACAGTAATAATTATATCCGTTGGGGAGCATTTAATGCTAGCATTTAATGCTAGTATTTGTCCATTCAAAAATCAAATCAGATAACCCAGTATATCGTCGGTATACAGCGATATACCGTCGGTATACCGATGTTTGTCACAGAACATTTCGTAGCTAACAAAATGGTATACCGTTGGTATACTGTTGTATGCCGTCGGTATGCCGAAGTTCGTCACAGAATATTTTTGTGGCTCACAAAACGGTATACCGTCGGTATACTGTTGTATGCCGTCGGTATATTGATATTCATCACAGAACATTTTGTGGCTCACAAAACGGTATACCGTCGGTATACCGTAGTATACCGTTGGTACGTCGATGTTTGTCACAGAACATTCTTGTGGCTCAGAAATGGTATACCGTCGGTATACAACGATATACTGTCGGTATGCCGTTCTTTTAGACATTAATTTTTGACTAAAAAAATAGAAGAGCTTTACGTTTTATCTTCCAACCTTAGGTATTTACAGAAATACCTAGACCTTGTACAGACTAGACATCTTGAATTTGTTGAGAGCCGTCTTTAAGGATCGCTGGTCTTTTCTTCAGTCTCCTTTTAGGAATTTCCATAAGGCTTCGATGACTCGGCTTGAATGGACAGAACCTATGTAGTAGAGCATTTGAAAGAATATATATCTAAAATACAGAGAAAACTAGACTACGAAGATGCTGTTAATGTTATCAAAATAAACTGTGCCAACAATCTTCCCTATTTTGATAATTGACAAAACAGTGAGATAGCATCTTGAGGGAGTTACTCCCCCGTAGGTAGACAATTCCCCTTCAATATGTTTTCTTCTACTTTGTCACTTAATCAAAGATGAGAATTAAGTAAAAAAAATTACAGCAATAAATAGGGAAAGCAATGTGGTGGACAAAAAGCATGCATATATTAGATATGGAAATTGGGTACATGCTTGAGACTACATAAAAAAACATATAAAACTCTCTTTCACGAGAGTAAGCAAGACATAGCAAAACATAAGAAACAGTCCCCGTACGACCACACACAACATAAAAACAAACTACTGGTCCCTGAAGGACCTCAAAGGACACATACTAAAATAACACCATTTTATTCTACCAACATCAACTGGAGCCCGCAACTACTAATCCACAGGATCATCGTCCTTTCCACCCTGAGCACCGTGAAATGCACCAAAAGGATCCACGTCGTCCGGGTACATGAATCCGTAGGCGTTGGGGTCAGAGAAGCGGGAGCCTTGGTATTGTGGATCCTGAAGGTTAAGATCCAGATAGGCATTCCGGTCCTGGATAGTCCGCTGGATGAAATAAGCCTGGTCATGGAAGCGGCTCTGGATAAGATTCCCAAGGCTCCGGGTGTTGGCCCTCATCTGCTCCTCCGCCTGATCCATGCGTATGTCAAAATTTTTCTGGGTCAGCGGTATGAAATGCCCAGATGGAGGAGGCGCAGAAGATGGCGCAGTAAGAGAATCAGCCGGCAGGTCATGGAAGGAAGACGCACGAGACGCTGATGCACCAAAGGTAGAAAGAAAAACAGCAAGGAAGGAGGGAACATCGTCCGACTGGCAGAGGAAGAGATCCACGTTCTTCGCCTCAAGGATAAGAGTGATGAAGGCGCCATAATTGAGGGATTGGTTCCCGGCGGGCAGCAGAGAAGAATGCATTAAGAAGAGTCTTGGAAAAGGACCAAGTCTTCTTGGAGTACAAGTAGTACATGCATACGAGTGCGTCATTGGTGATCGCATCATAGTTGCCGGCCTTGGGGTCGATGGTGTGGCAGATAATTCGATGGAGCTCGTAGTAGAAGGGCTCCAACTGCTTGGAAAGGGCCAAAATGGCCGGAGGATTGGGTCCCTTATAAATGATGGTGCAGAACTCGTTAAAGGAGACTTCGACAGAAGGATAGAGACCGGCCAAGGTCGGCAGAGCATATTCTTTGTTAGGGACTTCGAGAATCTCGACAATGTCCCGAGCCGTCAGGCGAAAGTGGCAGTCATTTACCATAGTCTCGATGGCATTGTTTTGGAGATTGGGAATGAGAGAATGAGATTGCAGTAGAATAGGCACACCGCTGTGGGGTAGACGGGCACCTGACATCGCAGAAGAGATGAGAGGTCGGCCGTCTCAAAGAGGGAGAGATGGCCAGAGAAAATATTCCAGTTGATGGCCTTGCCCTTGAAAACATTATGGTTGGCAAAATTTTGGAACCAGGCGTCGGCAGCTAGGGCGGAGGTAAAGATTTTCGGATTATAGCCATGTGGAAGAGGCACGAGAGTGATCGGGTTAGCAGCGGTGGTTGAAGAGCGAGGACATTTGTGAGTGGCCATTAGGGTTAATGGAGAGGTATGATGGAGAAGTGATGAAGAATGAAGAGGAGGAAGAAGAAGAAGGTTGGGTTTTTAAAAGGGAGAAAAGGAATTGGAAAGATTGGGAAAGTTTTAAAAAATAAGTAAATTAATAAAGGAAGTAAATAGGGGGAGTTTGAAAAGGGTGATGATGAAAGTAATTAATGAAAAGAGTTGAAGGGTTGGAAAGGGATGGGAAGTTAAGAGGGATAAGATGTGATTTGATGGGTAGTTAATGAGATAGGGTGAAAAAAAGAGTAGAAGATATGGTGGGGACCGAGGTAGATTTGACAGTCAGTGCCCGCATCAATCGGCATGTCGTCGGTATACCGGCGTATGCCGGCGGTATGCCGATTTTATGTACAGAAGATAATTCTGAACACAAATCGGTCTACCATCGGTATGCCGGCGTATACCGACGGTGTACCGATGGAGGAGAGCTAAGAGTCAAATTGAATGATGTCTAATTCTTGGCAGAGAAAGACGAAACGATCCTCCGGGAGTGGTTTGGTGAAAATATCGGCCAATTGATAAGTAGTGTCATTAAAATCAAGGCGGATATCCCTCTTTTGTTGATGGTCACGAAGAAAATGGTGTCTAATCTCAATGTGCTTCGTGCGGGAGTGACAAATCAAATTTTTCGTGAGATTAATCGAGCTAGTGTTACCACATTTAATTGAAGTACAAGTAGAAGAAATGTCATAGTCTACAAGTGTTTGTGACATCTAAAGAATTTGTGCACAACAGCAACCGGCCGCTATATACTCGGCCTCAGTGGTTGAAAAAGCAACAGAGTTTTGTTTCTTACTAAACCACGATACCAAGGATTTCCTAAGGAATTGACATGTGCCGCTAGTACTTTTTCGATTAATTTTGCATCCGACAAAGTCTGCATCCGAGAAGCCGTGAAGCTTAAAGGATAAAAATTACGGATACCAAAATCCCATATTAATGGTGCCTTTGAGATATCGAAAAATACGCTTTACAGCACATAAGTGCGATTCCTTTGGATTTACTTGGTAACGTGCACAAAGACACACACTAAACATGATATCAGGTTGACTAGCAGTTAGATAGAGTAAGCTACCGATCATATCTCGATACTTACGAATGTCGATCAGAGTACCATCTTCATCATTATCAAGTTTTGTCGTTGTTGCCATAGGAGTCCTCATTGATTTGGATGAGTCCAGTTCGAAGCGTTTGAGAAGATCCTTTGTATATTTAGCTTGACTAATGAAGGTTCCTTTGGGTCCTTGTTTGATTTGTAAGCCCAAAAAGAATGATAGTTCTCCCATCATGCTCATTTCAAATTCGTCATGCATTCTTTAGCAAATTCTACACAAAGTGCATTGTTAGTAGAACCAAAGATAACGTCATCGACATAAATTTGTACCAATAAAAGAGTGCCATTAAGGGATTTGATAAAAAGTGTGGTGTCGACTTTGCCCTTAGAAAAATTATGAGAAATAAGGAAGGAACTAAGGCGCTCATACCAAGCACGAGGAGCTTGTTTGAGGCCATAAAGGGCTTTGTGTAGTTTGAAGATGTGATAAAGAAATTAAAAATCTTCAAAGCCAGGAGGTTGCTAACATAAACTTTCTTTTTAATAATGCCATTTAGAAAAGCACTTCTAACATCCATTTGAAAAAGTTTGAAATCATTAAAGCAAGCAAAAGCACATAGCATATGAATGGATTCAAGACGAGCAACCGGAGCATAGGTTTCATCGTAGTCAATGCCTTCCTCTTGGTTATAGCCTTGAGCAACCAATCGGGCTTTGTTACGAGTCACTAAACCATCTTTATTAAGTTTATTACGAAACACCCATTTAGTTCCAATAATGGGGTGGTTGTTAGGTTTAGGGATAAGTTCACAAACCTTGTTTCGCTCAAATTGATTTAGCTCTTCTTGCATTGCTATCATCCAAAATTTATCATGCAAAGCATCATTAATATTTTTAGGCTCTATTTGAGAAATAAAAGCCATGTTAGCACAAAGATCACAGGTGGAGGATCTAGTACTTACACGGGATGAAGGATCACCAATAATAAGCTCTTTAGGATGATTAGGGACAAATCTCCATTTTTTTGGGAGATCCTCTTGAGGAGACTCGAGTGGTAGAGAATCTTTTGTTGGAGGGGTTACAATTTTATTGTTAGATAAAGAAGGACGATGATCTCCAATAGAAGAGTTCTCCAAACCAAAAGATATGTCATCAATATCATCGGATGAGGAGGATGTAGAAGAGTTAAGTTCATCAAAGAGACATTAATTGACTCTTCGACAACGAGACTTCTTTTATTAAAGACACGAAAACCTTTACTATGAATTGAGTAGCCAAGGAAAATGCCTTCATAAACTTTTTCTTCATATTTGCCTAGGTTGTCCTTGGTATTCAAAATAAAATATTTGCATCCGAAAACTTTAAAGTACTCAATAGAGGGAATTTTGTCAAACCAAAGCTCATAAGGAGTCTTTTTAGAAATAGGTCTAATCAAGACCCTATTTATAACATGACATGCCGTGTTAACGGCTTCTGCCCAAAAGTATTACGAGAGCTTATATTGGTTTAACATAACCCGGGCCATATCGCCAAGGGTTCTATTCTTTCTCTCCATAACACCATTTTGTTGAGGAGTTCGTGGGCATGTAAAATTATGACCAAAATCATTCTTTTCACAAAATCTTTTAAAATTGACATTGTCAAATTCTCCTCCATGATCACTTCTAATCTTGTTAATAGAAATGCCTTTCTCATTTTGAACACGTTTACAAAATGCAACAAATTTACGAAAAGTATCACTTTACTAGCAAGAAAAATGACCCAAGTAAATCTCAAAAATTATCAACCAAAACAAAAGCATGGGACACAGGCCTGGGACTTAGAGCCATGGGTTTCTTCCACCACCTAACCACTCTAGGGGCTAGTCTAGATGACTGACACTAGGACACAGGACTGGGGCTTTGAGCCATGGCCTATGCGAGCCATGGCAGGCCCTCCAGACATTGTTTAGTTCAATCGATCACCCCCTGCAAGCCGTTAGCAGCAGTTGGCTTGTTCTCAGTATTGTGTCTATGTTTGGCTAGGTTGTTCTTTAGTTAGACATCCTAATTGATTTCAGGTCTATATCACTAATGTATGTATATATATATATAACAAATTATATTTTTTGGTAGCTAATATACTGTAGATTACACATGTGGGGGACTGAGTTGAATTCGAAGGGTTTTGATAGGTGCATTTGGCCTCGGGGATGATCGGGGTATTCTGTGCACTGTTCACCAAGTGCCCTGCTATCCGAGGCCTTGATCTCGACCTTCACTGGTTTATTCCACCACCTAACCACTCTAGGGGCTAGTCTAGATAGCTGACACTAGGACACGGGCCTGGGGCTTCGAGCCATGTCCTATGCGAGCCATGGCAAGCCCTTTAAACATTGTTTAGTTCAATCGAACACCTCCCTTCAAGCCGTTAGCAGCAGTTGGCTTATTCTCTGTTTTGTGTTTATGTTTGGCTAGGTTGTTCTTTAGTTAGACATCCTAATTGATTTTCTGATCTATATTACTTATATATGTATATATATATATAGGAGCTGAAGTGTGAGAAGGAGGTGCTGGATACTATTCCCATCTGGATCTGATTCCCAGAGTTTCCAGTAAAGTATTGGAGCATCCCGCTTCTCATGAGACTTGCCAGCCTTGTGGGGAAGCCGATCAAAGCAGACGAGGCCACTGCTTTTCGCACCAGACTGATGTATGCCATAGTCTTCGTGGAGATCAAGGCAGGCTAGGAACTACCGAATATGCTTGAGTATCAGATACCGTCTGGGGAGGTTCTGACATAGGCGGTGGACTATGACTGGGTCCCTTCTATGTGTTCTTACTGTGAGTGCTTTGGGAACACTACCAGTGCGTGCAAATACAAGGGGAAGGAGACCGTCAGACCACAGGTGGTTCAGACGGAGGCACCTGGGAAGGAGACGGCCCCCAATAACTTGCCTGGAGAGACAGTGCCAGACAGACATATAGAGGTAGACACAGTGATGGAGGTCGATAGGAGGCTGGAGTTAGGATCACCGTAAAGATAGGAGAGCACGCAGGGTGCACTGGTCCCGTTCAGGCCACAAAGGACCATGGTGGCCAGGGGTATGAGAGCGGCTGATAGTGGTCAGATGGTGATGGAGGCCTCCCAGGCGATCATGGTATACAGCAGCAGGAAAAGACACGCTCCGACCACATGGGAGGATATTTCTCAGGCGAGGGATATGGATGACCAGACTGAAGACAATCCTGACTGGGCACTTACTCTTAGCAGGATTCAGGCCCATCTTGCTCCTTCTTCCATGGTAGATGCAGTCATTGATCAGACGGATGAGACACTTCCCTCGAGTGTCGATCCAGACGAGTTCTAGGGGGATCCCTCATCTATTAATTAGATGTCAGTCCTAGCATAGAACATTAGGAGGGTATACCATTGGATGATAGAGGGAGATTAGAGGGGTTCTGAGGAGAGAGTCGTGTGACATTGCTATCCTGCTGGAGACGAAGATTAGAGGGGCCGCTATGCTCTCGCGTAGGACTCCGACAAACTGGGATCACATTCACAAATTAGATCTTTACGGTATGACAAGCATCTTGGTTAGGTGGAACCAAGGTAACTGGGAGGGGGTGTAGATCCATAAATTAGAACAACTCATCGGCATTACTTTCGAGAACAAAGGTGGGTTCCGATTCATCCTGGGTGCTATATATGGACACAATGATCGGAGACTCCGGGAGGCTTTGTGGGAGGATATTGTGCATCTGGGTCTTATGGCGGACAGCATGCATCTCCCTCTGCTCATCATGGGGGACTTCAATGCTATGCTGCTTCGTCAAGAGAAGGTGGGAGGTCGTCCTGTTCTGGACTCGATCTTATATAACTTCCAGAGGTATCTGCTTATGTCAGGGATACGGGGGCTGGAGTGAACTGGACATATTTGGACCTGGCACAACATGGCTATACATAATCGGATTGCTTGTTAGTTGGATCGGGCCTTGGACAATATTGAGTGGTTCAGGTGCTTTTCGAACTCGGTGGAGGAAGGTCTTGTGGCGGGTACTAGCGACCATTCTTCTATCCGGGTTAGCCTCTGTGAGAGACCTACTTTGAGGGCGAGGCCATTTTGGTATAACAACAGCTGGTATCCATCTGCTGGATATGAGGAGGTAGTTACGGAAGAGATGCAGCACTTCCGGGATGGCATGGCTCAGTTTTGCATGGTTCACAAACTCAAGCAGCTCAAGTGTGCTCTCAGGGGTTGGGTGAAGACGAGACCGCAGACTTTTCTGGCGGATAAGAAAGCCGAGCTTCAGGACACTCAGGTGGCTCTCCAAGCCGACATTCTAAATGGGAAGCTGGCGGCTAAGGAGAAGATCCGGATTGAGGAGGTCAATATCATGAGGCTGCAGGAGGAGATTAGTGCGACACAGAGGGCTAAATATACTTGGCTCAAAGATGGAGACCGCTGTACCAAATTCTTCTACAATGTGATCCGCACCCGTCAGCACCGGAACAGCATCTCCAGACTTCTGAATGCCGAGGGACGTCTTGTAGTGGACCCGGTGGAGATTCAGGAGGAGACCTTCAGATTTTATACTAACTTATATCAGCAGACGGATTACACTAGCATGTTCCCAGCCCTTATCACGAAGAGACTGGTGTCCCTCCACGGAAACAGCCTACTTTTGGCACCTATGAGGATGGAGGAGGTGGAAGATATTGTGATGAAGGCTAATCCCAACAAAGTTCCCGGGCCTGATGGCTTCTCTTCAGGGTTCTTTAAGCGACACTGGGGTGTGCTTCAGGCCCCTGTTTTGGCGGCGGTGCAAGAGTTCTTTGCGGAGGACAGGCTTCTAAAGGAGATAAACCACACCTTCTTGATGCTGGTTCCTAAGAAGGAGGGAGCGACCTCACTTGCAAATTTTCGGCCCATTGCTTGCTGTAATTTTCTTTATAAGATTATCACTCATCTTATGTGCAGGCGTATGGAGGAGATTATGCAGGGATTGGTGTTCCAGAATCAAGCAACGTTCATCAAGGGCCGGTCGATAGCGGAGCACAGCCTGCTAGCTCATGAGAAGGTGAGGGAGTTCAGCGAACCTGGGGGGATGAAGGCTTGTGTGAAGCTTGACCTCCGAAAAGCTTATGATACTGTCAACCGGGACTTTCTGTATCATTTGATGCTTGCCATGGGTTTCGACGAGAGGTGGGTTGCGAGGGTGAGGGAGTGCATTTGCTCCCCTACTTTCTCAGTCCTCATCCAGGGCACGCTGCATGGCTACTTCAGCAGCAACAGGGGGCTGAGGCAGGGTGACCCCCACTCCCCATATTTATTTACCTTGGTGATGGAGTACTTCACATGCATGATGGATACAGTGGTGCATAGCAAGAGGATCGTCCCCCTTTTTCGGTTGGTGAATCCGGTTGTCTCCCATTTGATCTATGCTGACGACTTATTGGTGCTACTCCAGCCTTCCATGCGTGGAATGAGAGCGCTCTCTGACATTATGGAGGAGTTCGGACGACTATCTGGGCTCCAGTTAAACAAGAATAAAAGCAGAGTCTACTTCAGCTTCCGGTGTACACAGCAGGAGAAGAGCGCCTTCGCCTTGGGAGTGGACAGAGGCGAGCTCCCAGTGAAATACCTGGGGGTCCCGCTGACGGTCAACTATGCCAGAGAGCAGGATTGTCACAGCTTGGTAGATTTTGCTCAGAGGAGAGTGGAAGGCTGGCAAGCTGCGGGTCTATCATTTGGCAGACGGATTGAGTTGGTGTGTTCGGTTATTACAGGCATCATGATGTTCTGGCTCCAGTCTATCCAGATCCCTACGGCTACTATTCAAAAAGTGGAGGCCATCTATGCTGACTTCATCTGGAGGGGAGGGATGCATGCGATCTCCTGGGACCAGCTATATCGGTCTCGGGAGGAAGGAGGAGTGGGGTTGAGGCCTCTTCATGTGGTCAGGAAGGCAACTTATGTGAAGATGTCCTGGAGATTCATCAAGGGGGGTCGCTCTGGGTGGAATGGATGGCGAACAGATACTTAGAAGGACTAACTTCTGGGCCTGCAGGATAGACAACAATTTCTCGGTCATGTTTAAGGCCATTCTGAGGTGTCGACCGGTGCTTCAGACCGCTATTTACAGGAACGTAAAAGATAGAACGACTACCGACCGCTGGCTAGACCCCTGGTTGGGTTCTAGATCCTTGCTCGAGATATTGGGAGGTCAGCTGGACAGCAAAGCGGGAAGGGGGCTCACATGCAGTCGGATCATCAGAGATAGAGTTTGGAGGCCAAAAGGATATCCATATACTGCTCAGCTTGCCGAGGAGATTCGCCTTATTACTATTGACGCTAGCCAGCATAGGGATTCCTGTAGCTGGGCCGGCCCAGGTACGGGGGGCGGGTCAGGTCTATTCTGCTTTCGTAGCTGCTACGACTTGGTTCGGACCCACCACGACCGGGCTGAGAGGTGGACTTCATTTGGGGCAAGGGCGTTGCCCGAAAAATGCAACTATGTGCATACCGACTTCAATGGGATAGACTGATGACGAGAGACAGACTCCTCGGGTTTGGGATGCAAATCTCGGATGCCAAATGTGTGCTATGTAATGGGGAGGACGAATCTATGGGGCATCTCTTCTTGTATGCCCGGTGACCTGGCACATTTGAACTGAGCAGTGCGCGCAGCTGAAAGAAGGAGTTGGGGTGGATAGAGACATCCGGAGCATTCTCAGCTGGATCCGAGATCACAGAGGCCGGGATCCGGGATGGGCCAGAAGAGCCAGAGTTCATCTCGCCGTCCATTTGGCACATCTGGAAGGAGCGAACAGATGTATTTTCGAGGGCTTGACTACCCCCTATTGGAATTCTACATAACGTAGAATTCGATGTATCAGTAATGGCCCCATAATATTATAATTTGGGGCATGGAATGTTGTGATATTTATGTATTGTAATACCTTTTCCGCTATATGCGAGGAATAAATTCACCTTTATTCCAATATATATATGTATATATATATATATATATAGGTGTGTATGAGGACTATGTTTAGCTGTGGACTATGTTTGGCTGTGGGCTATGTTTGGCTTTAAGAAGGGAGAGACAATAGACTATCATACACTATTATTATGAGGACTATGAGGCTGGGTATGGCAATGAGGAGGATGTGGTTCAATACAAGAATTGTCAGTCTTTGATGGGGATGGATGATCATAACTCAGAAGTTAAGTTCTGTGTTTTCTTTGGTTTCTTCCTGGTGGTTGGTTAGGACCAGAAAATATAAATATATATGTGCATGAATGGTATGTTATATATATGTATTTGTGTGTGTATGTGTGTGTGTGTGTGTGTGTGTGTGTGTATGGTGTGTGTGTGATGGGAGGAGAAGTTGTTCACTATCAAAGTGAGATTGGGAAGGGTATGCATGTTCTGTAGTTTAGCAGTGCATTTTGGCCTTGGCTACTGCTAAGTGTTGCCATTGTGAGGGGTCGGGTCAGTAGTAGGCTGCCCACTTGCCATATGCAAGCAGCAGGGCCTGTTGTGGAGCAATTGGTTTTGCCTTTGCAAATGGTTGTGACCATAGGCATTGCAGGTATTCCGATAAGTGATGTGAGATGTGGGTTTCAGAGTTTGATTCCAGATTTTGGGTACTAGTTGGTTTTAATAGCATGCATATGAGAGTTAAGATTCATGAGTGTTTGTGTGAGTGTTAGATTAGTGCATTAGAGTTCAGAAACCATGAAGGCAGCAGGACAGTGGCTTACCTTGGCCATGGACTTTGACATCAGAGCATTGGCTTTGGCCAAGAGCCATTAGACAGTGAGCTATAGCCTCGACTTGGCCACTTGGCATGAGGGAATTCTAATATATCCTAGAGATTTTAGTGTCAGATTCTGATACAAGAGAGTATCAGGAATTTGGCTTGGCCGTTACACTTGGACTTTTGGCCATTTAATGGCTGGTATCCGAGTTAGAGGGTTAGTGGTAGAGTTTGTGTCTCTGATTAGTGTATCAGTTGGTTTAGATTCCCATTTGAGTATCAGAACAGGGTGTGAGGGGTTTTGCCTTGGTTTTGGCCTGGGTTGGCTTGTCTTGCTTTGGCATTAGCTTGCAGCATTTGCAGCAGCAAGCTTGCAGCAGGGCAGCAGCAGAAGCAAAGTTTTGGGGAAAGTATTTGGGGGTTTTATGTGGAGTGTCAGAATTTGGGTTTTGGTGTCAGTCGATTAGATGTATTAGTTAGTTTAGAGTTTTAGTTAGATGTTAATGTTAAGTATCTTTATATTAGAGTCTTGTGTTAGTTCATGTTAGGATACCTGTGTGTTC
Source organism: Iris pallida (assembly GCA_029216955.1). Taxonomy (NCBI): domain Eukaryota; kingdom Viridiplantae; phylum Streptophyta; class Magnoliopsida; order Asparagales; family Iridaceae; genus Iris; species Iris pallida. Next base: position 1,578,965 of record JANAVB010008798.1, on the reverse strand, counting down.
AGTTAGTGTATTAGAGTTAGTTAGAGACAAGTTTCAGAGTTTGGGTTAGAGTATTTCATGTTAAGTTAGTATCTAAGTATCCTAGTGATTAGGATTTTAAGGTATCTGTAATATTAGTTGGTATCAGAAGGTAGTGGGAGTTTGGAGTTGGGATTATTAGATTTTAGAAATATTTTGTGTGTGTGTGTGTGTGTGTGTGTGTGTGTGTGTGTGTGTGTGTGTGTGTGTGTTATATTCTTGGGTTATATATTTTGTTAGGGTGTCAGTTAGAGTATGGGTCAGTTCAGTGAACAGTAGGCTTGTGCCTATGTTCAGATCTTGTAAGGGCACTTGGCCATGTGTGTGAGAGTTAGTGCAGTACAGATGTTAGCTAGAGGATATGGCGGTGTTAGCATATTAGGATTTAGTTAGTCGATGTTATTTCCATTTAGGATGGTTGTTAGTTTTGTTAGTGAGTTAGGATATGAGTATATATATATATATATTATATATATATATATATATATATATATATATATATATATATATATATATATATGGTATCCTACTAGTCAAGGTAATAGGCTATTACCTAGATATCTAGATAAGGGTTACCTACTAGGCTAAGGTATCCTTCTAGCATAGGTATCTAAGCTAGAGTTTACATATAGATGAAGGTTACCTAGATGACTAGGGTAGAGACTTGATAGATAGTATATTTCCATTTATACGAGGTGTATATATATATATATATATATATATATATATATATACATGTATAGGTTAATATTGGGTATGTGGATAACTAGACTAGGGTATCTTAGTAGGATGACTTGGTATAGAATATTGGACCTAGACTTGACCATGGTTGACCAATGTTGACTATTTTGACTAGAAGTCAACGTTGGGTCAACATCCGACCTAGATTGGACTAGGAGTTGACCAGTTGACCAAAAGTCAACTATAGGTCAACCTGTAAACCCCCTAACAAGGGTATCTTAGTAGGATGACTTGGTATAGAATATTGGACCTAGACTTGACCATGGTTGACCAATGTTGACTATTTTGACTAGAAGTCAACGTTGGGTCAACATCCGACCTAGATTGGACTAGGAGTTGACCAGTTGACCAAAAGTCAACTATAGGTCAACCTGTAAACCCCCTAATTTATTAAATTATTTAATGTTAGTTTTGTGTAAATTTTTGCTAAAATATGTGTATGTATTATGCTAGGAGTGTAATGCATAGTAATGGTGTAAGTTTATATGATATATATATATTTATATGTATATATGTGTGTATGTGTTGATTTATTAAGGTGTATATATTTATATATACATATATGTGAAAATATATGCGTATATAAATATATCTAAATTATTGTATTATGGAAAAGAGATTTTTTTTAATTAGAAATAATAAATCAAATAGAATTTAGATTTTTAAATAGAGTAATAATAGAAAAATAGAAAATAGGTTTTTAAAAAAAAGAGAGGGAGAGAGAGAAAGAAATAAAAAAGAACGAAAAAGAAATGAAAAAAAAGAATAAAGAAAAAGAAAAGGAAAAGGAAAAAAACAAAAAACAAACCCACCCACTGAAAGTGGGCGGACCCCACCCTCTACTTTGCTTGCTGCTACGCAGCAAGATAACGTGAACCCAACCCAAAGCAATCCCAACCCGAGCACACATAATACTTTATTACTAAGTTTAGTTGTATTAGGTTTTCACCCAAATTTGTTTTATATATAACTTCCTCCACGAACATTAAAACCCTAGAATTCTAAAACGAAAATTGCGGCAGAACATACCCTCTTCGCCTACGAGTCCGTTTCACCAGCGACGGAGTTGTGTGTGCGACGAACGGAGCATCGAAAGTCAGCCCTTCGTCATCCACGGAGCAGTTTTCCCACTCAAGGTACCCTACTTTCCGATGACGTAGCTTTTTACTCGTAGCACCGATTTTCAATCCGTAAGATTTTCTGGAAAGTAGACTTGACCCTCATCGAGATCCTTCAGGTGGATTTCGAAATAACCCATCGACTTGCTCGAAAAATCGAGACGAAGTTGAAGAAAAATATATTTTCTATAATACTAAAAACTGTTTTAAAACGACAACTTATCGGCCAATTTTCTTGTTGTACATTAAAGATTTATAGAAACTAATTGAAAACAGTAAAAGACAACATAACCAAGATTGCAACGCATCTTCTAGATCGTCGTTTCGATTAACGTGTAAAAAGTAAATTGATGTTGAAGTTGGAGGAAAACCTGCGTTAATTTATATAAAATTTCTGAAATTTTCTCGATACGGCGTGCGTTCCGACAAACCGGGTGACGTGGTCGCACGCTATATGCATTGAAAGGCGTGTATGGACATGGCTGACATATGGGAACTGACGGAACTCAATGTCATCGCGTGTGTGCGACGAAATCAGTCCGTATCCGTCAAGGTACCCCCGTATTGCCAATTTGCAAACTTTGCCCTAACTTCGTGTACAGTCGTCGATTCGAGACAAAACTTGCGCCAACAGGTCTGAATCGAAATTCTGGTCATGTGTGCCAAGTTTGGTTCGATTCTGAGAAGGTCAAATCGGAACCCTTTTTGGCGGGCCCGTGACCCACTTAAACGGACGATTTTGTACGCGGCTCAACGGAATCCAAAACTGGACATACCGTTGAGTTACTCTCCATAAACTGAATTCATCGACATATAGATTGATGAATTTAGAGATCATAGACTTTGGCATGCGTTTCGGTGCAAAGCGGGTCCAACGGCGGACATCGTTTTGACCCGAAATTACGATTTTGTGCCTGTTCCAGAATTAGACTTTTGGATAGGCATTTTCTAGGTATATCTTTTACAACCGAGTATATTTTTGAAGTTTGTTTCAGCGTCCGAAGTTGTTTGGAGATTGTGACGTTTCTTGGCTGATATTGTGATTTCCTGGACTTGCCACTTTGCACCATCAGGCAAGATACTTTGCCACCTTACTCTGTGATTACTTTACTTTATTTTTTAGTTTTTTATTTTCAGTTTCATATATATTGTTCTAAGTTTTATATCATTGTGCGTCTGAGTCACACTTGGGTGCAAGCGACTATATCGGTCGTTCATTTGCCTTATATTATTTACTTGTATTGACTTGGCTTAGTGACCACCCATTGATGATGAGGTATTGGTATATCTTATACGGCCTTGACACTTACTTTATCACGTATTGTGAGTCACATATAGGACACATACTCGCGTAGTCGGCCGGCCACCGATACGTATGGGACGTACGACGGTTAGGAGTAACTGCCAATAGAATTGCATGCTAGTGGACTTGGCAGTTACTAGATGGTCATATGAGTCATGGATGTGACTCCATTAGGCATTGGGAGGGAAGAAAGTTCCTTGATGTATGGGCCACATTTACATACTGCTATTGTACCTGAAGCTCTGTTGGAGACGCAGGTTCACCCTATTGTACTGATTCCCTCTGACGTTCAGGGAACGTTATGGACATTTTCTTACTGATTCCCTCTGACGTTCGCCGAACGTTATGGACGGATTATATTGATTCCCGATGAGAGGGACGATGCTAATGCTATACAGCCCGAGTGCCCATATGTGGAGGATTGTTATTTATTGCATATTCACTATAGTACGGTTAGGTACCCTATTGTATGCATCCCTTATTTTCTATTATATATCACAGTTTATATGGCATGGTATTTTTTTGTATCTTGTTACGTCCCTCTGAGGACCTGATTATCTCTCCAGGATTAGACGATTTCCCACAGGAGTTACGGAGCGGCATTGGATTCATCTTTTGTGGGCGACGAGGCAGTTCCTACTGATTTCTAGTCTATTCTTTATCGAGACATTAGTGGACATTATTTTTACATCTCTTTTTTTCTATTTTGTGGAGGTTGGACTCCGCTCTTGTGAGACTATTTTCAAAGCTGTTTGGAGTGAGCATGTTCATCCGGCTATCTTTTGATACACTTATTTATTTATTTGGACTCTATTATCTTCTGTGTTGAGCTGTGATGAGCTTAGATTATATATTTCTGGCCTGTGATTATTTTATTTATAGCTTATGAGCATATATGAGGATTCCATATATTAGAGTATTCTTCGTACATGTACAGCTGGCTGTTCACAGTGCTTGGTCCTATATATTTTGGGACTGGGGCATTACACAACCCTTGACCTAGTTTGACCTAGATTACATATCACACACTAGAAAATCATGCCTAACACTGTTAAAAACCCTATTTAACATGGGTATATATCATCTATAGGTCTGTGACTCCACTTTGAGCTTCGTTTCACATTTATTGCTCTAGACAACAGGCGAGTACATTCACTGATAGTTTTCATTATTTTGATTACCACTATAATTCAAGTATTTGGAAATGTTACTTATGATTCTTGACAGGACTATACGTGGATTGGTATTTTCATTGGATCAGTCATGAGATGTTACCTTAAATCATCGCGATGGTATCGAATATTGTTCTCGTTGGTATTGGATAACATTGGATATATATTAGATAACATTGGTTAGTAACGTGTCATGGTTGGATCCATCATATCAGTCGGGGCGGGAGAAACACTAGATAGATATGTGATCAAGAACTATCGACAAGTAGTGTAAATCATTGGCTACTAGCTATCATACATTGCACGTATGGTTGAGCTAGCCTTCCTTAGTGTAAATCATTGAATCTTCCAAGCCGATCACATATCTAATTGGCATTCCAAACAGATGGTCTAATACAGTTTTATACATTCAGTTCACCATTACATTGCTCTATCTTGATATGGTAGTTCTCTTCCATTACATGCTCTCGTAAATTTTTCTCCAGTTTATATTATCACAGACATGTTTTCCTTCATCGTACATAGCATTCTCTATTTTACTGCTTTATAGTTTTTGTCTATTTAAATGGAATTGTTGTTAGTTTATGTATTCGCTCCATCCTGACAGGGTACGTTGACAAAAATATTACAGATGATTTAGATGATTGTCCTGCCCACTACGAGGCATACGAAGGTGGCACGCAGGAGGCTGAGGCGGATCCTGCTCAATAGATAGTGCCCTAGATATAGTTTAGAGTATTTATTATTCATGTTGTATCAGATTGTTCCGATTGTTAGTTGAGACTTATTTATATTCAGGATATGTACTTATTTGTCTTGAACTTCTAAACTCATGTATGGACGACTTTACTAATTATTCAGTTATCTCCTTATCTTCATTTCAAATATCGTGCTGTCTTTCTTTAGAATTGTGATTGAGATTATACAATTGGTATGTCATATTATTCCTCCGTGCGGAGATGACAGGTTTATATTCATTATTGTTAGATGTTAGATGGTATAGACAATCTATACAGCGTTCTACCACCGACACTGTGGCGTAGGCTCGACGTATCCACGTCCTCGTGTCCCTAAATAGGGTGCGGGTCGTGACACCTTCGCTCACCCGCGGTAGGAGAACCAAGGAAGGCTCCGGCATCGGATCCGACGAAGTAGGAGAGCGCAACAATGGAGGGTGGCCCTCCACTGAGGAGCGCTGACAGAGGAGAGCATGCCGGCCGGAGAGAACACGCCAGCGGAAAAGAGCACGACGGAGAAGAGCATAGCGGAGGAGAGTGCCGGCTGTAACACCCAGTTTCTGAAATGAGGATAATTTTGAAATTTGTATTTAAATTATTTAATTATGGTAATTAAAATTTTATAATATAATTTTTGGTTATTTTTAATAATTTTTAAACTATTTAAAAACTGGTTTGAGTCATGACTTGTGATTTGGTGTGCAGCTAGTGAAGCCGTAGTGACTGTCTGCCCTAGAGCCTAACCATGTGGGTAGAGATTTTGTTTAGTACATTTTAGCCTAGAGGGTACTTTAGTAATTTTGGGGATTTATTTAATTTAATAGGATTTGTTAGAACTTATTGAATGTATGTGAATAATTGCTTGGTAAGTGATGTGATTAGCCTAACCTAGAAGGACCTACCCTAATAGATTGGACTAACCTAGATTAGCCTTGGTTAAGTTGATGGTCATGTTAGCATTGACTAAGGTTGGTTAGCCATAATTTATGACTTGACTAGTCATGACTAGGATTAGTCATAGTCTTGAGTTAGTATAGCTAAAACCTAGAATCCATATGGACCATAGATCCTTAGTGGGAGATTGAGAGCCATAGATTGGGCACTAAACACTAGGATGACCAGCCATGTAGTAGTTTTCCCCCCATATAAACCTTCATGTTGAACTCTTGCCTCTCTTTTTTATCATTCTTGCAAGTCTTGAAGAAAGAGAGGTATAGACTCCTTCCCCAATCCATAGTTCATCCATTTTTTATCCTTTTTAGCCCTAACCTTTTGCAATGTGATCTAACCTTCCCCGTCTTGCTGTCCATAGAGATAGAATACTGATTTGGGGATCACCTTGTGCTCGGGCTACAGTAGAAGGGGCTGTTCAGTGGAGTTTTTGAGCTTGAGGAGAACCCACTAGTAAATCTCTTAAACCCTATTTAAACTATTGGTTTATCATCATGGATGCATAGCCCTAGGTCCCCTCTAGCTTCGGATAGGAGATGACCCCTTTCTGTGTCGGATACGTGTCCGTATCAGACACGTATCAGTAGATTATTAAGGTGTTCGACGAAATGCCACAAAGGGCATTTCGTTCAAATTTTCAAATTGTGTTTGAATGGAAATTCTTATTTTGTTGTCGCTTACGCGACTGTGCTTGACTGAGATGGATTTGAGTCGTGTCTGAGTCGAAATGGACTCGCGGACACAGTCGCGCGCGGGCACAGTGCGTGCCTTGCACTTCGGGGGTCACTGCGACACGGACACGCCACCCCGACGCGTGGGACTTGACACACGGTTGGGGGCCGACACTGACACGGGGCTCCCCAAGTTTTAGGGCCCCATGTGTCGTGTCGGACACGCACGAACACGTGCACTAATTTTTGTGCTGTGCAGTTTCGGTTGGAAACGTTCACAGATACGTGCGTGTCGTGTCGTGCACACGCGACTTGGACACGATTCAGGGTGTCCAATCGATAGCCCTAGTCTAGGTTGACACTGGGACACAACCTCATGGGTTGTGTCGTGTCGTGTCGTGCACACGAGAGTCGGGAACACGTGTACGATAATTAGTTTCTCTGTGTGCACAGTTTTACTGTTTTGTGTTTTTAAATTTGTTGGACACGTTTGTTTCCACTTTTGTGGACACAAACCACTTGTGTAGCATGTGTACATTATGTACTTTCATTACCAACCTCTGTATTTGTATTTTAAGTTGATCTTGATAGTTAAATGCCAATTCCCCATTTTCCTAAAACCTGTGTATTAATTCCATGTTTTCTGATTTTTTTTTCCAGATTTCAAAACTGAATTTTAGCAGTCATTTTGACCCATTTAACACTGTTAATTAGTGTAGTTTAAACCCCTAACATGTACTCCTATGTATTATCTAAGTGTATGAGGAATTTGGGGTCAATTTGGTGGTTGTGGGTTCAAAAATCTGAGAATTCATTTTAGGACAGTTTTGTTGGTTTTATGTGAATAGTTAACTGAGATTTTAGTTCACTTTTGAACTATTTTGGGGTCATGCAATGTTGTACTGACCTGAGCTTTAATGGGACTGCTGTAAACTGGTTTTCTAAATTCTTTGAACTGATTTTGAGATGTTGGACTGTTGTTTAAATACCTGAAATATAGGAATGCAATGAGGGGACTAATTAGTGATATTATTAAACTGATTTTGGTTTCAATACAAATCTGAGATTGGGTGAGTTCTTTAACTGTTAACTGTTTTGGGATTTCCTTGTGAACTAATATTTGTGTTCCGTAATGAATTGACCTGGGCATTAGACTAGGACTGTTTTTAAACTGAAATTGGGACTGTTGGGGGTGTGTGGGGTTCTCTAGTTCACTGTTTCTCACTGTCTGTATGACTCTCTAACACATACTCTAGCCTGACACACACCTATGTACTCTCAAGTCACACACACACACATATATGTATTACTCTTCACTGTTTTCACTTTACTCTAACACTCTCATGCCCCACTCCACTCACTATTTTGCCATGCTCACTCCACACTCACATGTTCCACACCATGTTCACATCACTCTCACACCATACACACAAGTCCACACACACATGTTCACTTCACTAGTGCACACATACACATATGCACATATTTGTATACTAACATATAGTTGTATTGTTTTCATATGGATAACCTATAGGTGATAAATTCCAATATTAGAATATATTGATATAGTAATATGTGTGCTATTTAAGTATAGGTATAATCTTGTAGATGTGATTTATGGTTGTGTGATTTCCTATATTAGATTTATAGTCATATTGTACATATGTATTGTTTAGATATAGAATTGAATATGGTATTGCCGATTGGCATATGGTATAGTCTATTAGTCTATTGGCCTATGGTTGTGTTTGTTTAGCTAGTGAGTCTAGTTTAGACTTGTTTAGTCTTATTAGACCTGGAATGGACTAGTTAGCCTAGTGTAGCCTAGTTTGACTTAGGTTTGACTTGGTTGACCTAGTTTGACTTCTAGGGTTGACCAGAGTTGACCAAGAGTTGACTTTGGTCTAGATTGACCTAGAATCATGTAGAATGCATAGTATGACTTTATTATATTATTTTAGACATGTTGTGACTTGTGCTGTTCTATAGGAGACAGATACCACTCCTCGGACAGTAGATATTCTTCAGATACTCAGGATACAGGCGAGTACATTCTCTGATCATTTCATAACTTGCTTAGAATTATATTCCTGCTCTAGTTTACCTTATTTGATGCTGTCACGATATTATCACGGATTGGTACAATATGGATCCCTACATTGAGATGTTATCCCCCTCGGGAGCATCGGATACATTGTGTCATGTGTTTCATGTGCATCGTGTATTCCTCGCTCACATGTTATTCATGTTTCTCATGTGCATCATGCTCGTTCATGCTCACTCGTGTACTCTCATGTGCTCTCATGAATCGATCGTATTTCCCATGTATCTCGTGTATAACCTATATTGTATGTGCACTCATTTATGAGTTTTTATGTGAATTTCATGTACACCCGTTTATGGGCCCCCATGTGAACTTCATGTGCACTCATGTATGAGCTCTCATGTATATTTCATGTGCACCCATTTATGGGTTTCATGTGAAAACCATGTACGTAACATAACTTGTTTGGATCCTTGTGTATTGATTGGGGTATGGGGGAGTATAAATAGTCATGTGAACAATTCCAAAGTAGTATAGCCATGTGCACCTCTTTAGTATAGTCATGTGCAAATCCAGCCGTTCACATGTCGACTTTGTACTCTAAATCACTAGTCACTGGTAGCTCTCTACTTATAGTAGATATTTCTATTACAGTTCTCTTCCTGTTTACATCATTTACTTTCTTTCAGTTTCATGTATCGTACTCTCTTGCATGTTTATATTCTCTAACCTGTTATGATCTGCGTGAGATGTATTATGCTCGCTCCCGTCGTGACTGGACCTGTTGAAAATTTTACAGAGGATGATGAGGAACCCTGCACCCCTTACTTTGGAGCTTGCCTAGATGACACTCGCAACCTGGACCCCTGGGGAGGTTCAGGCAGCTGCTGAGGATGATACCCCTTGCATAGTATAGATAGCTTAGACTGTTTCTTTTCATGTGTAGTTGTTGTTCTTATTCTTCAGAGTTGTATATTTTAGAAATGTTGAGACTTGTTATTTCATTTCTGTTGTACCTCAGTTGAGGATTTTCTTATCTATTTATCGTGCCATATTCTATCTCTAGATTGTGATTGAGTTGTACCTCTGTGTTGGCCTCCTTTTGGAGAGTATTTTCATATTAGTTAGTTATAGTTCATGACCTAGAACAGCGTTCTAACCGCCGACACTGCGGCGTAGGCTAGGCGATGTTACGTACTCGTACCCTCACGGTGGGTGCGGGTCGTGACACGTTTTTAGTGGTGACCCATGCAGGTCGAGTTTATGTAGTGGTATTCGAACTAGAGTATCACTACAGCCTGCAGTAGGATTAGGATATTTTTTTGAGGTACTCAATCACATTAGGAAAAACTTTTAACTGGATTCCTGTCATCTAAATTCCTGTTGAAAATTTGCTTCCTTGGATAACTGTTCCCCATTGAATTATCGATTCTATCTCAGTATTGATTCCTTGTTTGATCTGTCTCCAGGATGGTGATTGAGACACGATCGCATCGCTCTGGCCCAGCAGACGCTGGTGAGAGGCCTACCATCCCTCGCCTGATCGTGGACGCTGGGACCACAGCACCCCCTATTTCTGTTTATATAGGAGCTTCTGCAGTATTTGGAAGTACACCTCCACCTGTCCGGAGGTCTTCCTCCGTCATTCCAGATATGACTCAACAGCAGTTACCTTCAGGGACAGTAGATGCGGCTTAGATGTTTACCCTCTTCTAGCGATTCATGGAGTTTCAGCAACAGATACAACAGAGCCAGTCCGCTGATATCCGATAGAGCATACAAGATACTCACCAGTTGGTCAGGACGATAGTAGAGCTGGTGGCTGCTCAGCCACAGGGAGGCCAGATACAACCGTATCAGCCGAGGACTCCAGACATCTATTCCTTCAAGAAGATGGGACCCCGAGACTTCAAGGGTACAGAGGGTATTATTTAAGCTGACGATTAGATAGAGCACATTGAGGAGATATTCTGATTGGCACAGATACCAGCAGGATTACAGATCGAGGCAGTCGCCAGTCAGATGCAGGACTTGGCCCGTACCTGGTACCAGACGGACCCGAGGATTGGTACAGCCGGTCAGACTTGGGCAGCGTTCAAGAAACTGTTCAAGGAGAAATTCTTTCCCGATACCGCACTCCATGCTTTGGAGGCGCAGTTCGAGAGTTTGGTTCAGGGAAACCAGACCGTTGAGGAGTACGCTGGAGAGTTCAGCCGTTTGAGCAGATTCATCGAGGATCTTACTGAGGTCGGGAAGGCGAGAAGGTTCCGCAGGGGTTTGATCGGAGAAATCAAGTCATATACCAAGAGCGGCCGCGACGCCACTTTCGAGCAGATTCTGGTAGGAGCCATGACAGCGGAGGACGATCTTGGGCTGAAGGAGAAGAGGATGCGAGATACTCAGGGAGCTAATGGTAGTGTAGGACCGGCTAAGAGGCCCCACCTACAGATTCAGCAGCAGGTGCCCCGTTTGCAGATTCAGCAGCAGTTTCAACAGCAGTTCCAGCACCAGTATCAGCAGCCGAGGGTCTACCTTCAGCAGCGGCAGTTTCAGGACCGTGTACCCTTTCAGTAGACGCAGCAGCCACAGAGACAGCAGCAGGCCCCGGAACAGCAGCTAGTTATTATTTGCCCCTTCTATAAGAGACCAGGGCATGGTTGGGGCGAATGCCGGAAGAGGCTGGGCAGATGTTTGCTTTGTGGAGGATCCGATCATCGTCTGAGAGAGTGTCCCGAGTCATCGGGACAGACAATTTAGGGAGCAGGAGCTAGGGCTCCGGTAGACCAGCAGACGGGATTGCCCTCACCGACTCAGCAGCAGAGGTACATGCAGCATCAGCAGCAGGCCAGGGGAGGCCAACAGGAGCGAGCTTTCAGCAGGACAGTCGAGGATGCTCAGGCCAGTAGAGATCTTGCTGCAGGTTTCGTTCTATTCGATTCCCTTTCCACAATTGCCTCTTATAACTGCCTTGAAATTTCGATTCCCTCTGTTCCTTGTTGATTTATTAATTCTGTCATGTTGTTCTTGTGTTATGTTTAATTTTCTTCTGAGATGAATCATATGGGCTAGGTCACCTTGGTTATGGAATCGAGAATCTTCGATGGTCGTGTTTAGCTGGCATAGTGAGGACATATAGTCATATTTAGGATGTATTTTTCGGGTGTTGGAATTTAAGGTTTTCGCTGCCAAGCATGCGGCAATGCAAAAATTTTAAATACCATGATTCTAGATGTATGTGCCTTAGTCGAGGACTCTGTGATTATCGTAGCCTTGCTCAGTAGCACGACGAAGATTCTGAGTATCATGATCTTGGACAGACGTATATGATTATCTGACGATATGTTTGAGACTTTGATTGTGGGGTGTTTGACCTAGAAGGCCTGCTACCATCTTAATTTCGAGGACGAAATTTTTATAAGGTGGGTAGGATTGTAACACCCAGTTTCTGAAATGAGGGTAATTTTGAAATTTGTATTTAAATTATTTTATTATGGTAATTAAAATTTTATAATATGATTTTTGGTAATTTTTAATAATTTTTAAACTATTTAAAAACTGGTTTGAGTCATGACTTGTGATTTGGTGTACAGCTAGTGAAGCCGTAGTGACAGTCTGTCCTAGAGCCTAACCATGTGGGTAGAGATTTTGTTTAGTACATTTTAGCCTAGAGGGTACTTTGGTAATTTTGGGGATTTATTTAATTTAATAGGATTTGTTAGAACTTATTGAATGTATGTGAATAATTGCTTGGTAAGTGATGTGATTAGCCTAACCTAGAAGGACCTACCCTAATAGATTGGACTAACCTAGATTAGCCTTGGTTAAGTTGATGGTCATGTTAGCATTGACTAAGGTTGGTTAGCCATGATTTATGACTTGACTAGTCATGACTAGGATTAGTCATAGTCTTGAGTTAGTATAGCTAAAACCTAGAATCCATATGGAACATAGATCCTTAGTGGGAGATTGAGAGCCATAGATTGGGCACTAAACCCTAGGATGACCAGCAATGTAGTAGTTTTCCCCCTATATAAACCTTCATGTTGAACTCTTGCCTCTTTTTTTTATCATTCTTGCAAGTCTTGAAGAAAGAGAGGTATAGACTCCTTCCCCAATCCATAGTTCATTCATTTTTTATCCTTTTTAGCCCTAACCTTTTGCAATGTGATCTAACCTTCCCCCTCTTGCTGTCCATAGAGATAGAATACTGATTTGGGGATCACCTTGTGCTCGGGCTACAGTAGAAGGGGCTGTTCAGTAAAGTTTTTGAGCTTGAGGAGAACCCATTGGTAAATCTCTTAAACCCTATTTAAACTATTGGTTTCTCATCATGGATGCATAGCCCTAGGTCCCCTCTAGCTTCGGGTAGGAGATGACCCCTTCTTGTGTCGGATACGTGTCCGTATCAGACACGTATCCGTAGATTTTTAAGGTGTTCGACGAAATGCCACAAACGGCATTTCGTTCGAATTTTTAAATTGTGTTTGAATAGAAATTCTTATTTTGTTGTCGCTTACGCGACTGTGCTTGACTGAGATGGATTTGAGTCGTATCCGAGTCGAAATGGACTCGCGGACACGATCGCGCGTGCGGGCACAGTGCGTGCCCTGCACTTCGGGGGTCACTGCGACACGGACACGCCACCCCGACGCGTGGGACTTGACACACGGTTGGGGGCCAACACTGACACGGGGCTCCCTAAGTTTTAGGGCCACATGTGTCGTGTCGGACACGCACGAACACGTGCACTAATTTTTGCGCTGTGCAGTTTCGGTTGGAAACGTGCACTGATACGCGCGTGTCGTGTCGTGCACACGCGACTTGGATATGATTCAGGGTGTCCAATCGATAGCCCTAGTCTAGGTTGACACTGGGACAGAACCTCATGGGTTGTGTCGTGTCGTGTCGTGCACACGAGAGTCGGAAACACGTGCACGATAATTAGTTTCTCTGTGTGCACAGTTTTACTGTTTTGTGTTTTTAAATTTGTTGGACACGTTTGTGTCCACTTTTGTGGACACAAACCACTTGTGTATCATGTGTACATTATGTACTTTCATTACCAACCTCTGTATTTGTATTTTAAGTTGATCTTGATAGTTAAATGCCAATTCCCCATTTTCCTAAAACCTGTGTATTAATTCCCTGTTTTCTGATTTTTTTTCCAGATTTCAAAACTGAATTTTAGTAATCATTTTGACCCATTTAACACTGTTAATTAGTGTAGTTTAAACCTCTAACATGTACTCCTATGTATTATCTAAGTGTATGAGGAATTTGGGGTCAATTTGGTGGTTGTGGGTTCAAAAATCTGAGAATTCATTTTAGGACAGTTTTGTTGGTTTTATGTGAATAGTTAACTGAGATTTTAGTTCACTTTTGAACTGTTTTGGGGTCATGCAATATTGTACTAACCTGAGCTTTAATGGGACTGCTGTAAACTGGTTTTCTAAATTCTTTGAACTGATTTTGAGATGTTGGACTGTTGTTTAAATACCTGAAATATAGGAATGCAATGAGGGGACTGATTAGTGATATTATTAAACTGATTTTGGTTTCAATACAAATCTGAGATTGGGTGAGTTCTTTAACTGTTAATTATTTTGGGATTTCCTTGTGAACTAATATTTGTGTTCCTTAATGAATTGACCTGGGCATTAGACTAGGACTGTTTTTAAACTGAAATTGGGACAATTGGGGGTGTGTGGGGTTCTCTAGTTCACTGTTTCTTACTTTCTGTATGACTCTCTAACACATACTCTAGCCTGACACACACCCATGTACTCTCAAGTCACACACACACACATATATGTATTACTCTTCACTGTTTTTACTTTACTCTAACACTCTCATGCCCCACTCCACTCACTGTTTTGCCATGCTCACTCCACACTCACATGTTCCACACCATGTTCACATCACTCTCACACCACACACACAAGTCCACACACACTTGTTCACTTCACTAGTACACACATACACATATGCACCTATTTGTATACTAACATATAGTTGTATTGTTTTCATATGGATAACCTATAGGTGATAAATTCCTATATTAGAATATATTGATATAGTAATATGTGTACTATTTAAGTATAGGTATAATCTTGTAGATGTGATTTATGGTTGTGTGATTTCCTATATTAGAGTTTATAGTCATATTGTACATATGTATTGTTTAGATATAGAATTGAATATGGTATTGCCTATTGGCATATGGTATAGTCTATTGGTCTATTGGCCTATGGTTGTGTTTGTTTAGCTAGTGAGTCTAGTTTAGACTTGTTTAGTCTTATTAGACCTAGAATGGACTAGTTAGCCTAGTGTAGCCTAGTTTGACTTAGGTTTGACTTGGTTGACCTAGTTTGACTTCTAGGGTTGACCAGAGTTGACCAAGAGTTGACTTTGGTCTAGATTGACCTAGAATCATGTAGAATGCATAGTAGGACTTCATTATATCAATTTAGACATGTTGTGACTTGTGCTGTTCTATAGGAGACAGACACCACTCCTCGGACAGTAGATATTCTTCAGATACTCAGGATACAGGCGAGTACATTCTCTGATCATTTCATAACTTGCTTAGAATTATATTCCTGCTCTAGTTTACCTTATTTGATGTTGTCACGATATTATCACGGATTGGTACTATATGGATCCCTACATTGAGATGTTATCCCCCTTGGGAGCATCGGATACATTGTGTCATGTGTTTCTTGTGCATCGTGTATTCCTCGCTCTCATGTTATTCATGTTTCTCATGTGCATCATGCTTGATCATGCTCGCTCGTGTACTCTCATGTGCTCTCATGAATCGATCGTGTTTCCCATGTATCTCGTGTATAACCTATATTGCATGTGCACTCATTTATGAGTTTTCATGTGAATTTCATGTGCACCCGTTTATGGGCCCCCATGTGAACTTCATGTGCACTCATGTATGAGCTCTCGTGTATATTTTATGTGCACCCATTTATGGGTTTCATGTAAAAACTATGTACATAACATAACTTGTTTGGATCCTTGTGTATTGATTGGGGTATGGGGGAGTATAAATAGTCATGTGAACAATTCCAAAGTAGTATAGCCATGTGCACCTCTTTAGTATAGTCATGTGCAAATCCAGCCGTTCACATGTCGACTTTGTACTCTAAATCACTAGTCACTGGTAGCTCTCTACTTATAGTAGATATTTCTATTACAGTTCTTTTCCTGTTTACATCATGTACTTTCTTTCAGTTTCATGTATCGTACTCTCTTGCATGTTTATATTCTCTAACCTGTTATGATCTGCGTGAGATGTATTGTGCTCACTCCCGTCCTGACTGGACCTGTTGAAAATTTTACAGAGGATGATGAGGAACCCTGCACCCCTTACTTTGGAGCTTGCCTAGATGACACTCGCAACCTGGACCCCTGGGGAGGTTCAGGCAGCTGCTCAGGATGATACCCCTTGCATAGTATAGATAGCTTAGACTGTTTCTTTTCATGTGTAGTTGTTGTTCTTATTCTTCAGATTTGTATATTTTAGAAATGTTGAGACTTGTTATTTCATTTCTGTTGTACCTCAGTTGAGGATTTTCTTATCTATTTATCGTGCCATATTCTATCTCTAGAGTGTGATTGAGTTGTACCTCTGTGTTGGCCTCCTTTTGGAGAGTATTTTCATGTTAGTTAGTTATAGTTCATGACCTAGAACAGCATTCCACCGCCGACACTGCGGCGTAGGCTGGGCGATGTTACGTACTCGTACCCTCACGGTGGGTGCGGGTCGTGACACCGGCGGAGGAGAGCGCATCGGCTGGAGAGAGCACGCTGGCGGGGAAGGGCACGAAAAGACTCCAGAAATGAGAGTGGGTGTGGAATGGGTCTTGTTCATTAGAGAGAAATTTTTGTGGAGAGTGAGAGAGGAATAGGTGTGGAGAAGGCTCCATAAATGGGAAAAATGATCTATGTTTAATATATTTCTTGTTCATTTAATTATGTTAGTTACTTTAATTTAATTAGATAATTATGGTAACAATTTTTTCATTCAATTATGGTAGTTAATTTAGTTATAAATAAATAATTTAATGTGTCTTCCAATTCTGATAATTGTGTTAATTTTATATTTAAGTATGGTAATTAT
Organism: Iris pallida; assembly: GCA_029216955.1. Taxonomy (NCBI): domain Eukaryota; kingdom Viridiplantae; phylum Streptophyta; class Magnoliopsida; order Asparagales; family Iridaceae; genus Iris; species Iris pallida. Next base: position 1,562,079 of record JANAVB010008798.1, on the reverse strand, counting down.
AATAATAATAATTATTATTATTTTACTAATTTTTAATTTTGATATAAATATTACACTAATTTTAAGCTTACATCTTAAATTTAGTGTAATAATAATAATAATAACAACAACAATATTATTATTATTATTATTATTATTATCAAAGTTGTTGAAAATGTTTGGCTTAAAAATTTGTTAAATTTTAATTTTAACAGAAAATTTACTGTACAAATAATAAATTGTATAAAATTCGTTAAAACGATAAAACTTTGGAAAATTAGGTTGATCGATACAATCTGACAGACTACATGTCGTAAATTGAGCCACGCACAATTTTCGACAGACTGTTTGGCAGAAAATGAGCATGCTCAAATTCTGCCAAAAGGTTTGTCGAAAAATGAGCAGCAGCTCAAATTTCGACTAACCATTTGGCTGAAAGTGAGCAAGTTCGTTGGTTGGTGGGTTGGTTGGGTGGGTGGGTTGGGTTATTGGTTTTTGTTGTTGGAGTTGGTTTGGTTTTTTTTGGTTTTATGGTTTACTTGAGTGTCATAGTGGTTTTTTTTGGTTGGTTTTTTATGGTTTGGTTTATATTTGTTTGTTGGGTTGAGGTGGTCTATCTTTTAAACAATTGTAAGATTCTTTTAACGTTATAATTTTCAATGTTACAATTTCAAAGTTACAATTCCAACGTTTCAATTCCAACGGCTATTTTAAACCACAACTATGTATAAGTATCAAAGGACACAAGAAGCTCATCAAGTCTAGTTCGTTGAAAGCTGAAGCTCCTCTCCTCCTACCTCCATTCGAAAGCTCATCTTGTTGTCAGCATGGATCAAAATCTAACAATACTATGCTCGCTTGGAGGTGTACTAAATGGGTTAACTTATGAAGGAGGTTTAACTCAAGTTCTTTTAGTTGATCGAAATATTTCATTTCTTAGTTTACATAATCTAATTATTGATCAATATTCTATCGATTATGAATTTATATTAGTACATATTTTCGTATCTAATTGTATAAATGTAGATAGTGAACAAGCATGAAAATTTATTCTTCAAGTGAATGCAAAATCACCGTATATTAATATCTGTGTCATTCTGCCCCATCAAGAAATGATAATGTAAGTAATATACCTGCTTGTAATGTAATTTTAACGTTGGTCCTAGTTCATCTCACCAAGTTATTCCATTTACTGAAGAAGAACATATAGTAGATGATGGTAATAGCGATGATGAAAATAGTGATGATCTAATTGAAAATTTAAATAATGAATTTGATGATTCTGTTGATAGCCTTAGCACTCCTGGATTATTTATTGGAAAATAATTTGAGAATCGTTCTAAATTTAGAAGTTTTATTAGTGATATAGCAATTAAACGTAATTTTACTTGTTCGGCTACTTTAAATAATGCTACTGGGATTATATATAAATATAATAGTTCAAGTTGTCATTGGAGAGTATACGCAAAAACCATAGGTGGAGGCGAAAGATTTTCTATTGCTACACTAGAAAATATTCATTCTTGTTTAGGTGGACTTACAACTGGTTGTCATCCATTAGCTACTACTGTATTGGTGAAAAATCAGATTATTGATAAAATTTGAGATAAGCAGTCATATAGTCCATCATATGTTGTAAAAGATATATCTAGGGAACATCGAATATATATTAAATACTATAAGGCTTGGAAAGCTAGAGAACTTGCTCTATCCGAAATAAATGGTAGTTATATTGATGCATATAGTAGTCTCGAAAAGTATGGTCTTAGAATTATTGAGACAAATCCAGGTAGCCAATATTTTATGAAGATTACAGAAAATAATAGGTTTGAAAGAATTTTTATTTGTTTCAAGGCATGCATCGATGGATTTTTAAGGGAATGTTTACCCGTGATTAGTATTGATGCTACTTTTCTTTCTTCTAAATATAGAGGTATTTTATTTGTTGCTTGTGCTCATGATCCTAACTATCAACTATATCAAATTGCTTATGCTGTTGCTGAGAGTGAAAACACTGATTCTTGGACTTGGTTTTTAAACGGTTTAAGAATATCTTTTGAAAATTTTTGATGCGTGGAATATAATTTCTTTTATATCGGATAAACAGAAAGGATTGATAAATGCCATGCATGCTATTTTTCAGAATCGCCTTATTTTTGTATTCAATATTTAAAAAAAAAATTAAAATCAATATGTAGATCAAAGCATTTTCAACGTAGCTTGGACTATCTTACAAGATGTTATAATGAAACAGATAAAAATAATTGCTTGGAAATAATTAAAGCTAAAAATGTAGATATTTACAATTAGTTTGGTGGAGTAAATGATGAAAATCGTATTTTTTACACCGGATTACAGCTTATTCTCCTTGTCCAAGACTAGATATTAACACGTCAAATCTTACTGAATGTTTCAATAACTGGATTAAAAATCTTCGTGATAAACCAATAACAACACTACTTGATGGTATTCGAGCCAAGATTATAACACTTCAGGACAAGAACGGACAACAAGCTAAAATCTTGAAACAATTTTTTGTCCAAAAATGTTAAAAATGATGGCTCGTATCACAAAAGAAAACCATCAGCTGGAAATGTTACATATAGTATGTCACGATCCGCTCCCGAATAATCGGATACGAGTCGGACATGCCCATCCTTCGTCGTTAGACACAATGAAGTAAGTTGTACCAATATCTAGGGAAAACTATAAATCTAGATAAGAATGAATGTAAATCACATCATCTAATATCGAATCCCAGAATCAAATACAAGTATAAGGGTTATTACAATTCCAGCAAATGAAAGTAAACTGATGTCTCTAATACAAGTCCAAATAAAACTAAAAGGAAATGTGCTAGGCTTCCTCAGCCTCTAAGTCCTGAGCAACATCAACTGGATCATAGGTGCCTCCAGGCTCCTGCCCGTAATAAGTGTCACAGATAGCCTCCAACTCACCTGTAATATATCCTAGTCAGGAGCGGAGCTAAGTATATCCAAGGAAATGAACGTGAACATCATGGTATGAAAAAGAATACAGGAAATATAGAAATACGAGAAATGAGAACATGACATGAAACCTGAACATGAATACTGAAAAGTAAATACAGGAAACATGAAATGAGTCCTGAACATGAAGTACACAATGAACCTGAAGTGTGAAATATATCAAAATACATCCAGAGTTTGTAATCGGCTTGGGTAGATTCATGGAACATGAAATGGTACGGCTTCAGTTCCGCGTGCACAATACAGGGCCTAAGCTATTCACATAAATAGTAACTCGAATTTGATCACACATCTGTAGTATTTCCCCTCCCAGACACAAGTAAACTCAAAGAAACATGATACAAGACAATCTCGTGATATATCGTGTCAATCAGAAGATACAGGAATGAATATACAAGACATGAAGAAATGGACAAGTCCGAGGAGTATACTTGCCTTGCTCAGGGTGATCAAGTGTGGGTAGTAAAGCTGGAAATCCTCCTGTTAAATGATTTATAAGTTGATTAATAAGCACTCTACCCTAAACTAGCTTATTCAAAAATAAAGGTTTTGAAGTTGAACACAAACCTCTCCTAGTGGGAAACTTATTTTCTAAAATCTATTTTGATTAAAAGAAACAAAGTTAATATCCTACTCATTATTCAAGGTCTAAACATGAGAAAATCTTAGTCTCTAATTCCTTGTCTTATGCTTAAAAGGATTTTACAGTAATAAGAAGAACCTAACAGATACCCAGTCTTAGGTTTACTTAAATAGTGATCTGTAGGCATTTTCCAATACCCTGTCTAATAGGAAAATTGTCCAAGTCAAATCAGTTTGCCTATTGAATCTTGAATCAATCAAGTTAATCTTCCCAGGTTTCCTTTTTTAGAAATACTCTGCTTAAAATATTAAAACAGTTTCAAAGGTCAGTCCTGAACAGGGTTTACATAATTCAGTTCCTAAATAGGCTGATATAGTTCAATCTTAACTAAGACACTGCTTCAAATCAGTCCAATTAAGGTACTAATATAAATTACTGTTAGCTAAGACTGATGTAAATCAGTCTCTAATTAATACACATGACACCACTGTCCTAAACATGTCAGTCCACAAGGATCTCAGTCCTATACAGGACTGCTACCCATCAGTCCTCACAAATGTGCACTGCCTAGATAATCCTGTCCTAGCTGATAATCTAAAATACTTAATCACATATAGTCACTTATAGGTATTAAGATAATCATGATGTTGATAGGCCCAAGGTACAAATCCTCTAACAGAACACTGGTCCAAATCAATCTAGTTTATGTACTGATACTAACTGTACTGAATAGGACAGTCCCAAACTACACTGAACCTAACCAGCCTAGTACTTACATACCCACCTGTATTCAGACATGGAACTTAGCTTCCAAATTTTCTATTGAAACCAACAATCCTCTCTAAACAATACTCAAAGATACAATGATGGTTACAGATTTGCAATCAATTATAGTCTGAATATCAACACAACCTTGTAAGAAACTTACTAAATTCAACTTTCCTAGCCAACAGTCGAATAATAGTTCCTGCTTGACTGCTCAATAGAGCATTCCTAATATGTTGTTCAATAAGAAAAGTGGCCTAAATCAAAATCAGTAGACATTTTCCTACTGGTGTCATGATTTCAAGTCAAGCCTCATTCCCAGGTTCCTATTTCCAGAAGCATTATCATCTAAATTTCAGAACAATCCTCAAAGGGTCAGTCTTGAATATGACTGATACAATCATTCCATGTTCAGGCTGATACAATCAGCCTTGATTAAAGCTGATGCAGTCCAGTCACCAACCAGTCCTAACACCAAGACTGATATCCACTGTCCAGGATACTGAACTAAAATGATCCATACTGCATAATCTATCACTCTTCCTGAATTTACCCAGAAATTCTCAATAGATAAACCAACCCTGCCTTCATAATTTCAGATTTCTCAGTTATTAAAATATCTAAAATGATTCCCTGTAGCTCAGGGTGACCCTCATTATAATCATAATCGACTGAAATCCTAGACATTCATAAGGAGGGCTGACTCTCTAGTTCTAACCCAATCCAAAGAAACTAAAATCCATATAATGGATAGAACCCCAACTTGAAAGAGTAACCTGATATCCAAGTTCTGTATTAGCTCAAAACTATTACTGCACTCAGGCCTCTCATACACAGTGGTCATTGCAAATTCACCATAAACCTGTTTATTTTAGACTAAAACTGATACTTGATTTTATCATCAAAATTGAGATAAAGTCAAGTAACTGGAATAACTGACACCCCTACCTGACCTGTTATCACTACTCTACTAAGCCATGGTCCAAACTTATTCAATGCAAAACTTGGCTGATTAAACACCAGTTATCCTAATATTTCCTATGCATGACGTATTAAGGGAAAACAATTTATAAGCTATTACCAAACTTACTGTTACAAGAACTGATTTAATATGGTAAATAAAACTAACTAGGTAAACAAAACTAAATAGAGCCACATGTTCTGCTTATGGAACATCTAACCTTTTTATTCCTTGGTTCGAAAGGACTATACAGATTCTTCAATGTAAAATCACACAGCAGTACCAGAACAAATTAGTGAGAAATTTAGCTTAACAAGTTGAATCAACACTGCATTCCTTGACACAGACTTAGAAATGGACACAACCTTCTCTTCGTATCTGCTTCACTCCAAACACAGATCAGATACTTAGTTTATCTGAACAATCACTACCAAAACAGAGAAATCCATACTCAAGACCGATCCATGCTTACAACAAATCTTCCAAATCGAAATAAGAAAATTGGTACTCACCTGATCGTTTGTTAGTGTAACACCCAGTTTTCCAAATGAGGGTAATTTTGAACTTTTATAATTTGATTAATCGATAATAAGATTTAACTCATGTTATAATTTTTGGTAATTTTTTTAATCAATTTAAAACTATTTAAAATGTTGAATTGTGATTTTGATGGTTAACTAGTTAATCCCTAGTTTTGTTAAGCTTAGAGACTAACCATGGGGACCTAACCATGTGATTAGAATGACTATTTACAACTTTTTAGGCTAAGGATATTTTGGTCATTTTGTGACTTTTGAATTATTTAGGATTTTGATTAATTGGTGAATTTTAGATTATTTTAATAATAAATAAATTGATGTATTATGATTTTGGTCATTTTTTATATTTTAATATTTTTGGGAAAATTTTATATTTTTAATATTGTTTTTATTGGATTTGTTTAGTCGGGTTTGAGTTTCGTCTCGTTTCGACTTGTATTGTGACTCGGGTAGCTTGAACTCTAGATGGGACCCAATTAAGTTAAGCATGGCTCACAAGACCCAACATTAAGTTAGTTAATTAAACTAATTTTTATCATGTTAGAATGGTTAAGTTAGAGACTCAAAACTAGATCATTTTGACCCCAAACTTGAACCTAGTCTAGACTTAACCATATGAGACTAGAGAGGGACAATTAGGACATTTTCCATTAGCTCTAATGGACTCTTTATGACAGCCACCATTAGGAGAGAATGATTCATTTCATTCATTACAATCTTGCCTCTTTTATTTTTCTTTTGTTCTTCTCCAATTTTAGAGAGCCTTCCCATTGATTTGATCTCCAAATTAAATCATTCCTTCACCAAACCTTCCTTCAATCATTCCCATTCTCCAAGGGAAGGGTGCTACCAAGGATTGGAAGAGGAGTGCAAGCAGGAGTGTCCACTTTGAGGGATCTTCGTATCGGAGCCGTGTCCTAAAGGATTTCATTGGGATTCCACTCCCAATAGGTAAAACCCATCCTCTAAATCGATTTTCTTTGCATATAAATTAGTTTTGAATCCGTAGGATGCATCCTCATACATGTGTCCCATTTAGATTCAAATTTGAGGCCATTTGGAGCTCTCTTGAGGATTTTAGATATGTGTCTTGTGTCCTACTTGATAGATCCCAAATTAGGACACCCCATGTGTATGTATGTATGATAATAGTTTAAATAGATATTTAAATTCAGTTTTATAATGGTTAGAGAGTGGATTGATGTTAGTTAGGATGGTTAGAATGATTCTTATTTGGATACCTATGTTTCTATCCAAGTATCTTGGCCTATATGTGTTCTTTTGTCAAATCCGTCATAATTTTCATCCACGTTTTTATTAACCAAAGCAACTTAGAAATGTCATAACTTTTAGCTTAGAACTCCGATTTATCTTTCATTTTTTTTAAAAGAACCATATCGAAGATAGATTTCCAAATATATTTTAATAAGCCAATTTTTTCTGTAACTTTCTGTAGAATTATTTGAGTGTCAGTTGTACGAAAGACGAACGTGTTTCGGTATTTTTGCGATTTTGGGAGCTTCTGGACACGAAATGCGATCCGTTTGAAGTTTCGGAAAGCTAACATAAAGGGTTACAACATACTTTAATCCTAGAATTTAGTAAAGCCCAATTGGTACAGTATTGATTTTAAGTAGAAGAATGACTATAGGATATATGCATTTTGTAACCTATAAGCCTATGTAGTATGGATATTAATGATATAAAGTATGTAATGCATGATATGTTAGATGAATAAATAATATATATATATATATATATAATATATATTCTCTTTACATTAATGTATATATATGGTTGAATGCAAGCATGTAGGAATGCAATTAAATAATGCATATGAGCAATGCATGAATGAAAGAATGATATACATTGTATGCATGAAAGTATATAATGAATGCTAGATATGAATCCAAGATATATGTAATGATAGATATGAATGCATATTTATAAATATTGTAATACAATTATAATGATAACATGTATGGTAATGTAGAGTATATGATGCAAGCATAAATAAATGGAGGAAACATGTATATAGGTAATATGAATGTAATATATGAATGCAGGCATGCAAGATAATGTATTGTATCCATATATGATGTATTCAACTTAAAGATAATGTAATATATGAAAGGAATGAATGATATACACATGATATGTAGGGTAATGCAAGGTATGAAATATATGATATGTGCATGTTTGTATGTCTCTATGTTAATATATGAAATGATATGAATATACAATATATGCATATGTATAAACATGTAGGTAATGCATAGATGCATGAATGAAATGAATGTTTGCAATATGTTAATATAAATACAGTATCTAATATGCATGAATGTAAGTATAATATAATACAAGTATACATGTATGTATCATGTAAATGTAATACATGATAGTATGTATGCATGTATACAAGGTAAGTATGTATGTATGTATTTATATAAACTGAGTTAACCTATAACCTTTTACACACATGCATTCATACACCCTTTGACATCATGTATCCCATGTCACATACACCTACCTATCACTAAATTTTAGAACATTAACACATATCCTTTCACACACATGCCAAATACACACATACTCACTTGCTCTTTACCTTTCTTTCTCTATATAATATTATATATATATATGTATGTGCCTATATATAGCTTTCCTATATATATCTATGTATATGAATATGTGAATGTGAATAATATATACATTATATGACTAAGTTTGTGTGCCTTGTTAGCTTATGGTTTAGTTTTGTGCTTGGTTTAGCAAGTGACTTAGGCTATAAGTTAGTAGCTATCTTGGACACTTGATTTGCATATACTTAGTTTGTTTAGACCTAGAATAACTTGTTTGACCTAATTTAGACTTGTTAGACCTAGTTTGCCCATAGTTGACCTAGGTTTGACTTTCAGGGTTGACCAAGTTGACCAAGAGTTGACTTTGGTCTAGATTGACCTAGAATTATGTAGAATGTAGTAGAACTTCATATTGCCATTTGGACTTGTTGTGACTTGTGCTGTTCTGATTAGGAGCCAGACACCTCTCCTCGGACAGTATATTTACTTTGGATATTCAGACACCAGGCGAGTACATTCTCTGATCATTTGATATCCTGCATTAGGAGTATATTTTCTGCTTTAGATACTTTACATGATGCTGACACGTTGGAGACACGGATTAGTACTATATGGATCTTGTTGTACGATGTTATCCCCTTAGCGTACATCGGGTATTCGTGTTCGTGTACTTTATCGTGAACATAGTGTACTCCTGTATTTGTGACATTCATGTACGAAACGTATGAAATCGTGTATAATCATGTATTCACATGACCTTCGTGTACAATAACATAACTTAACTAGATCCTTGTGTACTAATTGGGGCAGGGGAGTAGAAGTGGTTATGTATTCAATCTAGTAGATTACTCGTGTACAACCTCTGTAGATAACTCGTGTACAACATCGTGCCGTCTACATAACCATCTTGTGCTCTGAATCACTAGCACTGTTAGTTCTCTATATACTGTAGCTATTTATTTACAGTCTCTCTCTTTTTATCATGTTATTTCTTCAGTATCTTATATCTTACTCTCTAGCATGATTATATATCCTAACCTGCTATGATTTGTTGAGATGTATTGTGCTCGCTCCTATCCTGACTGGACCTGTTGATAAATTTTACAGATAGCCTGGAGGTTGCCTAGCCTAGAGGAGACATAGTAGAGGTTGTATAGATAGCTAGGGTTTTCTTATAGCTTATTTTCAGTTGTCTTGAGTTGTATTTATTTATGGATTACTGTATTTGAGCTTTGAGATGTATTTCTGGGTTGGTGTATCTTAGACACTTAGACTTCTATCTGCTGTATCTCTTTTGGATTTCATATTTTATCTATCTTCCATTATGCTCTACCTTAGATGTGATTGAGTTTATATTCTGCTATGTCATCCCCATTCGGGGAGTATAAACTGCTTAGCCTTATGTTTAGATGTATAAGACCTAGGACAGCGTTTCTACCACCGACACTGTGGCGTAGGCTGGACGTACCCACGTCTCGTGCCCTTACTCTAGGGTGCGGGTCGTGACACGTTTTTAGTGGTGGCCCATGCAGGTCGAGTTTTTATAGTGGTATTCGAACTAGAGTATCACTACAGCCTGCAGTAGGATTAGGATATTTTGAAGGTACTCAATCACATTAGGAAAAACTCCTTATCAGATCCCTTTTATCTAAATTTGCTGCTTATTGTTTTCCTTGAATATTAACTTCCTTTCTTTGATTTCTCGCTTCATTCTCAGTAATTGCTTGTTGTTTTGATCTGTCTTCATAATGGTTATGGAGACATGATCTCATCGCTTCGGTTCGGGGGATACTATCGAGAGGCTGGCCACCTCTCGTCTGTTTATCAGGGCCTCGAGACCGCAGCTCCTGTTGTGCCGACTCAGGTTGGCATTTCTGCTACATTGGAGGTGCACCTCTGTCTGTACAGAGACTTTTTCTCGTCATTCCCAATTTCTTTCAGCAGCAGCGGTTCTGCAGCATCATCAGCAGACCAGGGGAAACCAGCAGAGTGAGCTATCGTCAGGACAGTCGAGCATACACAGACCATTAGAGATCTTGCTGCAAGTTCCGTTCTTCTCTATTCCATTCCCGCAATTGTCTCTTATAACTATCTTGAAATTCGATTCCATCTGTTCCTGTTGACTGATCAATTTGTTATGTTGTTCCTGTGTTATGTTTGCTTTTTTTCTGAGAAAGAAAAAAATCATATGGGCTAGGTCACCTCAGTTATGGGATCTAGAATCTTCGATAGTCATGTTAGCTAGCATAGTGAGGACATATAGTCAGATTTTGGACCTATTTTTTGGGTGTGGAAATTTAAAGTTTTTGCCGTCGCATGCGACAATGCAAAATTTTAAATACCATGAACCTAGAGGTATGTACTTTAGTCAAGGACTCTGTGATTATCGCAGTCTTGCTTACTATATGACGAGGATTTGGAGCACCATGATTTGGATAGACATATGATATCAGATTGTACCTTAAATGCTCTTGAACAAGTTTCTCTATTTTTGTTCAGTCTTTCAAAAAAAATTGTTTTGTTTGTTTTGTTTCTCATTATTTAACTTAGGAGTAGGAGTAGCTTTAGCTGTATTATAAACCTTTGTGTAACTTCTTACTATGAATCTCTTCTTAAAATAATGAATCAATGATTTTGCTAGACCTTATCTTGGATTTGATATTATAGCTCTGGTTTCAAAATGGTTCCTTCTTTTAAACAAATAAGCAGAACAGATTTTATCGTTATTTCTTTCTTGCTATTATTCTTGTATTAAATAATAATAATAATATATAAAACTATCTTGATTACATCAATCACCTGCTTTGCAATCTTGGTAGGAATCTAAATATTGGTCTTGATATAGAATTTGATTTTTATATAGGACATGAGAATATATATATAGTGGACACAGACTCTTTGCCTGACACGTATGCATGCTACATTTTGATTTCCAACCTATCTAAATACGTATTAATATGTTGTTAATGTTTAAATTTTCAAAACCCCAATATTTCTGATACAGTACAGTAACAGAGACTGGTTCTCTGTATTTCCAGTTAAAATTTATAATTCAAATATAAATTTCATGTTATTAGTTATGTTTACATCACTGCACATGTATGTTATACATAGGGTTTCAATTCAAAAAAAAAATTGGTTGAGTTTTGTGTTTGAATTTGTCAAATCTAAGACTGTGTGCATATTAACCCTTAATACTGGATTTCAAATGTTTAATTCAATTGTTGTTTTTTTTTTTTTTTAAATGTAATATTTTGGAGCTATGTACATTGTTGTATGTAGGGATATGATGTTAGGTTTATACTCTTACATGTTAGGTTGTGATAAACATTGGGTTGGTTAATATTATATACTGGTTTAAATGTTAGCTTATTTCAGATTCTTGTATGTAAATGCTGAACTAAAACTGGGTCTAACCTTTCATTACTAAAGCTATAACCCTGTATAGTGACACCCACACTCTAACATAGTATACACTGCCATGTAACCTAATCCTTCCTCTCTATGTTATGTTCATATATCTATATAGATATATATAGAGTTTATGCATACATGTTATAATGTATATAGATACATAACTAAATCTCTACCACTTTATATATACATATATACATGGTTAGCCATGCATGTTATGAGCAAATGAGTTATGTATTGTATATTGTTTAACCAATATGCCATGATTAGTGTAACTTGATAGTTATTGTTTGAAACCCAAATCCTCCTATGCACTTTCATGTATATTTCACATACACACACGTCTATTATCGAACCATATGAACATGTCCACATACACCCATACACACACGAACTACATAACCTTTACATTAAGCTAGCTTTTCCCTCTCTAACGCTATATATATAATATATATATATATATTGTGATTGGATTTCAATGCATTGACTTTCATTCTTTAACTTTTGATTTTGATTTTTCTTTGAATAGTACCCCTTTATAGAGAATTGGTAGTATCTTATTTTATTTTCTGATAAGTACCAGTTTTATATAGGATGGTAGATGCCTTACAGTTTTGATGATTTGTTATTTCTGTATCTTTTCCAGTTTAACACCCCTGATTGCTTGTAAGTTTTGATACCCTATGATGTTTGGTCTATGTAACTAGTATACCTAGATGAGACTTACACTACCACCGTATGCCAGACCCTGTATGTCATTCTTTTAAATTGATGATTTAGGTAAGTTCTGAGACTTTGATTGTGGGGGTTTGACCTAGAAGGAGTATGAACATTTTAATTTCGAGGACAAAATTTTTCTAAGGAGGGTAGGATTGTAACACCAGTTTTTCCAAATGAGGGTAATTTGAACTTTTATAATTTTGATTATCGATAATAAGATTAACTTATGTTATAATTTTTGGTAATTTTTTTAATCAATTAAACTATTTAAAATGTTGAATTGTGATTTGCTGGTTAACTATTTAATCCCTAGTTTGCTAAGCTTAGAGACTAACCTGGGACCTAACCATGTGATAGAATGACTTTACAACTTTTTAGGCTAAGGGTATTTTGGTCATTTTGTGACTTTTAAATTATTTAGGATTTTAATTAATTGGTAAATTTTATATTATTTTTAATAATAAATAAATTGATGTATTATGATTTTGGTCATTTTTCATATTTTAATATTTTGGAAAAATTTTATATTTTTATATTATTTTTATTAGATTTGTTTAGTCGGGTTTGAGTTTCGTCTCGTTTCGACTTGTATTGTGACCCGGGTAGCTTGAACTCTAGATGGGACCCAATATTAAGTTAAGCATGGCTCACAAGACCCAACATTAAGTTAGTTAATTAAACTAATTTTTATCATGTTAGAATGGTTAAGTTAGAGACTCAAAACTAGATCATTTTGACCCCAAACTTGAACCTAGTCTAGACTTAACCATATGAGACTAGAGAGGGGCAATTAGGACATTTTCCAATTGCCCTAATGGACTCTTTATGGCAGCCACCTTTAGGAGAGAATGATTCATTTCATTCATTACAATCTTGCCTCTTTTATTTTCCTTTTGTTCTTCCCCAATTTTAGAGAGCCTTCCCATTGATTTGATCTCCAAATCAAATCATTCCTTCACCAATGTAACACCCAATTTTTCCAAATAAGGGTAATTTGAAATTTTGTGATTATAATCATTTAATAATGATATTTAAATTATATTGTGATTTTTGGTGATTTTTAATCAATTTAAAACTTTTTAAAATGTTGATTGGTGATTTTGATGGTTAACTAGTTAAACCCTAGTATTGCTAAGACTAGAGACTAACCATGACCAAAGGAGCCTAGTCACGTGATTAGAATTTCATATTACCAATTTTTAGCCTAAGGGTATTTTGGTCATTTTGACAATTTTGTGAAATTATAATTTATATTAATTAAATATTGTGCTAGTCTTTTAGTGAAGCCTTAACCTAGAAGTTAACCTAACCTAGATTAGTCATGAGGTTATAATTAAGGATAGAACATTCCTACTAAGTGCCAAGGTTAGTAATATCTAGATATTATTAGGAAGGATATTTCCTTTTAAGATATTTGGGAAAAGAAGCCTTAACCAATAGGAAGCCTTGGAATTGGGTGGAATGATCCTAACCACTCATCTAAAACCCTAAACCTACTCATTCCAACAGCCATACAGCCCCCCCTCCTATAAAGTCACATTAACAAAGCCTTGGCCTCTTTTACAAACCCTAGAAAAAGCCCTACTTGTTCTTCCCTAAAACTCTCCCCATTAATCCAAATTGAGCCCAAATTGAGTCAATCAATTGCATCATCATCCCCAACAGTAGAGGATACTTGTGGGTGCTTGCTAGCAAGGATCGAGGATGGTTGAACCAGAGAAAATCGAGGAAGACGTCGAATTGAGACTCTTTACATTGAGATTCTAGCTCTCAAAAGGTAAACCTACCTACACCCATTGAAATCATGATTTTTCTTCATTGATGCATTCATTTAGGGTTCCCCTAGGTATAGCCTAAGTTTGGTAGGAATTCGTGTCCATTACGTGTCCATATCGAACACGTATCGGTGTGTAGGAATAGGTGTTCGATGAAATATTTGTTAGAAATAAATGTTGCTAATTTCAAATTGTGTTTGAATAGATATGTAGGTCTATAGGTGCTAATTAACTTTAGTGAAGACTGAACTAAAGTTCGTGTCGTGTCCGTGTCCAAAATGGACACGAACTCACTGCACGATACCCAGTTTTCATGTCCTGCTACCCGACCTCTATTCCTCCCTACACAGGACACGTGGACACGTGTAATTTGACACAGAGGTGGGGGCCATCACTGACAGACCCCCCTCGAGTTTTACGGCAAGTCGTGTCGTGTCGGACACGAAAATACGATCGCACCGATTTTATACTGTACTGTGCGCGCGGGAAAAACCCCACTGACACGGCTTTCGTGTCGCGTACAGACACGTTGTGGACACGAGTCAGGGTGTTAAATCTCTTGCCCTACCCCTACTTTACATGTGTACGTGATCACGTATCGTCTCTTGGCTCGTGTCGTGTCCACGAGGCAGTGTCCTTACTGCACGAGGCCTGGCTTTGCATACTGTTCTGAAATTTGCATCTTAATATTTTGGACACGTTCGTGTCCAATTGCACGGACACGAACAACTCGTGAGACACGTGTCACTAGACACAATGCTTACCAACCATGAATTTATGTATTAACATGTTTTTCTTTGAATTCGAATTGGGTTTCATATGTTCTGATACACAGTGGACTGTTTTCAGAAATTCCGATTGAATGAAGTTTAAAACCAATTTTCCCTGATTTAAATTGACCTATTACTTCATCTACATAGGTGTAATAGTTACAGCAATGTTTGATTCTGTTTTGGTGTAAGGAAATTGAATGTTGAATTCGAATATGCCATGAACTGTGTGTTCCAGTTTTGGGAAATTCAGGATTGTTTGTTAATTCTGAGTTTTTGGGTTCCAGTCATTTTTTTAAACCATTGAAGATACTTTAATATGTTAAATTATTACCTGGGATTGAGTATATATATATATATATATATATATATATATATATATATATATATATATATATAATATATCATACATATTGTATATTTGAATCCATGTATCTATGTAAGTATCGAGATTGTATGTATGTTACTGAAGTTGGTTAAACTGAATATGTGAAACTGAATTCCATTAATTCCTGTTAAAACCGAGTTGATGTTAGGCTTGAATGTTAGCTTAATGATTAAGTAGATGGGGACTTCGATTTGGGTCCATTTTAATGAAGGGGATTGGATACCTGAGATTGGGGATGAGTTAGTTTCTCTGTTTTCCTGAGATACTCAGTTCTATACACGCACACACATGGTTTTCTTCAGTTTACACACATATTAACTTGTGATACCCAACACTGATTCTAATATAACATATCTAACACCCACAAGCCAAAACCTGAACCCCACTCCCTGTTTTTCTAAACACACACAAGCATGTGCCACTTGACACACCCTAGCATGTGCACACACTGCTCACTGTCTCTGATACATTATACACACACACTGTTTGAAGCTCACACACTTTTGAACTTAAATCCATGATTCAAGCTGAAACCTGAGAATTCAATCAATCACACACACTCATTGCATTGCTCACATTGCACTCTCTTCCCACACACACTTGTAATTGCCACACTTGCTGATACCATCTGTCATTCGAACTCTATGGACACTGGACACTTAACACATGTTGACACATTCACATCCTTGTTGACATTGACACCTGAGCACATCCAAATCTGAAAACAGAGATCAATGTGCTGTCTCTTACCTTTGTGCATCAAGTAACATAGATAAGGTTAGTTTGAAGCTTGGGTATGTATCAGTATTTTGGGTATCATGTGAGGGTGAGAGCATAGTTAGGTAATGACAGTAAGGAGCTCTATGGGTAGGTGTGTCCCTAGAAGACTTGCCATAAATATTCAGGAGCATAGTGAAATAGACAGCGGGAGAGGGAGTTGGGGTTAAAGGAAGGAGGTATGTGTTTTAGGAATCGATTTAGTTCATTATTTGAACATCTATATTGTACTGTCCCTAAGAACATGTAGGCACATTACACTTTCACACCCTTCACTAACTGTCATTTGAATACTTTGATTTCCTGAGATTGTGGGGTTAATATTTCACTTTGATTTGGGGGTCCAAGTGACAGTTGAGTGTTAGAATGGGATTTCAGTTAGAGAGGAGGGAGTTACCTCTGTCATCAGAAATTGGGAAGAAAGGGAGATGGGGGGGGGTCTTTGTGTTTAGTTTGCATTAATCAAATGTAA
>JANAVB010008798.1:1324775-1481925 GCA_029216955.1 Iris pallida | reverse complement strand
GTGATCGTGGCCCGATAATTTATTCTCCTAGTCATGACTAGATTCGACTTTATGTTTAAACTTAACTGGTCAATTTTCAAATTTTTCTTATTCGGATTTTCTTAACCGTGTCTATCGTGCTATTGAAATTTCGAGGACAAAAGTTTTCTAAGGAGGAAAGGTTGTAAAACCATGATTCTAAATCGATTTATTAAATTGGGAATTACAAGATTTATTATTTGGCTTTAATTCCTATTAGTGTAATTATAGATTATTAGTATTATTATTAATATTATACTTAGTCTATTAATTAATTATATTTTAGTTATTTTGAAATTACTGTTTTTGGTTGTGTTTTTGTTTTGGACCCAAACCTAGCCACTCTTCCCAAACCCAAACCCAAAAAAAGACCATTGCTAAAAAAAGAAAGGAAAAAATAAACTCACTCATCTTCACTCTGGCATTTCTTTTTCCCCTACATGTTCTCACTCCTCCCTAACTTTTCTTCCTAAAAATCCTCACCATCACACCCCTTATCTCTCCACACTCAGAACTCCTCTCATTCCCTCTCAACCCAACCACAGCACCCTCACTATAAATTGGAACGTCTTCTCTGACCATCTGTCACTTTTTTAGACTGCCGGCCTCTCCTCTCTTCTGCCTCGGCAAGTGCCTGTCTATCCGGCGACGGTACGACTCTTCTACTGCAACCTTATTCCTGATCTGACCAACAACTCCATCGAGACCTTGGTCAATGATCACCATTTTTGCCTCACGGCTCGCGACACTGCGGAGATTCTCGAGATATCTAATCGCGGGGATGCTTTTCCGACCTTGGCCGGTCTCTATCCTACCGTCGAAGTCTCCTTCGATGAGTTCTGCGGCATTATCTGCAAGGGACCGAATCCTCCTGCCATTCCGGCCCTCTCAAAGCAGTTGGAGCCCTTCTACTACGAGCTCCATCGGATCATCTGCCACACTCTTTATCCCAAGTTCGGCAACTACGATGCTATCACCAATGACGCTCTAGTTTGCATGTATTATTTGTACTCGAAGAAGACTTGTTCATTCCCCAAAAGTCTCCTCAAGGCCTTATACTCTGTCCTTCCTGCGGGGAATAATCACTTAACTATGGCAACTTCATCACCCTATTTCTTGAGGCCAAAGGCGTGGACCTCTCTCTCTCTGCCAATTAGACGGTGTTCCTTCATTTTTTGCCGTCTCCCGCTCTGCCCCTGCTGCCTCCGCGTCTCGTGCTTCATCCTTCCATGCACCCTAGCCTACTTCTCCTGCAGCAGCGCCTTCTGAGCCTCCTCCATCTAGCCGTTTTATGCCGCTGACCCAGCAACATTTTGATATGTGTATGGCTCAGGCGGAGGAGCAGATGAGGGCCAATACCCGCGGCCGTGGGAATCTCATTCAGAGTCGCTTCCATGACCAAGCCTACTTCATCCAGCGGACTCTTTAGGACCGCAATCTTTTTCTGGATCTTAACCTTCAGGATCCTCACTTCCAAGGCTCCCGATTCTCTGACCCCAATTCTTACGGGTTCATGTACCCCGATGGTGTTGATCCCTTCGGTGCCTTTCACGAGACTCCGGGTGGTGAGGACGATGATCCAGCAAATCAGTAGCTGCAGTCTCCTTTTGTGGATGGTAGAATAAAGAACGGGTGTCAGTATCTAGTGTGTGTCTTTTGAGGTCCTACGGGGACTAATGGTTATGTTGCGATGTCTTGTGCGGTCCTACGGGGACCGTTTTATGTCTTGCTTTACTCTCGTTAGGGAGAGTTTATTTGTCTTCTTGTTTATGAACTATTAAGCATGTACTCTTCCAAATTTGACAATCAAATATATGCATGCTTTTTTTCACTCTTGTGCTCTCCTGTTTTCTTTCTAAATACTTGATTTTTCATCTTTGATTAAGTGACAAAGGAGAAGAAAACATATTGAGGGGGAGTCACTCCCTGAAGATGCTATCTCTCTGTTTTGTCAATTATCAAAATGGGGAAGATTGTTGGCACATTTATTTTGATAACGTTAACAGCATCTTCGTGGTTTAGTTTTCTCTATATTTCAGCTAACAGATAATCCCTCAAGCTCTCCTTAAAAAAATCTGTACATTCAAGCCGAGTCATCAAAGCCTTATGGAAGTCCTTAAAAGAAGACTGAAGAAAAGACCAGCGCACCTCAAAGATAGCTCTCAAATAATTCAAGATTTCGAGTCTGTACAAGGTCTAGTTCTTTTTTTATAACACCTAAGGTTGGATGACAAACGTAAAGCTCTTTCTTTTTTAAGTCAAAAATCAATGTCTAAAGAAACGGCATACCGACGGTATACCGCTGTGTACCGACGATATACCATTTCTAAGCCACAAAATATTCTGTGATGAAACTCGGCATACCGACGACATACTACAATATACCGGTGGTATACCGTTTTGTGAGCCACAAAATGTTCTATGACGAAACTCGGCATATCGACGGCATACTACAGTATATCGGCGGTATACCGTTTTGTGAGCCACAAAATATTCTGTGACGAAACTCGGCATACCGACGGCATACTACAGTATACCGGCGGTATATCGTTTTGTGAGCCACAAAATATTTTGTGATGAACATCGGTATACCAACGGCATACCGCTTTATACCGACGGTATACCGACTTCGTTAGATTTGATTTTTGAATGGACAAGATACTAGTATTAAATGCTCCAACGGATAAATTTATTACCGTTACTGTTTCAAACGGTATACCGATGGTATGCTGGTCCATACCGACGGCATGCTGTCCGTATTATGTTCGGGAGCATTAAATGCTATTCTTTCTTGGTTTTCTATATAAATGGATTCCTTCTTCTCTTTGAAGGTCATCCACTTAAGCCATAAATTTCTCAACAACCAAGAGATCCACCACTACTACTCTACCCAAGCTTTTAATTGTCATCCAATCCAAAAGTGCTAGAGTATTCAAGAGTTGTAATTTTCGATCTTCAAGTGTTGTAGAAGATCAACCGCTTCCTTTCTTTTCCTTTTGAAGTTGACGAGCCTTCGTAAGAAAACTCGTGTGTAAGAAGTTGGCGAGTTCTTCAGATCCAAACTAGTATTGAAGTTGGCGAGTTCTTCGGATCCAAACTCGTGTGTAACTATTTACTCAATAGTGGATTTAAGCCGGAGAGAGTTCCTGGACTGGATTGCCTCTAGGGAGGAGACCAGGATACATCGAGTGTTTGATTGTCTTTGTCTCTCTCTCATTTACTTCAGTAAAATAGCTTAATTGTGTTAAGTAATATTTTATTACCCTATTCACCCCCTCTAGGGTTCTACACTTACTAGTGCTTGGTTATTGGATTTGAACAAATGAAGAAATGTGATGATTTTGAATTTTATGAGTAAAAAAAGGAAGTTATATGGTAGGATGGGAGAAGCCGTAGGTAATCAAAGGTTGGTTATAGAAGACTAGGATTTGATAAGATTCTCCACACAGAAGGAGTAAGTGTGGGATTATAAGGATCAAGTTGAGAAAACACTCAAAGAAATTAATTTTTGAAGATTATTCTACATAAAGGATGGATATAACCCATAGAGGGATTATTCAGGAGCAAAAATGAGGAAGGATTCCAAGGAAAGATAGTAGTATCAAGTAGTAGTAAGGAATTGAGACAAAAGCATTCACATGCAAGTAAAGGAGCAATTAGGTTTGAAAATTTTGTTGAAAGACTATCAAACGTTGGAGAATCATATTAGTTATAGTGCATTGGCTGCTGCTTTAGTTCTCTGTAGATATTGAGAGTTTAGCTAGTTTAGCAAATTAGAGATTGGTTCTGCACGGGATGTTAAGGAGATGATTATCTTGTAAGTTATTTTCCTTCGTGTCATATCTTAAAACGCCTTTTGACCCTTGAAATAGTGATTTGATATCCTTTCTACCACTATTTGATTATCTCACAGTCCTCAGTGGAAGCATCTTATTCAATTATATTTCTACCATAACTATATTATTCTAATTATCTTCACCATTCTATTATCATACAATTTTCGATTTTCCCCGAGTCGCAAATCCTTATTTGGTCCCTCATTTTAGTAGATTTCATTATTTTATGCCTTTCAACAAACTATTTATGTTCTTTTCTTTCTTTCCTCTTATATTCATGGAACATCATTTGATTTTAATCCTATTTTTGTGATCGTTTGATTATATTTTAATCGTGCCTATATTCTACTCCTACCTAAAAGGACTTTTGATCGCAACAATATTTCAATTTTATCTCTGATCATGTCTAGATAATTTCAATTTTGCTCATATTTCGACTGTATTCTTAAACATGCTTAGGTTTGACCGTATCTTGATCATACTTGTAATTTATCGTGTTTGCCTAGAATTTCGACTATGCTTTAAACTTGATCGTGCCTATATGATTCGAATCTATCCCTAATCGTGCCAAATCATGTTATGATCATGATTGGACTTTGATTAACATGTCAAAATATTTTTTTGTACCCTACTTAAATTTTAAATTGGTCATACTACTTTTGTATTTCTAATCGTGTCGAACTATATCGATTCTATTTTGATTGTGTCTAATTCTTGACTTTAGTCATGCGTTGGTGATTGTGGCCAGATAATTTATTCTCCTAGTCATGACTAGATTCGACTTTATGTTTAAACTTAACTGGTCAATTTTCAAAATTTTCTTATTCGGAATTTCTTAACCGTGTCTATCGTGCTATTGAAATTTTGAGGACAAAAGTTTTCTAAGGAGGAAAGGTTGTAAAACCATGATTCTAAATAGATTTATTAAATTGGGAATTACAAGATTTATTATTTGGCTTTAATTCCTATTAGTGTAATTATAGATTATTAGTATTAATATTATACTTAGTCTATTAATTAATTACATTTTAGTTATTTTGAAATTACTGTTATTGGGTTGTGTTTTTATTTTGGACCCAAACCTAGCCACTCTTCCCAAACCTAAACCCAAAAAAAGACCATTGCTAATATAAAAAAAGAAAGAAAAAAAAAACTCACTCATCTTCACTCTGACCATTTCTTTTTTCCCCTACATGTTTTCACTCCTCCCAAACGTTTCTCCCTAAAAATCCTCACCATCACACCCCTTATCTCTCCACACTCAGAAATCCTCTCATTCCCTCTCAACCCAACCACAACACCCTCATCTCCCCTCTCTCTCCCTACCAACTTCCATCCCCCCAAACTTAAAAAAACCCACAGCAAGTCAAAAACCCTCGCCGGCGCCCGCGACCCTCGGCCACCCCGCGGCCAACCCCAACTACGTGCCCTTCCGGCCAGTCCTGCGTCCTACCGGCGCCGACCTCCACGGTCGACCGTCGGCCAGTGCTCCGTGCGCCCTGTTCGCGACCACCGGCGGCCCGGTGCGCCGACCCCCTTCGCTGCCGCCCTAGCCGCCGACCCCCTATCCGCGACCGCTTCCGACAGACCATGACCCGCGGCCCCACGTCGTTGTTGTTGTTTCGAACGCCCGAGTACGCTGCCGTGTTCGTCATGACGTGTTCCCGAGGCTTTCGAGCCGGTGACGATGCTCCTCGGAGTCGATTCGAGTCCGAGGCCACCCTTCGAATTCTGTTATCAAACTTTCGGTATAATTTCTAACATAGTAGTTTGTCCAATTCGTAGTCGTAGTCTATGACACGGTCTCGATCCCATTACGGGATTCGAATTTTGACGTTGCGCGTGTGGATATGTGGAACGATCCTTGGATCGTTGTTACAGTTTCGTGTTCGAAACATTTGTTCTGTTATGAATGGCTTCTATAGTCCGATTTCAGAATTGGATTATTCTGTGATGTTGCTTGGTGGTATTTGTGAGGCTGTGTTTGGGATTTAGCTCGGTGAAGTTTGGTTTTAGCCAGATTGGTTATTCGATTAGAAATTGGTTCTATAGTCCGATTTCGGACTTGGGAATTATTCGGTGAAGTTTGGCTTTTGCCAGAATGGGTTGTGTTGGTTGTTCGGTTAGAAATCGGTTCTGCAGTCCAATTTCGGATTCGGAATTGATTCTGACAAGTTTATATATATATATATATATATATATATATATATATATGTGTGTGTGTGTGTGTGTGTGTGTGTGTGTGTATGTTTTAAAAGAGAAATCATGGTTCTGTTAATATAAGTTGTGTGACTCTTTCCTATATAAATGTATATATATGTTTTAAAAAGGAAAATTACGTTTATCTATACCCCTAGTACTGTGATTCATTTAAAATACATAAATGTATATAGGTTTTAAAGGAAGAAATTACATTTTAATTATACCTTTAATATTGTGACTCATTTAAAATATATATGTATATATTATTACTATTTTCAGACCTGATTATTACTTTATATACCTTACATTTTATTGGTTATTTGGATTGGCATATTTTTCGGTAAATTTGAGGCTCGTATCCACTTTGGCGACGACCGAAATGGTCGAAGGAGCCATTAGCGAAATGCAAACGCTACGGGATATTCCCGTACGTTGAGGCGTAAGTTATTAGCAATGTGTGACTGCGTGACCAAGTCTGAGACTGTGGTTGTTCCTGCCTTACGACTTTAGTTTATTTTAGATATGTAGAACTTATTACTTGGCATGTTATATTTTAGGTGCATGACACTCGTGCCATCGGACTGTACCGTTTTCGGCTTAGAAGATCACCGCAGCATAGTTTATGACTTTTATTTTATTCTCTTTTTATGTAAAATATATTGTAAGGGCATAAGCACATTTTTTTTCTTTCTCTGATCCCTGTATTGCGTAGCTTAGGAGTAGCGTAGCCTTTCTGTATTTTTTGTGTTTTATGTTGATAATATCGTACATTAGTTTAGCTACAAATGAAATTTAAAATATTATTTTCTAAAAACAAAATAAAGGTTTTCTCACATAAATTAGAACGGGTTAAAAATACAAGTTTTATATCTATATTAACAATCTCACGTTTTATCATTAAATAGAATATATATATATATATATATATATATATATATATATATATATATATATATATATATATATATAATAGGAGGATTTTCGAATAAATCGAGACGTCTATTCCTTCCAAAATAAATACAATTGGACTTTTTCTATACAAAATTTACAAATAGTACAAAGCAAGGTTAAAGTTGATTTATCCGTAGACTAATATGTTAAACAGTAAAATTGACTAGGTGCAGTATTAGAGATTGCAACTAGAACACCGTAGAAATGGTTGTATTGGAACTAAGACATATTTCACTAATGTAGGGTTCAGGACCTAAGTCTGAGATCATTTTTTTGCCTCTACCTACAATATCAGAAAATCGAGACAAGTTTCATATTATTCATGTTCGTATTTTAATTGATAATCAAATGCATTGCATCATTAGGACTATATACTGTATCGACATTGACTAACGGGATTACTCTCGGACCCAAATTGATTGTTTGATTGACTCATTGACTCGGAGATTGGGAGAATAGTATAGCAACTATGACCAATGCCATGTTACTAATATTGCCTCTCTCGCGCTAACCCTATTGCACGGGACTTGAGCCATATCATATACGAGCATTTGGCCAAAATGTTAGTATACACATTGAATCTACCAGCCGGTCACAGATCTGCTATACGCTCAAATCATTATTGAATCATTGTAGATTGCATCATTGTAGCTCTTGATATGTCATTGTCCTGCTGAATTCTTTATTCTTACTTAGAAAAAATATAATATGCTTTTAAACTGTCTTGCATCATTTATTATTATTAGAATACTTGATGTGGATATATGTTTTTGCTTCTCTCCTAACTGGAGGCTAATATTTTTAGGTGATTGCGATGATGAAGAGCTTACTATTAGTACCTACTACGGACTCGAACTGAATTCTGAGGAGAAAGCTGAACCCAACCAGGAGGCACCTGAGCCGACGACTAGTAGCCTAGTCAGCATTGTATTTACAGTTGTAACCTTAGTACAACTTAAGTTTGTTCCAACATTGTGTTTGAATTATCAAATAAAAGTTTATTTTATCCGTAAATTTAGATGTTGTGTTTGAGTTACTACTGATTGATACAGCTTACTGCTACCGTCTCACAACGGTGCAGACTGTACATGATCCGACTGGATCCAGTATCTTGGAATCGAATCGTGACACTTATCCTCGCGAGTAGCAAGCTATAACACCTGATCTTGCAACTATAAATGGTTCGGTCCGACCTGTACCTATGGAACGTTATTGCGAAAGAGGTTTAGGACCAGTTCAGTTTGAATTAACTGGTATAGTTAAGTTTCTGTCTCTAGGCTTTGTTGGGTTTATAGCCTTTTGTTTTGGTTTTTAGTCCCACATCGGCTAGAAAGGAATGTGTATCTCCATATATATGAGTCTTTACTCTTTATGGAGATGCACATATAGTGCACATGGGTGTGTGCCATGTGGGATTAATTATTAATGGTATAAAGGCTTAATCAACAATTAATAAGCTGTAAGCTTTTTGTTCTTGGGAAATTTATTTCCATAGGAGCTAAGCCCCGTTGGGGCTTAGCGACTCGGACTCGGACTCGGACTCGGGCTCGGGCTCGGGCTCGGACTCGGGCTCAAGGGCTCATGAGGCATAATGTGGCATTTTGTTGGCGTACTTTGCACTTAGCACGTCAGCATCGTCGCTAGGCGCATAGTGCGCTTAAGTTGCACGAGCCACTTGCGCGACCACGTTGTGCGGCCCGTTACGCGAGCCCAGTTACGCTGGCCTAGTTACGCAGCCCAGTACGCAGCCCAGTGCGCGCAGTGTGCGCAGCGTACGCAGCGTACGTAGAGTGCGCAGTGTGCGCAGCGTACGCAGCGTACGCAGTGTGTGTAGAGTGCGTATGGCTGGCTGCATATTAGAGCGGGAACGGTTGCAGCAGTTGCTGCATGTTCAGGAGTGGTTCTGCCACTACCCTGAAGTGCAGGCAACTGCTTGGCAACCGCCCCGTGGGCTATATATGCAGGTTCTCTCCTCTCTCTCAGTTGGTAGAAGTAATCAGAATTCCAGAGAGAAAACTCTAAGTGTTCTTTAACACAACAGAGTAGTGAGCGTGTTGTTTAACACAAACACTAGTACTTTTTAGTACGCGTGAGTTCTGTTACTTCAAACAGAGAGAGAAGAGTACCATTGCCAGAGGAGTTCGCCGTCTTCCGAGGAGTCAGAAGAGCAGGAGTGTTCCAAGGTTTTCCGTCAACCTTGCTGGTTCCTGGAAGCTGTTCGCAGAGGGCGAATAAAGCTTTGAGCAACGGTGATAATTTACCCCAGCAATTCCATCTCTCGCCTGTCATCCTTCTGTTGCCTTTAGCAGTTCTGTCAGT
This sequence comes from Iris pallida, assembly GCA_029216955.1. Taxonomy (NCBI): domain Eukaryota; kingdom Viridiplantae; phylum Streptophyta; class Magnoliopsida; order Asparagales; family Iridaceae; genus Iris; species Iris pallida. The sequence goes on along the minus strand of JANAVB010008798.1, from coordinate 1,472,599 downwards.
ATCTTCTTTTTAGAAGGCACTACTGCCAGTTTGCTACGATCACAAAAATCTCTTTAGATTATTCGTGTATTACGATATCTTTTTAGATTTCGTAATTTGCAGAATCCTTCTGGATCTCTGTTGCAAAACCTTCTTTAAGGAGTTGCATTAGAAACGTTGTCTTTACAACTGTTTCATTTTCTCAGTTTTCCATCGAAAAATTGTGCCCCGGCGTTCCCGGCAATAACAATCTCAAAGCTTTATTGCTACGATGGAAAACATTAATGCTTCACTCCTCAACACTGACTTCTGTAAGTTAGAAAAGTTTGATAGAGAGCATTATCAAGTCTGGAAGAGGAAGGTTTATCTCACTCTTCAACTCAGAGACGTTGATCACGTGCTGCTTGAAGAGGAACCTACTGTTCCAGATACTGGGTCTGCTGCTGCAATATCTGCGGCTAGTAAACTTCAGGCCAAGTGGAGAAAAGAAAATAGCATTTGCAGGCTCCTTATCCTGAATGCTATGGAGGATTCCCTTGCAGAATCCTATTCTAAAAAGAATATCGCTAGAGACATATGTGAGTCTCTAGAAAAACTCTACGAAGAAGACAAGAACCGCAGTAAAATATTTGTGGTTGAAAAATATCACAAGTGGTTCTTTGAGGACGAAAAGTCTATGCTGCCGCAGGTGAAGGAGTTCCTGAAACTGCGACAGAAGTTGGAAGACGAGGCGATGCCCCTCCCCGACAAGTTTGTTGTTGGAGGGATTGTCTCAAAGCTCCCCGCTGGGTGGAGCAAGTTCTATGCAAACATGCATAGGAAGAAGTTGGAGATCACCCTTGAAGATCTCCTACAGGAAATCTATGTTGAGGACCAGATGCGGGCTCAACTGAAGGTGGACACACTGTCCAAGCAATTGGCTAACGCCAATCTGGTTCAGACCAAGGGACCAAAGGGAAAGCAGGCGGCTTTCCACAGCAAGAAGAAGAACCCTGACAATCTAAAAGTCAAGGAAACTTCTATCAAGAAAAAGAATCCAAAGTCAGAAATGCCTTGCTTCAAGTGTGGCAAGAAGGGCCACTTTAAGAATGAGTGTAAAGAAAAGACCAAGCAATCAGAGCAAGGAGAGCCTAGTAAGGTATCTATGATCACTGACGTAGTTGCTATGATTGCACAGGTTGATGCAGTAAGGACTGACTCTGACTGGTGGATAGACACTGGAGCCTCCTGCCATGTATGCTCCAGTACGGAGTGGTTCACCACCTATACACCTACTTCTGAAGTGGTTATGATGGCGAACCAGGCACAAGCTGAAGTGCTCGGGATCGGGACGGTGGTGTTGAAGCTGACTTCGGGCAAGTCTCTGACGCTTCAAGACGTGAAGCACGTTCCTGCTATCGCCAAGAACCTGATCTCAGGAGGCCTACTCTGCAATGCAGGCCTCAGGATGGACATCAATGCTGGCCAGATGGTGATGTCTATCAAGGAAACATATTTCGGAAAAGCTTTTTATACCGAAGGAATGTTCAAGATTCAGCTTGTAAATCAGTCCAATGTAATTAATGTTATTAATGAAGTCACTCATTCTGCTTATACTCTTGAGTTGTGGCATAATAGGCTAGGACATGTTCATTGTAAACGAATAAACAGAATGTCTAGTCTAGGACTTATCTCCAAATGTGGGGGTAAGGTAGAGAAATGTGAAGTTTGTGCTCAAACGAAGATCACAAGGAAACCCTTTCCTCGGGTTAATCGAAATACAGATCTTCTGGAGTTGGTTCACTTCGATATCTGTGACTTCAAACAGTTCTCTACAAAGGCCGGGATAAAGTATTTCATAACCTTCATCAATGACTTCTCAAAGTATGCGTTCGTCTACTTGCTGAAGGCTAAAGACGAAGCATTTGAGAAGTTCAAGGAGTTCAGAGTTGAAGCTGAGCGACAGACTGGACAACAACTCAAAAGGATAAGAAGTGATCGAGGTGGGGAGTACAGGTCTCATGAATTCGTATCGTTCTGTAAGGAACATGGAATTGTCAATGAGACTACGGCTCCGTACTCTCCTCAATCAAACGGAGTAGCTGAAAGGAAGAACAGGACGTTGACAGAAATGATAAATTCAATGTTGTTGACTGCTGGCCTTCCTAAGTGCTACTGGGGAGAAGCTACATTGACGGCCACTTTTATTCTAAATAGAGTGCCTCATGCAACTTCTGATATTACTCCTCATGAACTCTGGTTCAAAGTCAGACCTAACTTGAATCTTATTCGAGTGTGGGGGTGTCTGGCATATGTCAAGCTTCCAGATCTGAAGATTCAGAAGCTTGGGACAAGGACTACAAAGACGATCTTCTTGGGGTATGCCGAGAAGAGTGATGCTCGGAGATTTCTTGATATTGAGTCAAATCATATCATTGAATCTCGCGATGCAGAATATTTTGAAGACAAGTTTGCAAGGCACAAGAATATTGTCCTTCCGGATGTTCCGGAGAATAATGAGGGTGCACAAGAGACTGAAGTCTTCAATGAAGATGTGGTCCAAGAAGATGTTGTTGTTGAAACAACGGTTGAACCAGAACAAGCTAAACCGTCAGCTAAGCGTGTGAGGAGGCCGAAGGACTTCGGAAGTGACTTTGTCACCTATCATGTGGAAGCAGATCCACTTACCTATGATGAGACGATGAAGACCAGAGACGCAATTTTCTGGAAGGAGGCGATTGACAATGAGATTGATTCCATCACCTCAAATAACACTTGGGTGTTGGTTGATCTTCCTGAAGGAGCGAAATCCATCGGATGCAAATGGATCTTCAAGAAGAAGATGAAAGCAGACGGAACTATTGACAAGTTCAAGGCTAGGTTGGTAGCTAAGGGATTTTCTCAGAAGCAGGGGATTGACTACTTTGACACATATGCTCCAGTAGCCCGGATGACCACCATCAGAATGTTGATTGCTCTCGCAGCAATAAATAAGATGGTGATACATCAGATGGATGTGAATACGGCTTTCCTAAATGGCGAGCTGACCGAAGAGATTTATATGCAACAGCCAGAGGGATTTGTCATCAGAGGTCTTGAAGACAAAGTCTGCAAGTTGATGAAATCCTTGTACGGTCTTAAACAGGCTCCCAAGATGTGGCATGAGAAATTTGACAAAGTTATAAGGTCAAATGGCTACATGGTCAGCGATACGGACAAGTGTGTTTACACGAAGTTTGCTGATGGAAGAGGTATGATCGTTTGTCTGTACGTGGACGACATGCTTATCCTAGGTACGGATATTAGATGTGTCACGGAGACAAAAAAATTCATCTCAAGCAAGTTCAGTATGAAGGACTTGGGGGAAGCTGATGTGATCTTAGGGATCAAGATCATCCGGACAGACACTGGACTAGCGCTGTCACAGTCTCATTATATTGAGAAAATGATCACTCGTTATGGGTATCGAGATCTTCCAGGGATCGATACGCCGTACAGGTGTGATCTGAAGCTGAAGCCTAATTCAAGGGAAAGCGTCAGGCAGCTGGAGTATGCAAGCGTAATCGGGAGTTTGATGTATGTTACTACTGCCACAAGGCCTGACATAGCTTTCGCCGTGGGAATGCTGAGTCGTTTTACGAGCAATCCAGGTATTGAACACTGGAAAGCTGTGGAACGGGTTATGAGATATCTCAAGAAGACTCAGACATATGCACTGTACTACAGCGGAGATCCGCAGGTAGTGGAAGGCTTCAGTGATGCCAGTTGGTGCTCAGAGGTGGAGAGCGAGAGGTCCACAGGTGGATACATTTTCACAATGGGTGGAGCTGCTATATCGTGGAAGTCGAAGAAGCAGATTATGCTCTCGCGATCATCCATGGAATCTGAGTTCTTTGCACTTGATACCGCAGCCGAGGAAGCAGAATGGCTTCGGGAGCTCTTGTATGATCTTCCAGTGGTTGGGGCGCAAGTACCGGCGATACCGATATACTGCGACAACCAGGCGACTGCGGCGGTGGCATCAAATGATCTCTTCAACGGGAAGAAGAGGACTGTGCGGTTGAAGCACAGGGCAGTACATGATCTTATCAAGAGAGGTGTTATTGCAGTGATTGATGTTCGGAGTCAGGAGAACCCGGCGGATCCGTTCACCAAGGGCCTCAAGCGCCAGCTGGTCGATGACACAGCTTGTAAAATGGGCTTGAAGGCATTCTGATATTGTATTATTGTATTCCTACCATAAAGTTTTATGCTATTAGTTCAAAGATTTATCTACTAGGCATCTAGCTTTTGGTTCAAGGGAGGACCACTAATCGGAAGAATATCAGGAATGGTGGGTACATGTTCTATTGGGCATGGAGAGGTTACGAACCTATAACCACTGTTGTCTACTGTTGTTTTCTGCGGAAAACAGGTCCTGTGGGAGGTTGGCTTAAATGCCTTAATGAGTTCTCAGGCATTTGGAATGTCTGGTATGCTTTACAGGAAGCATGGTAGCACAGCACTACAAGGAGTGTGACTCCATGCTATGTGTGGCGGTGACTCCACCATGAGGTTCTCGAAGGAGGTAAAGCCTCGGCTATGTTAGCCAAGTCACAGCGGCGTAGCACCGCAAATAGGCAGTTGGCCTAATGTTGTATATTGAATTAAAGAGGGATGTAGTCAGCACTACAAAGAGGAGGTGTTCCTCATGTTACGGGTGGCACGACACCACAATGAGGTAAACCCGGCTAGGGATAAAGCCTCGGCCTTGCAAGCCATGTCGTAGCGGCGTAACACCGCACAGAAGCGTAAGGCTTCATGCTGGGTAGTTTGGCACTACAAAGGGGCTAGTCCTCATGCTACGGGTAGTATGACACTACGATGAGGTTCCCGGTGATTCGGGGTAAGGTCCTCGGCTTAAGGCCATGTCATAGCGGCGTAGCACCGCAAAGGAAGCGTTGGACGTTTCATGCCATGTCTCTTTAATAAAGAACTCACCTATAGTGTATGGACAAAGAGATATCAGGCCGTCTCTTGAGGGTAAACTTGTAGACGTCCAATATTATACACTGAAACCAGGCTGGCACACGGCCTTAAATGTGCAGCCAAAAGCACATGTAACTACATTATGTGAGTGGAAAGAATTTCAGCTATGATGCAGAATTCAAGGCTTAGTCCATTCTTGTATTATAGTTTGATTTTTGACTCACGTGGAAAGATTCAAGTCTTAAGTGGCATCTATCCTAAAAGCATAATGGACAGTTACTGTGGGGAACACTCGTACTCATATATATAGAGATATGTGGGGGATTGTTGGATTTATAGCCTTTTGTTTTGGTTTTTAGTCCCACATCGGCTAGAAAGGAATGTGTATCTCCATATATATGAGTCTTTACTCTTTATGGAGATGCACATATAGTGCACATGGGTGTGTGCCATGTGGGATTAATTATTAATGGTATAAAGGCTTAATCAACAATTAATAAGCTGTAAGCTTTTTGCTCTTGGGAAATTTATTTCCATAGGAGCTAAGCCCCGTTGGGGCTTAGCGACTCGGACTCGGACTCGGACTCGGACTCGGGCTCGGACTCGGGCTCAAGGGCTCATGAGGCGTAATGTGGCATTTTGTTGGCGCACTTTGCACTTAGCACGTCAGCATCGTCGCTAGGCGCATAGTGCGCTTAAGTTACGCTCGTTGTGCGAGCCACTTGCGCGACCACGTTGCGCGGCCCGTTACGCGAGCCCAGTTACGCTGGTCCAGTTACGCAGCCCAGTACGCAGCCCAGTGCGCGCAGTGTGCGCAGCGTACGTAGAGTGCGCAATGTGCGCAGCGTACGCAGTGTGCGTAGAGTGCGTATGTGCGTATGGCTGGCTGCATATTAGAGCGGGAACGGTTGCAGCAGTTGCTGCATGTTCAGGAGTGGTTCTGCCACTACCCTGAAGTGCAGGCAACTGCTTGGCAACCGCCCCGTGGGCTATATATGCAGGTTCTCTCCTCTCTCTCAGTTGGTAGAAGTAATCAGAATTACAGAGAGAAAACTCTAAGTGTTCTTTAACACAACAGAGTAGTGAGCGTGTTGTTTAACACAAACACTAGTACTTTTAGTACGCGTGAGTTCTGTTACTTCAAACAGAGAGAGAAGAGTACCATTGCCAGAGGAGTTCGCCGTCTTCCGAGGAGTCAGAAGAGCAGGAGTGTTCCAAGGTTTTCCGTCAACCTTGCTGGTTCCTGGAAGCTGTTCGCAGAGGGCGAATAAAGCTTTGAGCAACGGTGATAATTCACCCCAGCAATTCCATCTCTCGCCTGTCATCTTTCTGTTGCCTTTAGCAGTTTTGTCAGTATCTTCTTTTTAGAAGGCACTACTGCCAGTTTGCTACGATCACGAAATTTTTTTTAGATTATTCGTGTATTACGATATCTTTTTAGATTTCGTAATTTGCAGAATCCTTCTGGATCTCTGTTGCAAAACCTTCTTTAAGGAGTTGCATTCGAAACGTTGTCTTTACAATTGTTTCATTTTCTCAGTTTTCCATCGAAAAATTGTGCCCCGACGTTCCCGGCAATAACAGGCTTACCATTTGGAGCTCAAATGAACAAACAGTCTTAGTCATTTGGGTCTTACACGTCCCTTTTGGACCCATTCCTGTCTACGCGTTCCCGAGATAAGACCTCCATTTTCAGCTGTCAATTGAGTCGAGAAAGGAGGAGGAAGAAGATGATGATAAACTTCTTCTTATGGTGGTGATGGATACGCATGCTTCCATTGCTTGCTTTTGTTGTGGGTGGCCCTTAACAAAGCACACTGGGGCCCTGATTGAATAGGCTATGCATGCGCTAATTGGAGAGAGAAAGAGATAGGAGTTGACCAAATGATAAGGAAAATAAACAAATGGTGAAGGGAGTCGAGGACAGAGCATTGGTTTTTCTTTTTGCTTTCACTGACGTGTAGCATGAATCATAAGAATTATTTTTCTGTTTTTGAAAATAACGACATGTGATTGTTTTAGTTAGAGTTATTTGTATTTACTCTTATTATCAATTCTAATTTTATTTTCCTCCATTATTAATTTAAGAAATTTTATGACTTTTATCCCACTTATTAATATAAATTTGTACTTATATTCCACTTTTTAATTTTATTTGACTTACATTCCACTTTTTGTCACGAAAAATATTTTACGTGACAAAACGAATATTTTTCGTGACAAAATAAATATTTTTCATGACAAAAAATGGGATGTAAGTCTAAAAAAATTAAAAAGTGGGATATAAGTACAAATTCATATTAACAAGTACTATTATTTTTTCTATTGCTACTTTTAACACTTGATATCGTGATCAAATTGAAAATAGTAGTAATTAAATTAGTAACGAGAGAAAATAAAATTAGAAATTAATAATGGAGGGAAGGTTTAAATATAAATAGCTCTTTTAATTATAATCTACCCATTTGCGTACACTCAATAGCAAAAATAAAAAAAAGGAAAAAAAAAATCCTGCAACTCCATAACCACATATATATATATATATATATATATATATATATATATATATATATATATATATATATATATATGACCCAAAATATATATATATATATATATATATATATATATATATATATATATATATATATATATATATATATGACCCTTATACTTTAAATGTACTAAAGAAAAATATAATTTTTATGATATTTAAAATTCGACAACATTAAAATCTTTATCTCAAATTTTTAGAGAGTTGTTAAAATGTAAAAAATATTGTCGAAAAAATATTGTCGTCCAACAACCCTGTGTCACACACAGGACCACGAAAAGCAGATTTTACAATTTGAGCCTCCTGATAGGACCACCAAGAAATTCATGGCACATCTTCAATTACTGTACATCATCAACCTATAAAATAAACAACAGCTGCGTGCTGCAGCATAAGAATGTTGCATGACATACATACTACGTGAACCCTCGTGCCATTGGTCACACTAGAGCAAGAGGTGAAACAAATATAGGGCCGGCGAGGGTTTGGTTGTATGTTAATTTAGGTTGCTCTTCATCCTCTTATAATTTTTTCAATATTTTTTGTTTTAAATCTGCAACAAAATTAAAATAAGTAGATGTTATCAATATTCGGAAAAGTCACGCACGTAGTACTGTCCTAAGAGTTAATCCGGATATATGTGCAGACTTTATCCGAACGCTCCCAGTGATAAAATTTCCGTTCCACCGGAATCTCCTTGCCACACACGACGACAGAGTGACCATCAACTTAGCTCTGTCAAGAGCAAGAAAGAACAACAACAACGCAACGATTTGGAAGATATAAGAATTTTAGAGAGTTTTCGTAAGGAGTTGGTATTCTGTGTTTGAGAATGAAAATAGAGCAGAATATATAGGCTTCAAACTTGTAACCGAAAGTTGGATTAAGGGACACAATTTATGCTGGATTAAGACACAAATAAAACGTGTTATAACGTTCGGATTTGTAATGGTCAAAAAATTTAGGAGGAGCAAAATGTATTTTAGAGTCTCAGTCCGAATCCGAAGAGAAAATCGAATCGACATTCGGCGCCCGCAGATGTGGGCACGTACCCGCACCCGTTACGCGTGCCGAACCGAACCGAACCAGGCCGGACGGCGGCGGCGACGCCCGCTTGTGGCCCATGGGACTCCCACACAATATTTTAACGAAGCAAGAAGAAGCAAAGTAATATATGAGTACTCACTCCACCTAGTACAACCAATGTGGGACTATTACGTGATAGGAATTGAGCTTTTGCTTGCTTGTGTGTGAGCAAAAGCACACACAGAGGTAACACATCCTATTGAAAAAAATCTTTGTTTAGGTTGGATTTTGACTGTGTCGATCCTAAGAAAACCAAATAGTTGTCATATGGAGAAGGGTTATCCAAATCCGAAGACTTGTCAGACTTATCCTTAGGCCCGCTCTGAGCAGACATCACTTTGACAAGAGCCAAGAACAGGGCACACCATTTTTTTTTGTTATTCCCTGGACGCGATATCAGAAGAAAACTCTTGTGAAAAGATTGCAGCACTTCAAGGAAGGTGCAAACAGAAATCCTAGGAGAATTCTGTGAACGAAAAATCTAAGAAGATTTTCGTAAAAGCAACGAACGAAGAATCTAAAAAGATTTTCGAAATAGGAGAAAGCCGGCTGGGGTGTTTAGAACACCGGCGCTCAAAGCTAGATCCGTCCACACTGACAGCTTCCAGGAACCAGCAAGTTCAAAAGAACTCTGGAACGCTCTGCCAATCTGCTCATGGACGAACTCCTCGGGAGGAAAAAAATGTAAACTCTCAAGTGGTGCCAACGCAGGAGCTCTCACTTCTCTTTGTGGAAAATTTCATGAATAATTCTAACCCCAGAGAGAGAAGAGAGACTCTATATATAAGGTCTCTCTGTAACTGCCCAAATCCAGAACGTGCGTGACGTTTGAATGTCAGATCCAAAATTATCGGATCCGTTATCACACGTTACGAAATGGTTCAGCCACGTCCTGCACGAAACAGCACCACTGAGCGCTATTGCGCACGAGCACCATATTGCGCCACTGCGGACATGTGTGCGCACACCCAGCGTCCAGCGCTCATGCTCGCGTACGCAACTACACAAGACGCGCACAGTGCGCACATGCGCCAATCGCGCTTGCGCGCACTTGCGCAACACGTACGCACCTGCGCCACTCGTGCCTGCGCACACTTGCACAACACGCGCGCACCTGCGCCAATCACGCCTGCGCGCACTTGCACAACATGCGCTCTCCACTCGCCAACCACACGCCATCTGGTCGTACCGTCAGGCCCATATTGCAGCACTACGCATTTAATGACCCGCTCCGCCCTAGCGGAACGCCGATTCAAACGGCAAGTGCAACGACTCAAACGAGCCGTCGACCCGAAGAGTTGGCATCGACCTGATGAAGAATCGATGCAAGACTTACATTGGTCTTTCGAAGATGAATCCAGACTTAGACTTTCAAAGGCGCGCTCGGAGTATCGCTCGGCCGATGCGAACATCGCTAAGGTGGGTGGCTCCGATGAACCCGTCTTTGCTTAGCCTAGACACATAACAATACGGACACTATGGCTAGAATCGCTAGACGATAACACCTCGCATGCTAATAAATGACTCAACGCACCTAGCTAAGGGAATAATCCCATCTTGTATGCTTGTATAGAATATGGAAAAGAACTTGGAAAAATATGTGAACTCTCGCACCGCGCTCAACGCTCGTGCTAAGGCACAAGCTTACATTCGAGTTTCCTATGCGTTCAACAATGAAACAATGAATGGATTACAACAATAAAACGGAAAGACTATCAACATAGTCGTTCCGAGTAGAGTATAACAACATTTAAAGATTATGGGACCGATGGGTCGCCAAGGCGACTTCCGCACGGGGAGCTGCATAATATGTGAATGAAAGAATGAATGGATAAGTGAATAAAACCAACGAATGAAAGAATGAATACGTGAATGAACCAATGAACGAACAAACAAGTGAAAGAAAGAAAGAAAAGAAAGAATGAATGAAAGATAAAGGAAGAAAAGAATGGTTAGTGACAGGTATGACGGAGACGTGCAACGGGGCTCGCTACCCGCGCTGCACGGACGCCGCCGCCAACCTGGTCGATAACGTATTATGGCTAAGGGTTAGCCTACGGCTCAGAGACAGCCGTTAAGTTAAAATGATAATAAAATACGAAATGGTTGTGGACGGACTCGTGCACGAGTGAAAAAGGGATTCCAAGGACATCGAACGACGATTTCGTGGCCGACCTAGGTGGAATCATGGCCTACGGGCGGACAGGTGTGCGGGCTTGGGCACATAACCAAACGAAGGGCCGATACTTCAATAGTCTATCAAGGTGTACCAGCCATCACGCTTGATAGATGAGAATGCCAAAGGGGAAAATATCCAAAATGGCTGACATGCCAGCGACTGGTGCATATAGATTTAAGTGGACTTTGCTGGTGGCAATCTACGTGCAAGTCCTTGCATTGAAATCAAAGTAGTCTAAGTTAAACTGAACAAAGCACCTTCTGAATAGGCTTGAATATAACACACAAAATAATCGAGAGTACATCGAGCAAACGAGTTAAAAAATATGCCTACGACGCGCTAGGACTTGAGGCAGGGACACGCCCTTGACATTGAATGTTCACGTGAATTACATTAAGTTGATATATGTAGTGCCCCGTCCCGCAGAGTCAATCGGAGGAATCGAAACGTCGACGGCGTTCGAACTTAGCCTTGCAACGGCTGCTCGAAGGCTCGTTCGTCCGAGGCGACTCCTCGCACAGGTGGGGTAGTTTCGGTGAACTTGCCTCATCTTAGCCTTCACTTAATAACGCGCATGTTTTCAACTTGCACAAGTAGGGTTAATATAAAAGCTACGAATGCACATAGCTAAGGGAATAATTCCGACCCGTCGGAATGTCTTAGAACATGGAAAATGGTCCCACGGTCTTCATAGAAGTCGGCTCAGCGTGCTTTCAAATGACACTCGATCCTTCGATCCCGTGGCTTGGGAGAAGGAAGTTGGCTTAAGTTTCTAAGTTGTTCCGACACTTGAATAGCCTAAGTCATAGGTGTCGCCTGCGTGAATGCTTGATAAAGCATGCACGATCCCGTCATTTTGCCCAACACTCGAATCAGCCTAAGTCATAGGCGTCGCCCGCATGAATGCTTAATAAAAATCATGCATAGTCCTGTCCCGCAAGGCTTGGCATAGTCTTCGCACGTCCCGTAAGTTAAGTCATCTTGTACGGCTTGTTGGCTTAAGTCTAGGCACCCGAGAACTTGGTTATTCAAGTCGAATGCGTGCACGGCACGTTCCCTCGACGCGGAGCTCGGCGTAGCCTCTGCTCGTCGAGTCGTTGCGACAGACAAGAGTTGTGTTGGGCTATCGAAGCCAATTCTAGCACTATCCCGCTCTATCTGCGGTTGTCAAGTCACGTAGTCCCTTGAGAACAAGGCTCGTCCTGTAAAGTATATGACTTGAGCGTTAGCGTCGCCTAGAGAACCGGGTCTGTCTACGGTACGAGCAATGGTCGGTTTAGTGAAAAGCTTGCCACGAACAAAGGAAGTCCACGCGACTGGTTGTCGTCGAGATCGGTCCTGCTACTTGGGAGTCTCGCTAAGTCATGATATGTCCCACACACGAGATGGTCCCCCGGCTTGGGAGTCTCGCTAAGTCTTGATAAGTCCCGCACACGAGATCGGTCCTGCGGCTTGGGATCTCGTTAAGTCTCGATAGAAAAGAAGGAAAGCATGGTCATGTTAAGGAAGGATTTGATAGATAGAGTTGAGTATGCATGGTTATTGGACAACTTGTCGACAAGGTGTAGTCTGCTCGAATGATTGTCGGGGCACCGGGATCATTCGGCCCGGGGGAAGCGAGTTGCGGATCAAAGTAGGATGCTGGATAACTGCATGGAAGACTTCGGTGCCTCCGGGCTAGCTACCCGTGTAGGAACGAGCCGATATCCAAGAGCCAGTCCAAGATAGCTTGACATTGCTAGTGACCACTCATGTAGATGTGTCGGCAATAGCGGCACATCGCGTATATGTCTTTGGATTGGGTTTAGAACTGGAATCATGTCTAGTCGGTAACACAATGTCTGGGCCTAAGATTGGGCTGCAGCATAGGCTCCGTGCTTAGCACGATACTTGGCGTCGGAATGTCCATGAGATCGATACTAGGTTTGGCAAGTCTTGTCTAAGTTGGTTCATGAGTCGAATAGAAAGACCGCTAGGCGGTAGCATGGATAAAGTCTTGATAAGTTGCGAGGCGCGGCCTCAATCTTGAAGTATATACAAGTCTAAGCAAGGTCTTAAGGCACAAATCAAGTCTAGCGGCACGACCTGCATGAGTCGTCCCCTTGACGTCGTTGGCACGAGAATAGGCTTGAGGCACTTGAGTTCAAGTAAAGGTCTTGGCACGGCCGATTCCGTGTAAGTTGCTCCTCGGCGTAGCACCTTCTCGAATATGTCTAAGTCACGAATAGAGTATGGCACGACCCTGTCGTCCCGAGTTCAAGTTTGGTCAAGTACATGCACGATGAGGCACTGCCTCGATCGAAACACACGTTGGAATTATAGCACGAACATGTCTTGGTACCTCGGCTTGGTCGGACGTCCTCGTCCTAAAATGAATCCTAAGACAAGACTAGAAAGATAATCGAAAGGGTTTTAAACTGCACAAAGTAAATGAACGTGTCGGTTATGTATGGGTGGGCGAGAAGCTCACTCCACCAGTACAGTTAAGTACTGACACCCACACAGTATTCATGTGCAGGCACAGGTAGAAGCTCGTGGCGCGAAGATCGCTTGGATGCATCGAGGCACAGAGTTCCTTAGCGATTCGAAGTGTGCGGCCGTACGGATTGAAGACTTATACAGGACATAATGTATGAACATCGTCTTCCGAAGCTTTCGCTGGATTCAAGCATTGTATCGAGAGATAAGAGAGAGCAGAGTGAATTGTAAAATGAGAAAAAAGTGAGCACGAGAGACTTGTAATTTGGCCTTGCGCCCACAAATGTAATCTTGTATTCAATATCAATAAAGAGCTTATTTTGAATGACTTGTGTTCATGTGTACTTGTTCTAAATTCTGCTGCATGTGTCAATATTTATGCTTGGGACTTCTGTGCGACGACCCCGCCGCCGCCGATGTAATCGGCCGTTATGAAACTGCCTTGCACGAGCACAATCTAGGCTCGTACGGCATCACGCCTTAGCAAGGACGATCGCTCCTACGGGAGTGGGGCGTGACATAATGGTATCAGAGCACGGCTTTACGTCCTTGGACTTCAAATCGAATTTTCAGTTTTGAAAGCTCGTTCATTGGAAAAAAAATAAGTGTGCGCTCTCTCTCGAATGTCCCTCGACATATCCATACAATAAGTCTAAATATTTTCTAAAGCTCGTACAGGTGTTCAATCGAACGCATCGATAGGCAACGACCTTTGTGCCGAACAGTGTCAAACTTGACTTGATAGAAAACATACATGCTAAAGTTAACAAGTTGCGTACGTGCCCAACTAGTCCTACGTCGACACTAGCAAATGAGCATGCAAACTCCATGTATAGTCTGTACGGGATGGTTATACGGCACAACTTAGTCTGCGCATCGCGCACCTCGACCTTTTGGTGCAATCGAGTTGCGAGCGATATCAAGTATCGTTCGGTCGGGAACGAGGACACACTTAGAGTGTCTATCGATAGGAACGCTATCGAACTAACGCTTAGGCGTACACGAAAAATTGTTTTGGATTTTGAGAAATAGTGCGAACGACTTAGTACGTCGAAACGACGCGAGCGATTACGCTAGGGATTCGTTGAACGAATCTGAAAGAATGTCTTAGCGAATGATGCGAACGTGATTGAGGACTAGATCGGATGGCTCGAATCCGAGTGGTGTATAAATTTTCTTGGAAATCATTCGAGCGAAGATTGAGGATTAGAAGTAACGACGAGTATGTCGGCGAGCCGATACAATCGTGTTAAGCCTTAGAACGCGTCACGCTTAGTTGGTCGTGACTTCGAATGTCCCGAACGAGATGTCGTTCGGACAACTTGTGAATGGGCAATGCATGTTAGAAAATGATTCGGAACGATGAATGAAAATGAATGGTCTTGATCGAGGAAACTTGGAGGATCGCACGTACGATTTCGGATTGATTCAAATGAAATATGAATTGAGTTTTGAACAACGATCTTGAAACGAGCTTGAGGACTAGCAAATCGAACTTGATCTTGAATATTAAAAAATTGTGGTATATCCAGTTCGGACAATAGCATCAGTCGCACGACTTGAATTGGTTACAAAGGAAGATCGTCAGGTTATGCATATCGTCGATGGTATTGAGGCGTATCAAAGATCGATATGCGATAACTCGGGGGTACTCTGACTCGAAGAATGACGATCGTGCAAATGTCATTGTTTCGATGGATGCTATACTCGGGATATTGAAATGTGTCGAGGAAAAGATAAACTTGGCTCGAGGATTTTTTGGTTAAACGAATGATGATCGGACTGTCGAACTTGGATTGGATGAAATGAAATGTTTGGATTTGCTTCGTTGACAACCACAACATTGACGTTCTTGTCTTATGCGAGCGCAACTCCAGCCTCGCACATGCGTCGCGTCGATTAGGACGATCACTCCGCGTGAGCGTTGGTATGGTGATTCATACAGCAGGGGTGATTGAACTAGCATGGCGTGGCAACTTGTGTGCTTCGACTTGTGGTTTGACGCGAAGATGACTCGAGAATGACCGAGCGTGCTTGACGATCAAAATTGAGGATTGCGTAGGTCCAATCCGCGTATCGAGAATGAATTAATCTAGACTCAAACAAGAGTTACGTCCCGATGAGAATGATTATTCCGCAGGAGCGTTGCATGGTGATTCATTAACCGTCGTGGATAGTCGGACTCGCGTGAGATTGGGGCGTAACGTATTGTCGAGCTAGATGACCTCGTGATCGAATGTACGAATTGGTTAGAGTTGGTGATTTGGATAAAATCGAATATGTGCAACGCATGCATTGATGCAAATAGTTGATCGTGCTCGATGTTTAGAAATCTGAGTGACGCGAGCTTGGGTAGAAAACCCTGCTCACGAGATTCGGCTGACATGCATATATTTCAGGGACGCCTGAGTATGTGCACGATGCGACTCGAGTGAGAATGACGAATTCTCTATCATACAGTTTGGCTGAATGCATGTATTTTAGGTACGCCTGGAATGCGTGCATGATCCAACCAAGTGATACATGAATACAAATGAGACTTGAGGAACGGGAAAGTGTCTTGGAAATTGAAATTGTGTTAAAGGAAAGATTGATTGTAGTACGAGCGTGGCTCGGAATCGAAGAAACGCGTAGGCAAAGTGTGTACGATTAAGTCTTGGCCATAGAAATGGTAGGATGGCTTACCTCCATGAAAGTCTCGAGGACGAGACTTGTTCCGAGTGGTGTATGTTGTAGTGCCCCGTTCCGCAAAGTCAATCGGAGGAATCGAAACGCCGACGACGTTCGGACTTAGCCTTGCAACGGCTGCTCGAAGGCTCGCTCGTCCGAGGCGACTCCTCGCACATGTGGGGTAGTTTCGGTGAACTTGCCTCATCTTAGCCTTCACTTAATAACGCACATGTTTTCAACTTGCACAAGTAGGGCTAATATAAAAGCTACGAACGCACATAGCTAAGGGAATAATTCCGACCCGTCGGAATGTCTTCGAACATGGAAAATGGTCCCACGGTCTTCATAGAAGTCGGCTCAGCGTGCTTTCAAATGACACTCGATCCTTCGATCCCGTGGCTTGGTAGAAGGAAGTTGGCTTAAGTTTCTAAGTTGTCCCGACACTTGAAATAGCCTAAGTCATAGGCGTCGCCTGTGTGAATGCTTGATAAAGCATGCACGGTCCCATCGTTTTGCCCAACACTCGAATCAGCCTAAGTCATAGGCGTCGCCCGCATGAATGCTTAATAAAAATCATGCACAGTCCTGTCCCGCAAGGCTTGGCAAAGCCTTCGCACGTCCCGTAAGTTAAGTCGTCTTGCACGGCTTGTTGGCTTAAGTCTAGGCACCCGAGAACTTGGTTATTCAAGTCGAACGCGTGCACGGCACGTTCCCTCGACGCAGAGATTGGCGTAGCCTCTGCTCGTTGAGTCGTTGCCCGAATAAGACAGACAAGAGTTGTGTTGGGCTATCGAAGCCAATTCTAGCACTGTCCTGCTCTATCTGCGGTTGTCAAGTCGTGTAGTCCCTTGAGAACAAGGCTCATCGTGTAAAGTATATGACTTGAGCGTTAGCGTCGCCTAGAGAACCGGGTCTGTCTAAGGCATGAGTACGGTCGGTTTAGTGAAAAGCTAGCCACGAACAAAGAAAGTCCACGCGACTGGTTGTCGCCGAGATCGGTCCCGCTACTTGGGAGTCTCGCTAAGTCATGATATGTCCCACACACGAGATGGTCCCCCGGCTTGGGAGTCTCCCTAAGTCTTGATAAGTCCCGCAAACGAGATCGGTCCTGCGGCTTGGGAGTCTCGTTAAGTCTCGATAGAAAAGAAGGAAAGCATGGTCATGTTAAGGAAGGATTTGATAGATCGAGTTGAGTATGCATGGTCATTGGACAACTTGTCGATAAGGTGTAGTCTTCTCGAATGATTGCCGGGGCGCCGGGATCATTCGGCCCGGGGGAAGCGAGTTACAGCTCAAAGTAGGATGCTGGATAACCGCATGGGAGACTTCGGCGCCTCCGGGCTAGCTACCCGTGTAGGGACGAGCCGATATCCCACGAGCCAGTCCAAGATAGCTTGACATTGCTAGTGACCACTCATGTAGATGTGTCGGCAATAGCGGCACACCGCGTGTATGCCTTTGGATTGGGTTTAGAACTGGAATCATGTCTAGTCGGTAACAAAATGTCTGGGCCTAAGATTGGGCTGCAGTATGGGTACCGTGCTTAGCACGATACTTGGCGTCGAGATGTCCATGAGATCGATACTAGGTTTGGCAAGTCTTGTCTAAGTTGGTTCATGAGTCGAATAGAAAGACCGCTAGACGGTAGCATGGATAAAGTCTTACGAGGCACGGCCTCAATCTTGAAGTATATACAAGTCTAAGCAAGGTCTTAAGGCACAAATCAAGTCTAGCGGCACGACCTGCACGAGTCATCCCCTTGACGTCGTTGGCACGAGAATAGGTTTGAGGCACTTGAGTTCAAGTAAAGGTCTTGGCACGGCCGAGTCCGTATAAGTTGCTCCTCGGCGTAGCACCGTCTCGAATATGTCTAAGTCGTAAATAGAGTATGGCACGACCATGTCGTCCCGAGTTCAAGTTTGGTCAAGTACAAGCACGATGAGGCACTGCCTCGATCGAAACACACGTTAGAATTATAGCACGAACATGTCTTGGCACCTCGGTTTGGTCGGACGTCCTCGTCCTAAAATGAATCCTAAGGCAAGACTAGAAAGACAATCGAAAGGGTTTTAAATTGCACAAAGTAAATAAACGTGTCAGTTATGTTTGGGTGGATGAGAAGCTCACTCCACCAGTACAGTTGAGTACTGACACCCACACAGTATTCATGTGCAGGCACAGGTAGAAGCTCGTGGCGCGGAGCTCGCTTGGATGCGTCGAGGCACGGAGTTCCTTGGCGATTCGAAGCGTGCGGCCGTGCGGATTGAAGACTTATACAGGACATAATGTATAGACATCGCCTTCCGAAGCTTTCGCTGGATTCAAGTATTGTATCGAGAGATGAGAGAGAGCAGAGTGAATTGTAAAATAAAAGAAAAGTGAGCACGAGAGACTTGTAATTTGGCCTTGCGTCCACAAATGTAATCTTGTATTCAATATCAATAAAGAGCTTCTTTTGAATGACTTGTGTTTATGTGTACTTGTTCTAAATTCTGCTGCATGTGTCAATATTTCTGCTTGGGACTTCTGTGCGACGACCCCGTCGTCGCCGATGTAATCGACCGTTATGAAACTACCTTGCACGAGCGTAATCTAGGCTTGTGCGGTATCATGTCTTAGCGAGGACGATCGCTCCTACGGGAGCGGGGCATGACAATATATGCGAATTGTTGACTAACTTGGTTTACTTTGGACAGGGAAGGCCGGACGGTAAGTATGGGTAAGTCGTGCATGTATTTCCATGCGACACTTGAATTCGGTAACACGAGATAGGTTATGAAATATGCCATGAAACTGATCCTAAGGCAAGATTAGAAAGACAATAAAAGATAGACGGTGCACAAAAGTAAATGTAACGTGTTTGGTAATGATAGCATTATGGGCGAGCTAGCCTCCCCACCAGTGCATAACAATGTACTGATAATCCTACAGTTTGCCTGCAGGATGCAGGAGACGTCATCGGGTGCGGAGCTTCCCTCGAACGTGCTAAGGCACGGAGCCAACTCTGGAGCCTTGGAGCGTTGCAAGGAGCTAAAGCACCATATATAGGACATAATGTATCGAAACATCGCCATGAATCATTCCATCTTGTAAGCCACTTGGCACGCCTTTTATGTTTCAGAGAGAGAGAGAGCTTGAGAGACTTGTAAACTCGGCCTAGCGCCGCTTGTAAACTTTGTAGCCTCCCTTCCCAAAAATTTTCAAAATATTTTTTTATTATTTATTTGATTTAAATAGTGATTTTAGAATTTTATAAATAATTAAATAGTTAATTATTACGGTAGATGATTTTAGCCATAGTTGAGATATAGAGTACAATGTGACTAGGAATCATGGCACGGATAACTCAGTGGTGTGCTTTGACTAGTGTTTAATCATGGTAGGGGAAGGCCGAGCCATAGTGATGCCCTAACTAGGAAAACCAGGCCAAGTTGTGACATGACCATTATAAATAGTTAATTATTTATTATTAATATTATTTGACGTAGAGTGACCAGTTATGCCATTTTTAGCCCGGACTGGATCCGAACTGAGCCCGAGCCCATGTAGGCATCCGTTGTACACAAAGTTTCCATGTAGACATATTTCAAGTAGATGCAATGCCTATTATTGGTATATTAAATTTTGTTATTTTATTATTATTATTATTTTATTGGAATTGTTATTTGATATTATTATTTTATTGGTTATATTATTTTATTATTGTATATGTGTGAATGTGAATGTATGTATATATAAATATTAAATATGTGTATGTGTGTATATATATAGAAATATATTCATAGTACATGAAAATAGGCCTTTATACGTATATATAAAATAATATTATTTTATTTATATAAAATATTGTTTATATTATTTTATTGTATTTATGGTAAATATATATAATTGTGTGTGTATATATGTATGTGTAGGTATATATAAATATACGAGATACGTGAATATGTGTATATGTTACGTATATATAAATATGCGTATATGTGTATGTATATAGGAATATATATAAAATAGTATATATGTATTTTAGTGTATGGTGTATGTATTTTGTATAATAAATATATATAATAGTAAATATGTAGATGTATATATAAATATTGATATGTATACGTATATATAAATAAATATATATATGAGTATGTGTATGAATATGTATATATATATATATATATATATTTTTTATATATATATATATATATATATATATATATATATATATATATATATATATATATATATATATATATATATATATATATATCTTATATATATATATATATATATATATATATATATATATATATATATATATATATATTTATATATATATATATATATATATATATATATATATATATATATATATATATATATATATATATATAATTAGGGAATGCATGTATTTATAAGTATTATATAGGGGTGTATTGGTATATAAAATAGTGTATACGTATATATATAGATATATATATAGAAATGTGTATGTGTATATATATATGTATATGTAAATATACATAAATATATATGGTGAGTGTGTGTGTATACATATATAAATGTATACATGTACTTAAATATATATATATAAATAATAAATATAAAATAGGAATGAAATAGGAAGTGAGGCATAGCAGCCCAGCAGCTAAGCCCATCCAGGGAACCCCCCGACCCAAGAAAACAGAAGTCCTAACCGCGCTCGGCCAAAACCGAAGCAGCGGTATATATACGAATATATATATAGAGAGATCGGCGAGAAGGAGTCTCAAAACGAAAACCCTACTCGACGTCGCCACCACCTCAAAGGCGCGCGCACCAGCCACCCTCGACATGCGAGCACCGGCGGCCAGGCACCGTCGGAGGCCGGCCGCTCGGCCACGCGAAACGGATAACAGCGCGTGCGCGTATAGGCGCAGCCGGGAACAGCAGCACATGTGCAGGTACCCTTCTTCCGTGTCCCTTTTCTACCTCGTCGTTCAACGATTTTTCGAACCGTCAATTTCAACGGATAGTTAACCTATACATCTAGAAACCCTGTTAATTATTTCGCGTAGAATCAGATTCAATTTGGTGATAAAACAATACGAAATCAAGGAAAAACATGTTCGAAACATAACATTAAGTAGTCAAAGGACTCCTGTTTACGGACGAATCCTCATTAACCCAATAACCTTTTCGAAAATCCACCTGAATAGGATTGTAGACAACCTATATGAGATTAAAACCTATTTGGTAGATCCAGATTTCATCAAGTATATACAAAGATATTCGAATTCAAAAATCATCAAAAATCTATTTTAAAAACTTGAAAAACCCTCCACCCGACGTGCGTCCCGCCATTCCGGACGACGTGGTCGCACACTGAAGGCATCTAAAGGTGCGTAAAGGCTTCGTAGTTGTGTGGGCTTTGACGGAATTCAAATTGGTCGCGTGTGCGCGACGAATTTGATGCGTATCCGTCAAAATTTACCGTATCATACACTTTCCAAATTCTCTAATTACTTTGTGCACGCTCGTCGGATCGAGAAGAAACTTGTGCCAACAGGACCGTATCATTTTTCTGGTCCTGCATACCAAGTTTGGTCCGATTCTGAGACTGTTGATAAAATCACCGTTTTGCGGGCCCCGCGGTTCCACTCAAACGGGCGATTTTGTGCACGGCCCGCTGGAATCCAACTTTGGACATACGATTGGGTTCGTATCGGAAAACCGAATCCGTAGACATGTAGTTTGATGACTTTAGAGACCGTTGACTTTGGTACGCTTTTCGGTGCAAAGCGGGTCCAACGGCGGACATCGTTTTTGCCCAAAATTACCGTTTTGCTCCTGTGTCCAGAATTGGACTTAAGGACAGGCAATCCTAGCAAATTTGACTATTCTGAGAATGTTGGTACTATTTATTTTAGCATCCGGAGACTTCTACATGTGTTGTCTGATTGTTGCTCATTGAGTGGTATAGAATTTTGGTTTCTCCAGCTAAGGACCTCAGGTAAGTGCACTTTCTGATTGCTTTCCGATTCATAGTAGTCTTTTTATTTCATGTCTATACATATATCTTGCTGCTTGTTGACACGCTCGTCACACGGAGTAGTCGGGAGGGGAAATATCTTAGTAAACATGTGGACTACCCAGAAATATTCTCAAAATGTCTATTCTTGAACGATTGCAGCTGCACACGACACGTACAGTGAGCCGGATTTTACCCCCTAGCCGTTTACATGTTGAAACAGATATTTCACACCACCTAGATAGATAGATGTCTTCTATTAGTTTTTTCTTGTTTACTTCGCTATCGTGCTATGTCATCAGTTTTCTTACTAGCTTTCATATTCCATATGCTATTTTCATGTCTTGTTAATTCTATTGTGTTTTGCATTGCCGTCGGTTTGTGTACTCGTTCCAATCCTGACTGGATAACCAATATTTTTCAGGTTTAGCTGCGATCACTCCTAGCACTGGGAAGACTTAGGTATGCTGAGGTCGACCTAGAAATAGAAAGCAATTGTATCAATTTTATTAAATGTAAAATCTTGTATTTTCTTCAATTATAAATGTTGCAATAAATGTAGAATTGTGAATGAGCAAGAAATGTTGTACTTTGAGCATTTATTTCTTGCGTGCGTGACAGCGTTCTACCGTCGACTCTGCGGCGTAGGCTGGCTTGGACACATCTCGTATCCGAAAAGCGGGTGCGGGTCGTGACAAGTTTTTGTGGTGGCCCATGCAGGTCAATTTTCGCAAAATGTTGCGAACTCGTGATGGTACGTTAGTCATACTATTGCGAGCCTGCGCCCAGGAAATGCTCATTCACAAACTAGGATTAAAATGATTTAAGAGAATAACTAGGATAGGAGTCTCTAGTTTAAATCGACCGATTGGGTAGTTAAGGTTATTAGATAGGCCATGCAATTTAGATAGCTTGCTAGATTCCTATAGGTACACTATTACTTTCGATATGACAATGTGATCCAATGTGGATATACTATTCTCTTGGTTTGTTAGACTTGCCTAGAATTAAGGCGTTAATTTTGATAAACTATTTAATTTTCTTTTGCTCTATTAGATATAAACATCATTCCATGAGTTAGAATTGCCTATTTAAATTCTCTTTTTGCTGTAAGGATTTAGTTTATAATTTTTGATTCTGTAGTTCGTGTGCGAATCTCGAAGTAGATTGATTTGAGATTTTCCCTCAACCATAGAAATGCATATGAAATAGATACTAGAATGTTTGTATTCCTTTCGTCTTTAATTATTTCCTCCATGTTAAGTCTGTTATTTTAAATATAGTGACTGATAGGACAAATACCTACACTCTATTTTAGTCAACTTGTTTGAATCTCTAGAAGCTCATGGATTTTACGGTTATAGTTAGAGAAATATTAGCTAACCCATAAAGTTTAGACAGCAGCGCACTGTCGTTAATTATTTGAGAGTGGAGAATGTGGGTTCACTGCAGCCAGCAGCGCACTGGCGAGGCACAACCTACAGGATTGAAATCATCCCGAGGAGTCATAGCCTATAAAACATTGCTAAAACTATGTCCTCTTGACCTCTTTAGATCTTAGATGCCCTTGTGTAATATAAGGTAGAGCACCTGATAGCTTATCACACCTGAATCACGGAACCAAGGGTTGTCACAGCCAAAGTATACAGGCGAGGCATAATTCTCGGTGAAATGACTTCAGGCGTGATTACCAGTTTAGGACACTATAGAGAATAGAAATGCCCTGTATGTCCCCTAAGATCCAAAGCCAATACTAGTGGAAGTCCTGTAAGTTGAGAGCCTGTCTCCCAACCTAGCATTATGTGGTCCTTGTGATCTACTGACGGGATAATTGACTGACATTAATGGGTTTACCTAGAATATAGAATTGAGAGTTCCATAACCCATTAGTCGACCAAGGCCTTATAGATAGTAGAATGCCTATATAAGTAATGACACCAGGTAAGGTTTTGATTCTCTCAGAACTCGAACTTCTTATTTTCCTTCTTCCAAAAATCTCGCATTTTGACTCTCTTGACCAACGCTGCTATTACAGCCTAGTTTTTGCAAGCTTACTCTTTTATCGAGCTTGATTCAAGGCATATATTTATTGGGGACGCCCGCTAACATATTGTCTAAATCAGAATCATTGTATTTCGGTCTGATCAACCAGGATGCAATTGATTCGCTCTTCATTTAATTATCCTACGTGGGCTGAGATATAGAGATATCCAGGATCTCATCCGCGATTGCTTGACAATTCCTTTTGAATTATATATTCGCCTGGAATCGCATAATTGTATTCAGCAACAACTCTTGAACTCTTTATTGTTTTTGTCTTTCGCGGATTGGAAAGACGAAAACTCGTAATTGATAGATAGACACAGAGTATTCCCATGGCTATGATAGTTGTATATGCAAGTGTAGCTACCATCGGCCAGCCTTGTGACAGGAACCTTGCCACCATATCCTAGCCTCTAAGGTGGATAGAAGTCCTCGGAGTTTCGGAGTTACAAAATGACAATAAGGAGGATACAACTATTTTGAGAAATTAAATTTGAGAAGATTAAGGGAATACTAGACTTTGAATTTTAAGAAATAGTTATGAATTCGAATTTTGAGGACGAAATTATTTTTAAGGTGGGTAGATTTGTAGCCTCCCTTCCCGAAAATTTTGAAAATATTTTTTTATTATTTATTTGATTTAAATAGTAATTTTAGAATTTTATAAATAATTAAATAGTTAATTATTATGGTAGATGATTTTAGCCATAGTTGAGATATAGAGTACAATGTGACTAGGAATCATGGCACGGATAGCTCAGTGGCATGCTTTGACTAGTGTTTAATAATGGTAGGGGAAGGCCGAGCCATAGTGATGCCCTAACTAGGAAAACTAGGCCAAGTTGTGACATGACCATTATAAATAGTTAATTATTTATTATTAATATTATTTGACGTAGAGTGACCAGTTATGCCATTTTTAGCCCGGACTGGATCCGAACTGAGCCCGAGCCCATGTAGGCATCCGTTGTACACAAAGTTTCCATGTAGACATATTTCAAGTAGATGCAATGCCTATTATTGGTATATTAAATTTTGTTATTTTATTATTATTATTATTTTATTGGAATTGTTATTTGATATTATTATTTTATTGGTTATATTATTTTATTATTGTATATGTGTGAATGTGAATGTATGTATATATAAATATTAAATATGTGTATGTGGGTATATATATAGAAATATATTCATAGTACATGAAAATAGGCCTTTATACGTATATACAAAATAATATTATTTTATTTATATAAAATATTGTGTATATTATTTTATTGTATTTATGGTAAATATATATAATTGTGTGTGTATATATGTATGTGTAGGTATATATAAATATACGAGATACGTGAATATGTGTATATATTACGTATATATAAATATGCGTATATGTGTATGTATATAGGAATATATATAAAATAGTATATATGTATTTGAGTGTATGTGTGTGTGTATTTTGTATAATAAATATATATAATAGTGAATATGTAGATGTATATATAAATATTGATATGTATACTATATATTTTTTTTTTATATAAATATTGATAGTATACTATATATAAATAAATAATATATGGTATGTATGAATATGTATATATATATTATATTTATATATATATATAATATATATTATATATATATATATATATATATAATATAAAATATAAAAAAAAAATAGATATAATATATATATATATATATATATATATATATATATATATATATATATTATATATTATATATATTTTTTATTAGGGAATGCATGTATTTATAAGTATTATATAGGGGTGTATTGGTATATAAATAGTGTACGTATATATATAGAATATATATATAGAAATGTGTATGTGTATATATATATATAGATATATTATATATATATATATATATATAATATATATGTATATTATATGTAAATATACTAAATATATATGGTGATGTGTGTGTATACATATAAAATGTATACATGTACTTAAATATATTATATAAATAATAATATCAAATAGGAATGAAATAGGAAGTGAGGCATAGCAGCCCAGCTGCTAAGCCCATCCAGGGAACCCCCCGACCCAAGGAAACAGAAGTCCTAACCGCGCTCGGCCAAAACCGAAAGCAGCGGTATATATACGAATATATATATAGGGAGATCGGGGAGAAGGAGTCTCAAAACGAAAACCCTACTCGACGCCGCCACCACCTCAAGGGCGCGCGCCCCAGCCACCCTCGACACGCGAGCACCGGCGGCCAGGCATCGTCGGAGGGCCGGCCGCTCGGCCATGCGAAACGGATAACAGCGCGTGCACGTATAGGCGCAGCCGGGAACAGCAGCACATGTGCAGGTACCCTTCTTCCGTGTCCCTTTTCTACCTCGTCGTTCAACAATTTTTCGAACCGTTAATTTCTACGGATAGTTAACCTATACATCTAGAAACCCTGTTAATTATTTCGCGTAGAATCAGATTCAATTTGGTGATAAATCAATACGAAATCAAGGAAAAATATGTTCGAAACAGAACATTAAGTAGTCAAAGGACTCCTGTTTACGGAAGAATCCTCATTAACCCAATAACCTTTTCGAAAATCCACCTGAATAGGATTGTAGACAACCTATATGAGATTAAAACCTATTTGGTAGATCCAGATTTCATCAAGTATATACAAAGATATTCGAATTCAAAAATCATCAAAAATCTATTTTAAAAACTTGAAAAACCCTCCACCCGACGTGCGTCCCGCCATTCTGGACGACGTGGTCGCACACCGAAGGCATCGAAAGGTGCGTAACAGCTTCGTGGTTGTGTGGACTTTGACGGAATTCAAATTGGTCGCGTGTGCGCGACGAATTTGATGCGTATCCGTCAAAATTCACCGTATCATACACTTTACAAATTCTCTAATTACTTTGTGCACGCTCGTCGGATCGAGAAGAAACTTTTGCCAACAGGACCGTATCGTTTTTCTGGTCCTGCATACCAAGTTTGGTCCGATTCTGAGACTGTTGATAAAATCACCGTTTTGCTGGCCCCGTGGTTCCACTCAAACGGGCAATTTTGTGCACGGCCCGCTGGAATCCAAC
Source organism: Iris pallida (assembly GCA_029216955.1). Classification (NCBI taxonomy): domain Eukaryota; kingdom Viridiplantae; phylum Streptophyta; class Magnoliopsida; order Asparagales; family Iridaceae; genus Iris; species Iris pallida. The sequence goes on along the minus strand of JANAVB010008798.1, from coordinate 1,445,586 downwards.
TTTGGACATACGGTTGGGTTCGTATCGGAAAACCGAATCCGTAGACATGTAGTTTAATGACTTTAGAGACCGTTGACTTTGGTACGCTTTTCGGTGCAAAGCGGGTCCAACGGCGGACATTATTTTTGCCCGAAATTACCGTTTTGCCCCTGTGTCCAGAATTGGACTTAAGGACAGGCAATCCTAGCAAATTTGACTATTCTGAGAACTTTGGTACTATTTATTTCAGCATCCGGAGACTTCTACATGTGTTGCTTGATTGTTGCTCATTGAGTGGTATGGAATTTTGGTTTCTCCAGCTAAGGACCTCAGGCAAGTGCACTTTCTGATTGCTTTCCGATTCATAGTAGTCTTTTTATTTCATGTCTATACATATATCTTGCTGCTTGTTGACACGCTCGTCACACGGAGTAGTCGGGAGGGAAATATCTTAGTAAACATGTGGACTACCCAGAAATATTTCCAAAATGTCTATTCTTGAACGATTGCAGCTGCACACGACACGTACAGTGAGCCGAATTTTACCCCCTAGCTGTTTACATGTTGAAACAGATATTTCACACCACCTTGATAGATAGATGTCTTTTATTAGTTTTTTCTTGTTTACTTCGCTATCGTGCTATGTCATCAGTTTTCTTACTAGCTTTCATATTCCATATGCTATTTTCATGTCTTGTTAATTCTATTGTGTTTTGCATTGCCGTCGGTTTATGTACTTGTTCCAATCCTGACTGGATAACCAACATTTTTCAGGTTTAGCTGCGATCACTCTTAGCACTGGAAAGACTTAGGTATGCTGAGGTCGACCTAGAAATAGAAAGCAATTGTATCAATTTTATTAAATGTAAAATCTTGTATTTTCTTCAATTATAAATGTTGTAATAAATGTAGAATTGTGAATGAGCAACAAATGTTGTACTTTGAGCATTTATTTCCTGCGTGCGTGACAGCGTTCTACCGTCGACTCTGCGGCGTAGGCTGGCTTGGACACATCTCGTATCCGAAAAGCGGGTGCGGGTCGTGACAAGTTTTTGTGGTGGCCCATGCAGGTCAGTTTTCGCAAAATGTTGCGAACTCGTGATGGTACGTTAGTCGTACTATTGCGAGCCTGCGCCAGGAAATGCTCATTCACAAACTAGGATTAAAATGATTTAAGAGAATAACTAGGATAGGAGTCTCTTGTTTAAATCGACCGATTGGGTAGTTAAGGTTATTAGATAGGCCATGCAATTTAGATAGCTTGCTAGATCCCTATAGGTACACTATTACTTTCGATATGACAATGTGATCCAATGTGGATATACTATTCGCTTGGTTTGTTAGACTTGCCTAGAATTAAGGCGTTAATTTTGATAAACTGTTTAATTTTCTTTTGCTCTATTAGATATAAACATCATTCCATGAGTTAGAATTGCCTATTTAAATTCTCTTTTTGCTGTAAGGATTTAGTTTATAATTTCTGATTCTGTAGTTCGTGTGCGAATCTCGAAGTAGATTGATTTGAGATTTTCCCTCAACCATAGAAATGCATATGAAATAGATACTAGAATGTTTGTATTTCTTTCGTCTTTAATTATTTCCTCCATGTTAAGTCTGTTATTTTAAATATAGTGACTGATAGGACAAATACCTACACTCTATTTTAGTCAACTTGTTTGAATCTCTAGAAGCTCATGGATTTTACGATTATAGTTAGAGAAATATTAGCTAACCCATAATGTTTAGACAGCAGCGCACTGTCGTCAATTATTTGAGAGTGGAGAATGTGGGTTCACTGCAGCCAGCAGCGCACTGGCGAGGCACAACCTACAGGATTGAAATCATCCCGAGGAGTCATAGCCTATAAAACATTGCTAAAACTATGTCCTCTTGACCTCTTTAGATCTTAGATGCCCTTGTGTAATATAAGGTAGAGCACCTGATAGCTTATCACACCTGAATCACGGAACCAAGGGTTGTCACAGCCAAAGTATACAGGCGAGGCATAATTCTCGGTGAAATGACTTCAAGCGTGATTACCAGTTTAGGACACTATAGAGAATAGAAATACCCTGTATGTCCCCTAAGATCCAAAGCCAATACTAGTGGAAGTCCTGTAAGTTGAGAGCCTGTCTCCCAACCTAGCATTATGTGGTCCTTGTGATCTACTGACGGAATAATTGACTGACATTAATGGGTTTACCTAGAATATAGAATTGAGAGTTCCATAACCCATTAGTCGACCAAGGCCTTATAGATAGTAGAATGCCTATATAAGTATTGACACCAGGTAAGGTTTTGATTCTCTCAGAACTCGAACTTCTTATTTTCCTTCTTCCAAAAATCTCGCATTTTGACTCTCTTGACCAACGCTGCTATTACAGCCTAGTTTTTGCAAGCTTACTCTTTTATCGAGCTTGATTCAAGGCATATATTTATTGGAGACGCCCGCTAACATATTGTCTAAATCAGAATCATTGTATTTCGGTCTGATCAACCAGGATGCAATTGATTCGCTCTTCATTTAATTATCCTACGTGGGCTGAGATATAGAGATATCCAGGATCTCATCCGCGATTGCTTGACAATTCCTTTTGAATTATATATTCGCCTTGAATTGCATAATTGTATTCAGCAACATCTCTTGAACTCTTTATTGTTTTTGTCTTTCGCGGATTGGAAAGACGAAAACTCGTAATTGATAGATAGACACAGAGTATTCCCATGGCTATGATAGTTGTATATGCAAGTGTAGCTACCATCGGCCAGCCCTGTGACAGGAACCTTGCCACCATATCCTAGCCTCTAAGGTGGGTAGAAGTCCTCGAGTTTCGGAGTTACAAAATGACAATAAGGAGGATACAACTATTTTGAGAAATTAAAATTGAGAAGATTAAGGAAATACTAGACTTTGAATTTTAAGAAATAGTTATGAATTCGAATTTTGAGGACGAAATTATTTTTAAGGTGGGTAGATTTGTAGCCTCCCTTCCCAAAAATTTCAAAATATTTTTTTTATTATTTATTTGATTTAAATAGTGATTTTAGAATTTTATAAATAATTAAATAGTTAATTATTACGGTAGATGATTTTAGCCATAGTTGAGATATAGAGTACAATGTGACTAGGAATCATGGCACGGATAGCTCAGTGGCGTGCTTTGACTAGTGTTTAATCATGGTAGGGGAAGGCCGAGCCATAGTGATGCCCTAACTAGGAAAACCAGGCCAAGTTGTGACATGACCATTATAAATAGTTAATTATTATTATTAATATTATTTGACGTAGAGTGACCAGTTATGCCATTTTTAGCCCGGACTGGATCCGAACTGAGCCCGAGCCCATGTAGGCATCCGTTGTACACAAAGTTTCCATGTAGACATATTTCAAGTAGATGCAATGCCTATTATTGGTATATTAAATTTCGTTATTTTATTATTATTATTATTTTATTGGAATTGTTATTTGATATTATTATTTTATTGGTTATATTATTTTATTATTGTATATGTGTGAATGTGAATGTATGTATATTAAATATTAAATATGTGTATGTGTGTATATATATAGAAATATATTCATAGTACATTAAAATAGGCCTTTATACGTATATATAAAATAATATTATTTTATTTATATAAAATGTTGTGTATATTATTTATTGTATTTATGGTAAATATATAATTGTGTGTGTATATAGTATGTGTAGGTATATATAAATATACGAGATACGTGAATATGTGTATATATTACGTATATATAAATATGCGTATATGTATGTATATAGGAATATATATAAAATAGTATATGTATTTGAGTGTAGTGTGTGTGTATTTGTATAATAAATATATATAATAGTGAATATGTAGATGTATATATAATATTGATATGTATACGTATATCTAAATATATATATATATATATGATATGTGTATGATATATATATATATATCTATATAATATATATATATATAGATATATATATATAATATATATATATATATATATTATATATTTATATATATATATTATATATATAAAATAATATATATATATATATATATATATATATATTATATATAATATATATATATATATAGAAATGTGTATGTGTATATATATGTATATGTAAATATACATAAATATATATGGTGAGTGTGTGTATACATATATAAATGTATACATGTACTTAGATATATATATATATAGAAATAATAAATATAGAATAGGAATGAAATAGGAAGTCAGGCATAGCAGCCCAGCTGCTAAGCCCATCCAGGGAACCTCCCGACCCAAGGAAACAGAAGTCCTAACCGCGCTCGGCCAAAACCGAAGCAGCGTATATACGAATCTATATATAGGGAGATCGGGAGAAGGAGTCTCAAAATGAAAACCCCTCGACGCCGCCACCACCTCAAGGGCGCGCGACCCAGCCACCCTAGACACGCGAGCACCGGCGGCCAGGCACCGTCGGAGGCCGGCCGCTCGGTCGCACGAAACGGAGAACAGCGCTGTGCGCGTATAGGCGCAGCCGGGAACAGCAGCACACGTGCAGGTACCCTTCTTCCGTGTCCCTTTTCTCCCTCGTCGTTCGACAATTTTCGAACCGTCAATTTCTACGGATAGTTAACCTATACATCTAGAAAGCCTGTTAATTATTTCACGTGCAATCAGATTCAATTTGGTGATAAATCAATACGAAATCAAGGAAAAACATATTCGAAACAGAACATTAAGTAGTCAAAGGACTCCTGTTTACGGACGAATCCTCATTAACCCAATAACCTTTTCGAAAATCCACCTGAATAGGATTGTAGACAACCTATACGAGATTAAAAACTATTTGGTAGATCCAGATTTCATCAAGTATATACAAAGATATTCGAATTCAAAAATCATCAAAAATCTGTTTTAAAAACTTGAAAAACCCTCCACCCGACGTGCGTCCCGCCATTCCGGACGACATGGTTGCGCACCGAAGGCATCTAAAGGTGCGTAAAGGCTTCGTGGTCGTGTGGGCTTTGACGGAATTCAAATTGGTCGCGTGTGCACGACGAATTTGATGCGTATCCGTCAAAATTCACCGTGTCGTGCACTTTGCAAATTCTCTAATTACTTTGTGCACGCTCGTCGAATCGAGATGAAACTTACGCCAACAGGACCGTATCGTTTTTCTGGTCCTGCATGCCAAGTTTGGTCCGATTCTGAGACTGTTGATAAAATCACCGTTTTGCGGGCCCCGCGGTTCCACTCAAATGGGCGATTTTGTGCACGGCCCGCTGGAATCCAACTTTGGACGTACGGTTGGGTTCATATCGTAAAATCGGATCTGTAGATATGTAGTTTGATGAATATAGAGACCGTTGACTTTGGCACACTTTTCAGTGCAAAGCGGGTCCACGGCGGACATCGTTTTTGCCCAAAATTATCGTTTTGTCCCTGTGTCCAGAATTGGACTTAAGGACAGGCAATCCTAGCTAATTTGACTATTCTGAGAACGTTGGTACTATTTATTTCAGCATCCGGAGACTTCTACATGTGTTGACTGATTGTTGCTCATTGAGTGGTACGGTATTTTGGTTTCTCCAGCTAAGGACCTCAGGCAAGTGCACTTTCTGATTGCTTTCCGATTCATAGTAGTCTTTTCATTTCATGTCTATACATATATCTTGCTGCTTGTTGACACGCTCGTCACACGGAGTAGTCGGGAGGGGAAATATCTTAGTAAACATGTGGACTACCCAGAAATATCTCCAAAATGTCTATTCTTGAACGATAGCAGCTGCACACGACACGTCTAGTGAGCCGGATTTTACCCCCTAGCCGTTCACATGTTGAAACAGATATTTCACACCACCTAGATAGATAGATGTCTTTATTAGTTTTTCCTTGTTTACTTTGCTATCGTGCTTTGTCATCAGTTTTCTTACTAGCTTTCATATTCCATATGCTATTTTCATGTCTTATTAATTCTATTGTGTTTTGTATTACCGTCGGTTTGTGTACTTGTTCCAATCCTGACTGGATAACCATATTTTTCAGGTTTAGTTGCGATCACTCTTAGTACTGGGAAGACTTGGGTATGCTGAGGTCGACCTAGAAATAGAAAGCAATTGTATCAATTTTTTAAATGTAAATCATGTATTTTCTTCATTATAAATGTTGTAATAAATATAGAATTATGAATGAGCAAAAAATTGTACTTTGAGCATTTATTTCCTGCGTGCGTGACAGCGTTCTACCACCGACTCTGCGGCGTAGGCTGGTTTGGACACGTCTCGTATCCGAAAATCGGGTGCGGGTCGTAACAAACTTCTTGGAAATCAATAAAGAGTTTGAATTCACTTTAACTTGTTTCATTTACTTTCCGCTGCAAATGGGGACTCTCTGTGCGACTTTGTGGCCTAGCTCGAATCGGCCATTTCTGGAGATTAGCCTTGCATGGGTGCAACCTAGGCCCTGCGGCATCACGCCTTAGCGAGGACGATCGCTGCTACGGGAGCGAGCATGACAGATTGGGATCAGAGCACGACTTTACGTCCTTGGACTTCATTTCGATTCTCTCAGTTTTGAAAGCTCGTTTTGAAACAAAATAAGTATACGCTCTTGTAGGCCTAAAAAATGAAAGTCACGCTGAGTTGATCAGGACAAAGTCTAAAAGTCACGCTGAGTTGATCAGGACAAAGTCTAAAAGTCACGCTGAGTTGATCAAGACAATGTTTAAAAGTTACGCTGAGAGACAGCTCATCATTTGTCAGAATGTCATTATGACTGACAACAACAGTCAAAGAATGTCTTCTCGTATGCCACGTATGCACGGAACTCGAGAGATCACAGCCGACTATTGCGTGACTTTCAAAATCTTCTTTAACAAGACTCGGCCTTCATCAAGTTGGCGTACCAAAAGAGCTTATTTCATTTAATGCGACTGACAAAAGCAATCAATGTCAGAGATTTTGTGTCAGTCGAGGCACGTCGAATCAAGACAGCTGGCCGTTCTGACTCAAGTTTGCGTGTATTTTGAACTTCTATGTTCCTTTCTCAAGCTTGCGTGTATTTTGAAGCTTTCTGCCCCAAGTCTGTGTGGATTCTGAAGCTTTCTGCCCAAGTCTGCGTGGATTCTGAAGCTTTCTGCCCCAAGTTTGCGTGTATTCTGAAGCTTTCTGTCCCAAGTCTGCGTGGATTCTGAAGCTTTCTGACCAAGTCCTGCTGGATTTCGTCCTCAACAAGCCTGCGTGGATTTCATCACATTGGAGTACGTGGCAGCCATGCCACCGATCTCTCACCTGCGTGTCCGTAACTTGCATACGACTCATGCACGATTGCCATGTGTCCAAGTTACAGGCCACATCCAGTAACTGCTCATAACCTTGTATATGTTAAATCCTGCATGATTTTCAACTATGCACAGGTTGGAAGACAGTTATCCTTTCAGTCATTTTTGACTCTATAAATAGAGTTCTTTTCTCATTCATTGTACAGATACATAGATATCTAAATTGCTGTTGAAATTTTGAGAGCTTTTCTTCTTCGCATCGTCCAAGGGATAAAGCGATCGTCTTCTAGATCGGATTCCTACAGTTGTATTTTTCCAGAAACACAATAATAAAATGAATTTATTTATGGAAAATAAATTGGCGACTCTGCTGGGGAAAACCATCTCCTCTTCTGAGATGGCAACAACGCAATGTGACACTTCGTCAGTCGGCTCGACGAAGAAGGTGATATCGATCCAATTCGATCAACTCGCCTACGAAGAAATGCAGCGCTAAGGGTGGCAAGCCCACTTCAGCCTCCATCACCACTGCCAAGTCGAAGGGACGATCTGTCTACGTCCCTAATCTGTTGGCAACCAATGGTGAAGTTTCTGCCACAGTGTCTACTCCTAACACTAGCAAGGACTCTACTGCAAGCACACACGCTCTTGTGTGTTCGAAGACGACAGCAGTCAAAAGTCACGCTGGCAGCACTGGCTCCTTAGCCAAGCCTATTCCAGCATGCAATCTCAATCCCAAAAGTCACGCTGATAGCACTGGCTCCTTAGCCAAATCTGTTCCAGCGTGTATTCCTAAATTCAAAAGTCACGCTAACAACACTGGCTCCTTAGCCAAATCTGTTCCAGCGTGTATTTCCAAGTCAATTCTTTCTGACTCAGTGTGCGTACCAAAATCTAGCTCTTTAGCCAAGACTTTATACGCTGACAATACTGGCTCCTTAACCAAATTGTCACCAGCATACTCAAAGAAGAATAGCTCTTTAGCTATCTCTTCTTCTTGCCAAGTTCTACAGAACTGGGGGTGGTCTTGCTAGAACTCCTCCACACAAAGTTCCTTCGAAAAGAATAACTCTTTAGTTGTTTCTTCTGCTCCTGTAGTGTTTACTTCAGGAACAGCTTTGACTGACAATTTTGTTAGTCAAAGAAAAGGAGATGGTCTTTTGACTACTCTTCCTTCTGGACATTCTATGTCTCAAAACTTGAATAAGTCTAAGAAGAAATATTCCTTAATGTCTTCTTCTACGACTTCTTCGAATTGGGCACAGAATTTGTCTATGAAAGAGGGTCTGTTACCAACTCCTAATCAAGGGGATAGTTCAACTCTTCCTTCTCTGCAAATCCAGATCAATGGAAGGAAAACTCCAAGTTTCAAAACCAATGTGTTACCTCCAACTGATCTAAGAGCAAAACTTAATCAAACCCGTTTGGGAAGCACTTCTGGTATCAAAAAACCATACCAATCGGAACAAAAGCAAGAGATCCAGATGCAGAGTATGCTAGAAATTATGTGGCTCAGATTAATCACTCTCTATATAATCAAGAGCCATCAAGACCCAAGAACCGGAAATATTCCTAAAAATACAAAGAATGTTCTCTGATGTACCTCAATCTTCACAGACAGATTTACGAGAACACCTTCAACAGAAAAGAAGGAATAATTCTGTGTCAATGGATCATGACCATGCTGAATGTGACTTCCAGCCAAAGTCATAATTTAATGCAGATGTCAATCAATGAATCATGACCATGCTGAATGTGACTTCCAACCAAAATTCATAATGCAATGCAGATGTCAAACTAAACGACAATCTGTCTTCAATCGGATTCAGTGTGAACCTATGCCTGATGAAGATGAACCTCTGTTTGCTTCTGTCAACATGACCTCTCGGGATACTGGGGGTAGAACTGATAGTCCAGATGGAGTATACAGAGGCACTAGAGCAAGAGTCTTGGCTTCTAGTCAAAGAACTTCTGTTTCTGAAGATTATTCTGAATTTCTTGGAGAATCTAACTTCCCACCTCTTCCTACTGGGGGTAATTCTCCTACAAATGACTTTGATACACAAAGTAATGATTCAGAACATACAACATCCACTAATTCATCAACAATCCCTCGTACAGTTACGACTTATATGGTCGATGGGAATACTGATGAACCTTCTTCTTCCATGACTCCTCAAGAACAAAGAATTGCTTCTTTGGAACAGCAAATGAAATCTATGGCTGACACTATGAAGTCGATGTATGAACTCATGGAAACCCAGCTGCAAAATCGAAAGACTGTACCAGACGCCATACCAATTGACACTGGTATAAGTCCAGTACATGTTCCTCCAGCAGTACAATCCAATACTCCTGGGCAAGCTCCACCAGTTCCTAGTCACTCGGGAGCTGGGGGTAGTGCTTATAATGTTGTTCCTCCTCCCAACTATTCTCTACAAGCTACAACTCCACAATCCTCCGGAGTTGTTACTGAAGAATTGAGGAATCTCCGAACTCAATTTGAGGCATTCAAACAGAAGGATGGTTTACAAATATTAGGCATCAAGCAACCTTATCCAATAGAATGGAAGCAAGTATCGTATCCTCCTAAATACAAGCCTCCTACTATCTCATTCTATGATGGAACTACTTCTCCGAGTCAATTTATTAATCACTTTGAAGTGATAACTGACCAGTTGCAACTAAGTGACGCCCTCCTTACTCGGGTGTTTGTCGGATGTCTCAAAGGAACGGCTTATGAATGGTATAGAAGTCTTCCGGATGGGTGTATTACCTCATTTGCCGGTTTCAAACAAATTTTTCTTGAACGGTTCTATGAAGGGCTCAATGACATGACTATGTCTGCTCTTATAAGAATCAAGCAGAAAATAATGAAACTACAGAGGAATTCATTGAACGGTTTCGAAGAGAAGCTCTGAAGATGCCTCTTGGAACTCCTGATGATGTCACCATCGACACATGCAAATCAAATTTGTTGCCAATCATCAACATGTGGACAGGATCTACTCAATTTCAAGATTGGCCTTCCTTCATAGTTAGTGCCAAAGCTGCAGAAATTAGTGCTGAAACATTCAAAGGTTTAGGAGTGCAGATGACTCCAAAAAAAACAGGTCAAAATACTAACAATAATGCTAAATCCAATACTCGCAAGGGAAAAGAAACCCTTGAAGTTAATCTTCAGAGTAAAGATGCATCGACTGTTCAAACTCCTCCTGCCTCTACAACTCAACAACCAAGAGCACCTCGCCCCAAAGAAGAATACTCTTTTGATGACGATGATGTCCTTGGTATCTTTGAATGTCTGCTGAAAGGTAATAAAATACAATTACCTGAAATCAAGAAACCAGATGAAGCTGGTAAGACGGATCATCCTAAATACTGTCCATACCATAGAATGTTGGGTCACACAGTTCGTACATGTTATATACTGAAAGGAAAGATCCAAGAAATGATTAAATCTGGAGCTATCTCTCTTACTCCGAAAGAGAAGACCGTCACCTCCAACGTCGTCTCTATGCAATTCGGAGATTTCCCTCCTCAACTCCTTGAAAGCGGGATCGTTTCTATTCCCAAGGCAACTCTTGAAATAGTGAATATTCCTCCTCCACAGTCTGAAGGATTAGTACCAATCACTATGGGAACAGGAGAAATCATATGGATTCATCCTGATCTAGTAGCAGATTTTGAATCTCCTTCTCTTCAAAAGACTACTTCCCGAAAATCTAAGAAGGCTGGGAAAACTAAGTCATGCCATATGACTTCTTTCGAATCTACTTCCGAAACAGAGCCGAAAGATAAGGAAGAAGCACTTGCTGGTGCTACTAGAACAGGAAAACCTTATCTAAAGGATTATTCCAAGAGTCCTGAGGATACTCCTGATATCCCTTCTGCTGACAAAGATGCTCCTAATGTTCCTCTTGAAGAAGAATCAACCACTGCACCTGTTCCTTCAACTGCACCGGTTGAACCTACTCATTCCAAGCCTACAGCTCTTGAGAAAGGCAAACAACAGGCTCGATTTGATAAGCCAATCAAGAAGTCCCCTCCTCTTGGGCTTCAGAAACCTTATAACTTCGACATTCTAGCTCAACTTGCTAATACTCCAGCTAGAATGTCCCTCTTTGAACTTCTTCGTCTTTCTAAGGAGACTCGGGAGACATTAAGTGAGGCACTTCTTCAGGCTGACTCTTGTCTTGTACAATTAAAGAAGCCAGATGAAGAACCTGCCACTTGTTTACATTGCAACAGTGTATTAGAGATTATCCCAAATATCACCTTTATACAAGACGACATGCTACTGGAGGATAATCGACATGATCGGCCTCTCTACTACACCGGTTATATCGATACGATGAAGATAGATCGTATCCTCATTGATCCAGGGTCTGCTATAAGTATAATGCCAAAGAGTCTGTTGGATGAACTAAAAATCCCTCTTCACAAGCTTTCCAAGACGGTTACTACTATCCTGGGATTCAATCAAAGCCGAAGCGAGCCTTTGGGAAAGATTCACCTGAAACTTCAGATAGGCGATTTCAGATCCAAAGTCACTTTCTATGTGATCGAGATCGTGGGATCTTATAATCTTCTTCTGGGGAGGCCCTTTCTTCATGAAAATAATGTGGTGCCTTCTACTCTTCATCAGTGTTTTAAATACATTGACAGCAATGGATGAGTACAAAAGGAAGTTGCTGATATAAATCCTTTCCATGGGGTTGAAGCTTATTTCAATGATTCCCGGATGTACAAAGAAGAATATACAAGGGTGATACAAGCTATGGAGAAAGAGGATCCGCAAAGTGAGACCTTGATAATTCCTGTTAAAGGTCGAACTACTCAGCAACAATCTCCTAAACCCTCTGGAGAAGGTTCTTTCATTATTCCAGTGAGCGGACGGATCTCTCCATTACCTCAGTCGTCTGCTCAAGATACACTGATCATTCCTGTCAGTGGGCGTACTACAGTTCCTGTATCTTCACATATAAAACAGGATACTCTGGTAATCCCTGTTGGAGGGCGGACTACTCTTCTATCTCAGACTTCAAGGGAGCTCACCTCTTCTGAGCCATTTGTTATCGATCTTAATCGAAACAAAACTTTCTCTCATTCTTCTTCTCCCCCTTTAGTCATTGATTTGGCTAAGATTTCTAAGGCTCAGCCTTCTTCCAATGTAAATACTGCTGCTTTTAAATTTAATGAAAAGTCTCCATCTTTGCAGTATATTGATGTGTGTAATCATGTTCATAGTTATTTGTATTTGTTAGATGACTTGAGAACAATAACCATAGGGGTTGTACAAACCTTTCATACAGATGTATCCCTAGAATCGGTACAAACTTCATACTTTCTGGTTCCTAGTAGAAAGCCAGGAGACATTCCAATATTCTTCTACAAAGGGCCCCGGAATCCTTCTGATTTAAAAGATGATGACAAAAACGATGATACTGGAAGATTACAACTACGTCGTTATAGTCAGCAATCTAAAGACGTCATTAAAAATATGGGCTATGACTTCAGAACTGGCCTCAATAATGGAAAATGAAGAAAAATGCCTGTTCGAATTCCTCCTCTGAAATATGGGAGGGCAAAATGCGGATTAGGTTATGTTGCTCCTACTCCTTTTATCAATACTATCTATGAAGATCCCGAGTCTGACGAAGATAAGAGATCTGATTCTTCTAGTACCACCTCTTGGGATTCTGATACAAGTATTGGTGACTTCCACTACAACATTCTGTCTTCCAACATGGTCTCCATTGACAGTTCTGAAGAAAATGATGAAAACGAAGACGAGTTTAAAATCTCACCTGAATCAGAACAATGGGCCCAAAGGTTAGATAATCAATGGGAGTTCCGATTCGAGCAAAAAGAACCTCCGACTGAAGACAAACTTGTTCAAATAGATGTTGGTGAAGAGGGATCCCCCAAACCAATATTCATTAGTGAAAGTCTTTCAGAAACTGATAAGCAAGACATGATCAAACTTATTCGTGAGTACATCGATGTCTTCGCTTGGAGCTATGAAGATATGCCAGGACTTGATCCACAAATCGCAACTCATAAACTCAATATCATGCCGAATGCAAAGCCTGTCAAGCAACAACAGCGACGATTTCGTCCAGATATTATGGATGCAATTGAAGCTGAAGTCAATAAACTCATGGCCTCTGGGTTTATTAGAGAGGAACAACATCCCATTGGGTGGCTAATATAGTTCCTATCCTTAAAAAGACTGGCAAGATCAGAGTATGCATAGACTTCCGCGATCTCAATGCGGTATGTCCTAAAGACGAATTTCCTCTACCAATTACTGATGTTATGATCGATAATACCTGTGGGTTTGAACGAATGTCATTCATGGACGGGTATTCTGGGTACAATCAAATTAAAATGTTTCCAGATGACGAGAAACACACTTCTTTCAAACACCGATCGGTATATACTGTTATACAGTTATGCCATTCGGTCTCAAGAATGCAGGAGCAACTTATCAACGAGCCATGAGCACTATATTCCGTGAACACTTACGAAAAATAGTCGAATGCTATGTTGATGATATTGCAGTCAAAAGTCGACAAAAAGAGGATCATGTCCAAGATTTGAAGACTATTTTTGATCTAATGCGTAAGCATCAATTAAAGATGAACCCTACTAAGTCCTTCTTAGGCGTCTCTAGTGGCAAATTTCTTGGCTTCGTCATTACCTCGAAAGGTATACACGTAAATCCCGAGAAGATCAAAGCCATCCAAGAGATGCGTCCTCCACGCACCTTAAAAGAGCTACGAGGATTTCAAGAAAGGATCGCTTATATCAGGAGATTCATCTCTAATCTTTCAGGACGCTGCAGACCATTCAATAAACTTATGAAGAAAGGTGTTTCTTTTGTCTGAAATGATGAATGTCAGAAAGCATTCGATGATATAAAACAATATCTGATGAGCCCTCCAGTATTGGTACCTCCTGTCCCAGGAATACCATTTCTCCTATATATCCGAGCAATGAGTCATTCATTGGGTGCATTGCTCGCTCAAAAGAATAAAAATGGTCATGAATAAGCCATTTACTATCTCAGTCGTACTATGACCGGAGCTGAACCTCGATATTCACCGGTCGAAAAAGAATGTCTAGCCCTGATGTTCGCTATCCAAAAGACACGACACTATATCATTGGCCAAACTATTCATGTCATTTCCAGGATCAATCCTATAAGGGTCATGATGAAGAAACCCAGTGTTTTGAATTCTCGATTGGCTAACTGGGGAATCTTACTTGCTCAGTATGATATGCACTATATTCCTCAGAAATCAGTCAAATGACAAGCTTTAGCTGATTTTCTAGCTGCTCATTCAATTCCAGAAAATTCAAAACTCTATGATGAAATCCCAGATGAAGTCCTAGATTCAAACCAAATTGCTGAAGAAGATCCTACTTGGCGTCTATTCTTTGACGGAGCTTCGAGAATAGGTCCTAATGGTGACATTGTTGCTGGGGTTAGAATTGTTCTTGTATCGCCAGAAGGTCTTGCTATCCAAAGAGCTTATTCTCTCGATCAACCATGTTCAAACAACGTAGCTGAGTACAATGCACTGCTTATTGGTCTTCAACTCGCTAAACATCTGAATATTCAATATTTGGAAGCGTATGGAGATTCTAAACTCATTGTCAATCAGATAAGGGGTACTTATGAAGTTCGCCATCAAGATCTGGTTCCTTATCATAGATCGGCTATATCTATGGCTTCTTCATTTGAAGGGTTCTTTATTGAGCATGTTAGGCGAGCATGTAACACAGAAGCTGATGCTCTTGCTAATCTTGCGGCGGTGTTAGCTATTCCAATTAGGCGTCAACAAATGATTGTTGTCTGCAATCGAGAATTATTTCATCTCGAAAACAATCTAACTTTAGGACTTCTAGTTGACATTGAAGAATTAATATCTCATGATGTCAATACAACAAGAGGATTTGGATTAAGTCGTAAATCATTATCATCTTCATCTGATTCTAGCATGGAATTCATCTTCAGTAAATCAGCTAAAACTCAGAATACGGATAAAGATTGGAGACTTCCTTTCTTAGATTTCGTATTGTATGATATTCTTCCAGATAATCTGAGTGAAGCAGCATCTATCAGACGACGATCACTCAGATTCTATTACAATCATACTACAAAAACCTTATATCGTCGAGCTTATGATGGTTTACTTCTTCGATGTATTGCCGGTGATGAGGCCTAACAAATTATTCGCGAAGCACATGATAGAATTTGTGGAGCACATCAGCCTGGACCAAAACTTCAAGACCGTATTCGACGTATGGGTTATTATTGGCCCACTATGGTATCAGATGCTATTGAATATGCAAGGAAGTGTAAAGCTTGTCAAATCCATGCAAATTTTATTCATCAACCCTCAAAATTTCTACATCCAACGGCAGCATCATGGCCCTTCGAAGCTTGGGGCATGGACATTATCGGTCCGATCAATCCGCCGTCATCAAAAGGTCATCGGTTTATTCTTGCAATAACTGATTATTTCTCCAAATGGGCTGAAACTATTCCTTTATCTGAAGTCAAAACTTCTAATGTCATCAATTTTATCAAGCATCATGTCATCTACAGATTTGGTGTTCCTCGACGCATTATTCATGATAATGGACCACAATTCGTCAGCCAAAAATTTACCCAATTCTGTGACGATCATCGAATCAACAATGTGGCTTCTACCGCATATAATCCGGCAGCTAACGGATTAGCAGAAGCTTTCAACAAAACCATCATCAAACTCTTAAAGAAGTTTGTCTCTACTAACAAACATAATTAGAGTGAGAAACTCGGTAAATGTTTGTGGGCTTACCGTACTACAGTTCGTAATGCTACTAAATGTACACCTTTCTCTCTGGTGTACGGATGCGAAGCTGTTCTTCCATTAGAGATTCAAATTCCTTCTTTAAGGATAGCAATCGCTAATGAACTTACCGCCGAGAATAATGATCGTCTCCGACTTCAGAAATTAGAAGCTCTGGATGAAAAGCGATTATCTGCTCAACAGAATATTGAATTCTATCAAGCTAGAATCTCAAGAGCTTTTAACAAGAAAGTCCGAGTTCGAGCATATAAAAAAGGGGAACTTGTTCTTGCAGTCAGACGTCCGATGACTATGACACACATGAGTAAAGGCAAGTTTGATGCAAAATGGGAAGGTCCATTCATTGTGAATAAAGTCTTTTCTAATGGGGCATATCAGCTTACTACTATGGATGGTCGAATCACTATGATGCCTATTAATGGCAAATTCCTTAAAAAGTATTATGTATAAATATAAATACTTATAAATCATCAGACAAAGTTCAAAGTTCATGAATAAAATTCAAATGTTATTTCATCATATGATAGTACATGATATTAAAGAAGGTCACTATCATCTTTCTTTACATTTGGACGCGGACCGCTGTCGTCCATCTCGAAAACGCGATCAGCAAAAGAGCTGAGAACTTCTTTGCTGGAACCCACAAGGAATTTTCAAGCAGCCATCCTCATGGCTTCCTCTTCTTCAGTCCTTCCTGGATCAAGCAGAAAGTCCAGAATGTCTCGTGGTGGCTTGGGTGCAGACGAACCTTCGCCTGCTTCTACCTCCTTCGGCTGAACTGGATCGGCAGGGCATTCTTCAGTGCCCTTCTGAACCTTCGGGGCGATTTCAGCCTTCTTGGATACTTCTTCAGACGATATTTTTATGTTGAAGAGTAGAAGTGTTCGTTCTTGTCAGATTTCTGCTATATTTATAGGCAGAAGTTTCTCAAATAATGAAGCGACACATTCATCCGACGGTTCGCCCGTTCATTAAAGCCTGACGGTTCATCCGTTCATTTATCACATTCATCCGACGGTTCGTCCGTTCATTAATGCCTGACTGTTCATCCGTTCATTTATCACATTCATCCGACGGTTCGCCCGTTCATTAATGCATGACGGTTCATCCGTTCATTTATCACATTCATCTGACGGTTAACCCGTTCATTCATCATCATCTGACGGTTCATCCGTTCATTATCATTCATTTTTGACGGTTTATCCGTTCATTTTATCATTTGTCGGTTTTCCCGTTCATCTCACATACATTTACGATTTATCATCGTTCATCATCCATGTCAGTATCATATTTATGAAAATGATATCTAGTCTTTTGATTCTCGAGTCCAAAGATCATGAAAAATTGAGTTCAAAGATATTTTTATGTCTGAATTCTATTTTTTCCAATCAGTATTAAACTATGATCATTTCTGGTTTAATATCATCTGATAGAATTACAAAGTTTGTTTGTATATTCTATTCTATTGAAATGTGTCATGTATCATGTACCTTTGAACATATTTTCTATGAATATATCATTACCAAAATAGTAAAACCAAAAATCAGATCAAGAATTCTTATTTGTTTTCATTCAGAATCAAAACATTGAATACAAGTGAAAATGAAAAAGATTCACTTATTAGGAGTTATTAGCTCCCTGATACGATCAAGAACAGCATTCATTTTCTCTTCATGAGCCTTGCGCACTCTTTCTGCTGCTTCGGCTGTGATATTTTGTTCATCAAAAATGATAATAGCAGATTGGAGACGGTTAACTTCTTCAATTTGCTCTGTCTGCATCTGCTCTCGCTCCTTTTGAAGAGTTTCACAGCGTTCGGCTTCAGAAATATAAGCAGCAATGACTTCATCTTGCTCTGTCTCTATGACAGCAATTCGCTCTTGAAGACGAGCCAACTCCTCTTTCAACTTCTTCAGCTCTTCAGCTTTGGATGCTTTATCTTTCTCCAGAAGCTCTACTCTCTAACGAGTAGCTAATATTTCTTCACCCTTTTCTACTAATTTCTCAGAAGAAGAGGTAAGAAATGCTTCTAATGCAGCTTGCTGGGACTGGACTTCATGCTCTAGTTGACTGATCTCAGCCACCGTTAAAGAATGGATGTCTTCCTTCTTAGTCTCCCAGTATTTTCGGATAGTTATTTCCAACTCATCCAGGAGATGTTCGAAGAAGATGCACTGAGATTCGCAACCAGCATGTCGCAACGCCATGAGCGGGAAATTGATCATAGTTCGAAGCTCAGAGAAGGGCATAGCTTCGTCCTTCAAGAAACGTCTGGAGTATGTATCTAGATATGAGTAAATGATCTCTGAATACATTCCCAGAGTTCTTGCTAGTCCAGTCTCAAACCCAGGAGTCGCTGTCATCATTGAAGAAGAAGCTTGAATGTTCTCTATCCTGGGAGCGAAAGTATGTGCCACTGGAGAAGTTGGCAAGTGCGAACTCCCTTCATCAGCATCAGCCTGGATAAGTAGAGCATGAGTCGAACTCATTGCTGCAGCAGTTTTTATTAGTCAAAGAAAAAAATAATCAGCATCTAAAGAAAAAGAAACAGTAAAAACAGAATCTGAAATAAAATCATACCGGGCTGAGGTTCATATTCTATGTGGTGAGGGAGTCTTGCGTCTTCTCGTAGCCAGTCCATGATGGTATCCGACACCTGCTTCATGTGGCTGCTTCCAGCTCCAGAATTACAGGGTGTTGGAGCGTTGTCCGGAGATTGAGCAGGTTCGGGGCTGAGTTCCATTCTGTTCCCTCTGACTTTATCTTCATTATAAGGAGTAGAAGTGCCAGCATGCCAATCATCTCCTTCTTCAGCTTCTTCTTCTTCTTCTTCTTCAGACTTTTTTTCATCCTCGGCTTCAGGATGAGTCTCTAATCCGGAGTCCATGATGTTCACATCTTCATCTATTCCTTGAGATGAATGAATCTCAGGAACAGTAATGATAGCAAGCTCAGTATCGACTGCCGGTTCAGTTTCCCCTGGAATATCAGTTCGAAGAATGATGTCTTTACAAACATTCTTCAATAAGTCATCAGCAGCTGGTAGCTCGGACGTTGGCACGTCTTCATCGCCTCTGGCCAAAGAAATATTTCCTCAACCTGAGTTTCTGGAACTTCCGGTTGTTCCATAACCTCTACCGGGGCTGGTTCTTCTTCAGAATATTCAATCTGGTCATCCAATGCCTGGATGACGCCCTCAGTTCCATGTTCAAAAGGGATCATCCTCATCTCTGAGGGTTCAATAGCTACTCCGCTTGTTGTCGGAGCAGTCGTTCCCTGAGCTCGAGTGGATTCTACCTCAGGCTGTTCAGCGAAAGTTGCTGGAAGATGCACATTATCAGATTCTGTTTTCTCAGTGGAAGCCGCTTCATTAATCTCTGGCAAGACCCCTCCACTCATAATCGTTTCTAGGAGTTCATTGTCCTTTATTTTGCCGACGGTCTTCTTGACATACCTGCCTCTCGACCTTCTTGTTATCAAAGGAGCATCGTCTTCATCTTCGTCTTTATCGGCGGCGTCATCTTCATCAACTGAGATGCCACCTAAAGATGAAGTGGCAGTTACTGAGACCCCTTTCTTCTTCTTCTTAGATGTCTGAGACTTAGTACTCTTTTTGGATACTGTCTCAGATTCATCACTTCTCTTCCTCTTAGAAAGGGATACAAATATAGGAGGAAGAACTTCATCAGGAAAATTTCCCTCCTGAAATAAGTCATATAGGGGCTCAACCTCCGCCGTCTCATCTTCAGGTTCCGGAGGAAATTGTTGAATAACAGTTTTCTTCTTCGACCTCTTTGATGGAGCTGGGTCGTCTTTCGCAACAAAAGTCTTCAGATGGAAACTCGGCATGAAGGTGCTCGACGAAACATAGAAGCGAGCATATGTGTAAAGCATCTTCGTCCATGTGCTGGATAAAGGATTAGGTATAGAGAATACAGCTTTTGTATCTCTAGCCGCGAAGTATCTCCAGGCCCGAGCTCCGTCAATAAGCCCTCTACGAGCAGAAAGGCAGGTGGTGGCATTACCAACATGAAGTTGGTCATATCCGAATTGCCTGGCAAATCGGCTCGGTAGATACGGCTCCAGATACGTCATTTCTTCATGACGGTATACTAGATGAGAGGACCGGATTCTCTGCAACCACTGAAAGGCTACATCATCTAGCCTGTGCCCTATATCTCCGTCTATCATATTCAAGGGCATGCTCTCATAATCCAATGGTGGAGGGACACATTGAATGGACCAATGTGACGCTCGATTCAGAATATTTCTATATTCTGGAAGAGTGTGAACCTTCCAAAAAGTTTCTCCGGAATACTTCTCCAAGAAGAGACTGCCACTCCCTCCTGCTCCCGGAGGTATCAGACCGTCGTGATGTAGAAGAAGCCAACCATATAGATATGTGAAGGGCATCTCTATTCTCGGAAATTCATCGGTCATCCTCCTCTGATCAGATAGCATATTGGTTACAAAATTCCGAAGACCTGCGATCAGCCTACAGGTCATCGCTGATAATAAGTCTATCTTATAACCATACATAAGGCGTACTGCTGCAAAAATAACGCCCCTATGTATTCTGTCCAGAGAGCTGGAGCCAGGAACGACGAATCTTCTTAACCAAAGAGATAGGAATCCGGCTAAATGACCGTTCCTTGACAAAACTTTTCCACTCTGTCTCACATACGAGCTGAAGGTGGTTCCAGCTTTGAACTCATACCAGTCTTCATCGATCGTGAAATCCTTGCAGTCATACTTCTCTAGTAGATAAATGATTTCACTCTCAGAGAGAGGCTTGAAGAAGTTAATTTGGTACCATCTCTTCTCGTTTATCTTTTTCTCATCCTTTTCACGGTTCATAAAAAGATAAGACATCCACTTCTGGATGTGGTTGCCTGCTTCATCTTTAGAACTCTTGTAATACAGAGTACATGTGCCGAAATGGCACATCATCTCTTCAAACAGGTGCACCATCTCTGGATTCTTCTCCGATAGAAAGTTCAGCTCTTCTGTCATAGGCACATACTCTTTATACGGTAATGTGCCTGAAGGCAGATGCGAGATGTATTCCATCTCATGAAGGGCAAAGCCCATCTCCCCTTTGGGAGTCATAAATGTTCCCGTCCTGTGGTTATACCTCTCAACCAAAACCAGGAACAGAAAGGGGTTGGGTCTGAAGCCGTATGAGGAGTTGACGATCGCGTCATAAAGGTTTATCTTCTTCAGCTCACTCTCAAACTGCTCCAGAGCCCAATGGACCAAAGTCCTCCATCTCACATTCTCCTGATTCATTAAGCCGTTCATCCTCGGCGTCGAATCGGTGGGGTAGAATGCATTCTTGTTTGCCATGAATTCATTTATAAAAATAGGCATCCTGAATGGCATCAATATTGATGAGTCTTCGGGTGGTATACATCCCGGCTTCAAACCCCGAAACACGGATACATGATTCTCTGGAGAACTGAAGAATCCCTTCTTCCTGTAAATGATACGGCTCGCCTTTGCCTGTTGATATTCTGTTAAGTGCCAGGACATCTTTCTGGGATAACTGGCATGCATGAATCTTATGATAGATAAGCCCCTAGAAACCTTCGCCCAGTACATGGGATGTCCTGCATCACCTTCGAAATAGAAGTAGACTTTCTCTCTGATGCCCTTTGGTTGTGACTTCTGTGCTATGGCATCCCCGAACAGAAATGTTAGTTTCTTGTGGGACACCAAATCAAGACTCTGAAAGGGTTGACCATTCATCAGACAGAGTAGAGTTGTATGGTCTTGATTTGCCAACAACGACAGTCTGGCTTCTGGAAGGTCAAACTGAGGAAATTGCACATGAGATAAATCATGTTTAAATAAAAAACTCAGGTGCCCTTCATGATCTTCCTCTTCACTTCGGATGTTCACTACAGAAAATAAAAAAAGACAAGGTCAGATGTGTTTCAGTAAAATCTATGTCTACGAGCCTTCTGCGTGTATAGCAGTGTTTGAAGGAAATTTCATAAGTCACGCAGATTTCAGACAGATATACTATCAAGACACGCTGAATGATTTATTCACGCAGGTGATTAATTCACGCAAAGTCTAGACAGATTAAAATGAAAAGTCATGCATCATTGCCAGAATCACATTGAAAGTGAAAATGACAAAATATACGCTGACAGATCAACGACTAATCTATCTAGAAGATGACTCTCAGAAGTCTGCGTGACTATTTCAACATGGACATTTCTGCCAACATGTGAAAAATTATGCAGAGTCATGAAAGTTGCGTGAATAATTTAATATGGACATCTCTGCCAACATGTGAAAAATCACGCAGAGTCATGAAAGCTGCGTGAATAATTCAACATTGACATCTCTGCCAACATGTAAAAAATTACGCAGAGTCATGAGAGCCATGCTCATTTGCGTGAAACACAGAGCTTCGTAAACACGAAGATGTGAAGTATGGCCGACCCTAAAGAGGGGGCATACTTTATTAATATCCTTTGCCCTAAAGAGGGGGGGATATATTTCTGAAGTTCATTATTTGTTTTATGAATCCTAAGATTTCTATGTGGAGTTCGTCTTCATCAAGTCATCTTCAACAGTTCGTATCCCCATCCATCGCTTACGCTGCATAGGAGGATGGAGTTCGTCGGGGAAGATGAAGTTTCTCTTCTGTGGATTCTCTCTCTCTAAAAGCAAGTAAAGAAACAAAGAAGTGGTTTATGGCTTATTTATAGGCTCATGAAGAATTCCAAACGACAACATCATTATTTGCCTCGATTTAGGAGCTTTGCACGGGATCCTAACTGCACAGAATCCCAACAATCCAATCATTTCGGAGTAAATCTCTCTTTAAAGTCATCTCAGCGTGACTAAATTCATTTTGTTATCTCGATTTCAAAGTATTTCGAAATAATTTATCATTTTTCGAAAACTTTGAAGGGGGTTTTGTAGGCCTCAAAAATGAAAGTTACGCTGAGTTGATCAGGACAAAGTCTAAAAGTCACGCTGAGTTGATCAGGATAAAGTCTAAAAGTCACGCTGAGTTGATCAAGACAATGTTTAAAAGTTACGCTGAGAGACAGCTCATCATTTGTCAGAATGTCATTATGACTGACAACACGACAGTCAAAGAATGTCTTTTCGTATGCCACGTATGCACGGAACTCGAGAGATCACAGCCGACTATTGCGTGACTTTCGAAATCTTCTTTAACAAGACTCAGCCTTCATCAAGTTGGCGTACCAAAAGAGCTTATTGTCATTTAATGCGACTGACAAAAAGCAATCAATGTCAGAGATTTTGTGTCAGTTGAGGCACGTCGAATCAAGACAGCTGGCCGTTCTGACTCAAGTCTGCGTGTATTTTGAACTTCTATGTTCCTTTCTCAAGCTTGCGTGTATTTTGAAGCTTTCTGTCCTAAGTTTGCGTGGATTCTGAAGCTTTCTGCCCCAAGTCTGCGTGGATTCTGAAGCTTTCTGCCCCAAGTTTGCGTGGATTCTGAAGCTTTCTGCCCCAAGTCTGCATGGATTCTGAAGCTTTCTGACCCAAGTCTGCGTGGATTTTGTCCTCAACAAGCCTGCGTGGATTTCATCACATTGGAGTACGTGGCAGCCATGCCACCGATCTCTCACCTGCGTGTCCTATAACTTGCACACGACTCATGCACAATTGCCATGTGTCCAACAGTTACAGGCCACGTCCAGTAACTGCTCATAACCTTGTATATGTTAAATCCTGCATGATTTTCAACTATGCACAGGTTGTGAAGACAGTTATCCTTTCAGTTATTTTTGACTCTATAAATAGAGTTCTTTTCTCATTCATTGTACAGATACATAGATATCTAAATTGCTGTTGAAATTTTGAGAGCTTTTCTTCTTCGCATCGTCCAAGGGATAAAGCGATCGTCTTCTAGATCGGATTCCTACAGTTGTATTTTCCCAGAAACACAATAAATAAAATGAATTTATTTATGGAAAATAGCTCTCTCTCATTGTGCCTTGGGATATTCCATACAATAAGTCTAATATTTTCAAAAGCTCGTACGAGTACTCGGTTGAACGGGATCGATAAGCGAAGGCCTTTGTGCCAAACCGCGACGGACTTGAGTTGAAAAAAAAAACCAAAATACTAAAAATTTAGCAAACACAAGGCGTGCTTGAATAACCTTATGCTGACAATAGCGAACGAGTATGCGAGATCGAAGTATAGTTCGAACGGGATGATTATGCACGCAGCCTTTTGGCTAAGTTGTGCCGAATGTCGTGCACCTAGACCTTTTGGTGCAGACGAGTTTGCGAGCGAGACTGACTATCGCTCGGACGAGAATAAGTGAGACTAGAACGTATGTTGATAGAGACGCTACTTGACCAATGCTAAAATGAACACGAGAAGTGGTTCTTAGACTTTCACTACAAGAAAATTGATCATTTACGGCACGTGAAGCACGCCGTAAAAGATCTTTCACGGCGTACATTTTTGTGCCGTAAAAGGCCATGCCGTAAATGACCATATTATTTACAGCACGCATTCGAACGCTGTAAATGACCATCTCTTTCTTTTTTACAATGCGCATTCGAACGCTGTAAATGACCCTCTCCATGTTTTTTACAACACGCATTCGAGCGCTGTAAATAACCATTAGGAATGGGAAAAAAATTATAAAAAAAATTGTGGCCATATTGAGCCTAAAAATCAAATTTATTTTCTTAGACATCAATGATATGCCCGGCATTAGCCCTCGGAATTTTGGATTATCTATTTCTTTCTACAACTATATGACCATCACTCATGTACACAAGCTTTTTCTATTCAACTGCTACTAAAAAAAACATATGCAATCATAAGTAGCCAACAAAGCTTTCTTATTATTTCTGGAATGTACAATATTTTTGCTTTGTAAAAAAATTAATATAACACTGAATCCTTACCATATATTGTGCTATTTTCGTGTCTCCAGATCATCGGTTACAGGAAACAAACAAACCTTACAAATCATTGCAACCAAAAATACAGTAGAAGTGGTAGCAAAAAAAATACAACAGAAGCTTTAAATAGAGAAGAGATTTGGGCTCCTTTCGACCAACTTTGCGACCCTCTTCGAGCAGCCGAAGTCGAAGGGGCCATCTGCAGTGCTTGTGAATTTCTTCCATCCTGTCTCCACATTTTTCATCTTGTTCATCCATATCAATGAGTTCCTAGAGGTACATATTAATTAAGGAATCAGTGAGTCGGTCACTGCATTGCCAAGGGGCATCCAACAATTTGCATATTTTAATAGTGGATAGTAGTAGTTCCCTGAAATAATGCAAGGCTAGATATAGAAATATGAAAGCTAGTATGGAATTTTTTAATAGACCCCCACCACTGATAAATTCAACAATTTAAACTTAGATTTGTTCCTGTGCAGGAAGATACACCCGATAATTAGATGCAAGCAACCGCATCAGTATTTGAAGAGGATGGCATAATGTAAACACCAACCTGTGCAGATAAATTCTGGAAGACATGACGGAAACGCTTCCTGCAATACTCATTGATAAAGAGTGTACCAGATGACAAGAGGAATGGTAAAGCCATAGGCAACTGGTGACCTTTTATCTTCGCCTTCGAGGGCCACCCGGTCTTCGAGATGACCACCCTCATGTCGTCAAATCCGAGCCGCCCCGCTGCGGCGAACACCGCGTCAATCTGCGCGTCCAGGAGGCTATAGTACCTCAGCCCGCTACCGGTGTCCGCCACACCGGCATTGGGGCAGAAGAGAGCATAGTCCAGGGGGATCACGCCTGTGTTGGCCTCGTAGGCGAAGAAGGGGTACGCGTTGACCATCAGGAAGGAGACGTCCTCTCGAACAGGTCAAGCATGGGCCTCATGACGGAGTCAGCGAGGTCGGGGCGGAACAAGCCGACAAAGGGCGGGTACGAGCTCTGCAGTGCTGTGAGTGCGATCGGGGAGGAGACCTTAACGGCTCCGTCGAGCTTGGGGGCGGAGTGGATGTTGGCCAAGGCAGGGATCAGGGAGGAGGTAAGGTTGCTAACGCTGGGGGATCAGATTTGAGAGAACTCTCTCCAGTGGGAGGGAAATGAAAGTATATTAGAAGGTTTGTGAAAGGAGAGGGAAATGAAAATTTAAAAATTTGAAGAGGGAAGTGATAGAAGAGGAAACTGAAATTTTGAATGGTTGATAATATGGAAGAGGGAAATAAAAATTTGAATAAAGTGCACAAAAGCCTGCCACCCAAACCGTGCATGTGCATAAGAATTTGAATAAAGTGCATAAAATTTGAATAAATTTTATTTTTATATTTAATTTCGGTTATAAAATTTTAATTTCAAAAATTGGATATATTGCAATAAATAATTTATGCACAAAATATAATCTTTATATCTCTTAAAAATATAATTTTTCTATACTACTCTTTTTTCAAAAATTCTTACTTATTTATTTATTATTTTTTGTTTTGGTTTTATTTTTTGC
Organism: Iris pallida; assembly: GCA_029216955.1. Lineage (NCBI taxonomy): Eukaryota > Viridiplantae > Streptophyta > Magnoliopsida > Asparagales > Iridaceae > Iris > Iris pallida. The sequence continues at coordinate 1,418,999 of JANAVB010008798.1, read as the reverse complement.
TTTAACATTTTTTTGAAAAAAATTCAATAGTTTTTCTTTTCTTTTTTAGGAATGTTTTTTTAAAGATTTTTGTTGCTGTTTTATCAGTTTTTATTTTTATTTTTTTTATTTTTTATCAGTTATATGTGAAAACATAGGTGGGAAACTATTATTTTTATTTTTATTTTGAAATACGGATTTGAGAGGAAAACTACTTTTTTAGAAGGAAAATTTTCGTTAGAAGGGAAACTAAAAATTTATTTAGAGGGGAAATTTTTTTAGGAGGGAACTAATTTTTTTTAAAAAACAATGACAATCATTTACAACACAAAAAATTGTATGCCGTAAATGAGTTCAATTACAACGCACAAAAATGCATGCCGTAAATGAGCTTTCAATTACAACGTGCAAAAATGCATGCCGTAAATGAGCCTTCACTTACAACACGCAAAAATGCATGCCGTAAATGAGTCTTCAATTACAACACGCAAAAATGCATGCCGTAAATGAGTCTGCAATTACAACACGCATAAATGCATGCCGTAAATGAGTCTTCAATTACGGTGTGCATGTCAAACACGCTATAAAATAGACAAAAAATAACTCTTTTACGGCGCACATATTTGTACGCTGTAAAAGAGTGTTATTTACAACGCGCAGCAACTGCGTGCCATAAATTATGCACCGTAAATGCTACATTTTCTTGTAGTGTTTGAGGAACGAGCGAACGCACAATTGAACATATCGATTGGAAATCGAATGACCTTTTGAGGATTTGTAGAGTGACTTGATCCCAAGTGGTGTATGTGATAGCTTCGAGGAAGAATAAGAATGAGTGTCGAGGACTAGTCGAGTGGCTCGAACCCTGAGTGGTGTATGGACGTCATAGAAATTGTTCGAGCGAGACTAAAGGATATACGGAGAGAACGAGTATGTCGGCAAGCGATGATATCGCGCAAGCCTTAGAATGAGTAACGCTTAGTTAGTTTTGACTTCGATAGTCTCAAACAAGATATCGTTCGAACGAATTAAGAATGCGTTGTGCGAATTATGAAACGATTGAATAGAGAGTCGGAACGATGAAACGGATGGAGATCTTGGTCGAGGAAACATAGAAGATCGTGCATGCGATTTTGAATTTAGTCAAAGGGATTGAAACTTGAGTCGAGGTGAAATACCCATGGACGAGTTCGAAGATAGCACGATCGGAAGATAGCGTGCATGGAAAATGTTGGTTTGGAGATACGAAAATGACTAAGGATTTGGAATGGATGTTGCTCAATGAAGAGTTAGCACGAGACAATGTGAATCGAGGAATTAAATTGCACGACTCAGAATTCGTTGCAAAAGGAAGATCGTCAGGTTATGTACATCCTCGATGGTATTGAGGCGTATCAAAGATCGATGTATGATAAATCGGGGGTACTCTGATTCGATGAATGATGATCGTGTTAGAAGTTATTGTTTTGAAGGATACTATGTTGGAGAATTTGGATAAGAAATGAATGTTTGGATGAAGAAAGGAAGTGACTTGATTGTTCGGTGATAACCACAACGACAACGATCTTGTCTTGAGCGAGCACAACTCCAGCCTCGCACATGCGTCACGTCGGATTTGGGACGATCATTCCGCGTGAACGTTGGCATGGTGATTCATGTCCAGCGGGAATGATTGAACTTGAAATACCTTGACATGGCAATTTTGATTGCTACGACTTGTGGTTTGAAGCGAAGGCGAATTTGAGGATTGATCGGACGTATAATAGACGACGAAGTAAAGTCGAGGATTGAGTAGGCCCAATCCGCGTATCGAAAATAAGTAAGTCTAGACGCAACGTAAGAGTTACGTCCCGATGAGAACGATTATTCTGCGGGAATGTTGACATGGTGATTCATGTCCGCCGTGGATAATCAGACTTGCGTGAGATCGGGGCGCGACATATTGCAAGGCTAGACGACCTTGTGATCGACTACGTGAATTGGATAGGATGGATATGTGGATTGTTTCAAACATACTTGAAGAGATAGACTACGATAATTGTTATTGCGGACGCACGATATTGACATGTCAATGAGTTGATTGAGGACAACCTATCGTAGGACGACTTTTCTAAACGAGCTCGAACTTGGAGCGAAGAATGTGTTAATGTGAATAGGTGAACGCTACTTGATGTTTAGAAATTTGAGCGAAACGAACTTGGGTAGAAACTCCCGTACAAACAAACAAATGGTTTAACCATAGGATTTGGGGCGAGCTCGTGCAACGACGTTGCACGATGAGCCACGGACTTGACTTGTAACTATGACATGGTGAGATGACCTAGCGGATAGGCGGACGACCCTATGCCGAGTGATTGAACCTGTGTGGTTTACAGTATCGTCTGGACGGATGATAGACTTGAGGCAACAAGACTTAGAGTAGGACGGAGAACTGGGAGTGTGCGTGAACGACGACGAGATTGGCCCTAAACGAAGTGAACGAATGAAAAGGATGTCGTACAAGTAAAGTTGGGATAACGAATTGAATCATTAATAGGAAGATATACTCGATGACAGTGCAATACTTGGTCTTGAATTGGACGAGAATTACTTAGACTTGGTCGACCCCGCTAAGAAGAAATCGTATTGATTTCGTAGACAGGAACGCTTGAGAAGCGAATCGGGTCATTTCGATGATCGAGATAAACGATAGTGAGACGCACATGAGTTCGGTTTTAAATCGAAGTTAGCAAAACGATCAGCAAATCAAAACTATCACGAGTAGCTTGTCCGACTTTGCTAGTCGCTAAGCTTGGTTGAAATGTACGTATTCGGAGGACGCCTTGAATGCGTGCACGATCCAAACTCAGCGATATGATGAACTCGAATGCAGCTGCAAGTGGGTGTTACGATGCGCATGAACGAAAGAGTGAGTTTGCCTCAGCCTACGACTCTCGTGTTTAATGAATTTTAACGCACCTCGTGCGACCATTACAGTCCCGTGACAGGGCGCAATAGCAACCAAGTAAAAGAAACACGACGATTGAATAAGTACAATCAAGTCTAAAATGAATGGACAGTCATTCAATAAAATTCACCAAACACATGCGACATAAAACTTGGAAGGATAACCGAGCATGGTTCGATGCCATCGAACGATAGAGCCGTTCGATAGAATTGTCTAAGAAATACGATGACACAAGTTAAGGAATAGTAGAATGACCTACACTCAGGAAGTCTCGAAGACGAGACTTGTTTTGAGTGGTGTATTATGTAATGACCCGCTCCGTCCTAGCGGAACGCCGATTCAAACGGCAAGTGCAACGACTCAAATGAGCCGTCGACCCCAAGAGTTGGCATCGACCTGATGAAGAATCGATGCAAGACTTACATTGGCCTTTTGAAGATGAATCCAGACTTAGACTTCCAAAGGCGCGCTCGGAGTATCACTCGGCCGATGCGAACATCGCTAAGGTGGGTGGCTCCGATGAACCCGTCTTTGCTTAGCCTAGACACATAACAATACGGACACTATGGCTAGAATCGCTAGGCGATAACACCTTGCATGCTAATAAATGAATCAACGCACCTAGCTAAGGGAATAATCCCATCTTGTATGCTTATATAGAATATGGAAAAGAACTTGGGAAAATATGCGAACTCTCGCACCGCGCTCAACGCTCGTGCTAAGGCACAAGCTTACATTCGAGTTCCCTATGCGTTCAACAATGAAACAATGAATGGATTACAATAATGAAACGGAAAGACTATCAACATAGTCGTTCCGAGTAGGGTATAGCAACATTGAAAGATTATGGGACCGATGGGTCGCCAAGGCGACTCCCGCACGGAGAGTTGTATAATATATGAATGAAAGAATGAATAGATAAGTGAATAAAACCAACGAATGAAAGAATGAATACGTGAATGAACCAATAAACGAACAAACAAGTGAAAGAAAGAAAGAAAAGAAAGAATGAATAAAAGATAAAGGAAGAAAAGAATGGTTAGCGACAGGTATGACGGGGACGTGCAACGGGGCTCGCTACCCGCACTGCACGGACGCCGCCGCCAACCTGGTCGATAACGTATTATGGCTAAGGGTTAGCCTACAGCTCAAAGACAGCCGTTAAGTTAAAATGACAATAAAATACGAAATGGTCGTGGACGGACAAGTGCACGAGTGAAAAAGGGATTCCAAGGGCAACGAACGACGATTTCGTGGCCGGCCTAGGCGGAATCATGGCCTACGGGCGGACAGGTGTGCAGGCTTGGGCACATAACCAAACGTAGGGCCGGTACTTCAATAGTCTATCAAGGTGTAGCAGCCATTACGCTTGATAGATGAGAATGCCAAAGGGAAAAATATCCAAAATGGCTGACATGCCAGCGACCGGTGCATATAGATATAAGTGGGCTTTGCTGGTGGCAATCCACGTGCAAGTCCTTGTATTAAAATCAAAGTAGTCTAAGTTAAACTGAACAAAGCACCTTCTGAATAGGCTTGAATATAACACACAAAAAGATCGAGAGTACTTTGAGCAAACGAGTTAGAAAACACGCCTACGACACGCTAGGACCTGAGGTAGGGACACGCCCTTGACATTGAATGTTCACGTGAATTACATTAAGTTGATATTGCGAATTGTTGACTAACTTGGTTTACTTTGGACAGGGAAGGCCGGACGGTAAGTATGGGTAAGTCGTGTATGTATTTCCATGCGACACTTGAATTCGGTAACACGAGATATGTTATGAAATATGCCATGAAACTGATCCTAAGGCAAGATTAGAAAGACAATGAAAGATAGACGGTGCACAAAAGTAAATAGAACGTGTTTGGTAATGATTGCATTGTGGGCGAGCTAGCCTCCCCACCAGTGCATAACAATGTACTGATAACCTGTAATGCCCATATCACGTATTACGTATTTGGAATACGTGTACGTATTTCGGTAGGTTTTTTTTTGCATATTGTATTAGCATGGTTCATCATGGTATTGCATTGACTTGGTTTGGTTCGGTTTGGTGGATTTGGCTTGGTTTGGTTTTATATGGAGAACCACTCCCACCTACCACCACTCCCATCATAAATATCAATCCCACTCTCTCTCTTCCATTATTACTCATTACTCATTTCTTCTTCTCCATCTTTACTCTTCACCTACCAGAGAGTGAGTGGAGAGCTTAGGCAAGTGCATCTTGCTTCATGGAGGCACTCCATTTTTATTGTTCCATTGTCTTCCTCATGTGTTTCTAACCCACTTTAGTACTTGGCATTTTTCATTTCCATGATTAAATTTTTGTATATCTAGTTTTGTGGTATTTTCGATTTCCATGGTTTTTGATCTATCAAACTTGTATATTCTTGCTAGTTGATGGTTCCATGTTGTAGAGAATTCCCTTTTGTCCAAATTTGACCTACGGGAGACTAGATTTGGGTTCCTATTGTTGTTGGGAGGAGCATGGAGGCCATGGTATTTTCTATAGACATGTTCTCTGTGGGAGCCATTAATATTGCTTCTGGCCGCATGAGCGTTAATTAATTATGCATGGCCCTTTTTATATTAGTTGCTTGCATTAATTAGTTGCTGCAAGCTTGCATGCATTTGCATGCAACTTGTCCGAGCCGCATAGGCCATTTGTTATTTCCAGCCGCATGGGCCTTTGGCCATTAGCATTAAATAATTGCTTGTATTAAATATTCACCATTAGCATTAATTATTCAGCTTTGGCCTTATCATTAACTGTATTTTTGCATGCTTATATGAGAGCCCAAGCCGCATAGGCCATTAGCAGTAAAATGGCCGCATGGATTAACTTAATAGCATATGCGGCTCTCCCCCGTTCTTTCCCATTTATTGAGCCGCATGGCCTAAGGATGGCATTAAATGCTTTAAAGCATTTGAATGTATGGCATTAAATGCCTAAAGCACTTGCATGCTTTAATTAAAGCCTGGTATAGTCATGTGCATGCTTTAGTTAAAGCATTTGCATGCTTTAGTAGACTACATGGCATTGTATTTTGCTTAAAGCATTAGTTTCACATATTAAATAATGTCTTGTCATTTACCAACACATATTAAATAATGCCATGGCCTTGCATCCATTTCAGCAGCATATGCACTTTGTGCTGGCAATTGCATGACTAATTCTTGTAGCCGCATGAAGATTAGTGGAGCCGCATAGGTTGTGACAAAGCATTAAATGCATGCTTGCATTTTTGTATTAAATAAATACTGAGCCGCATGGCCTTGGTAGTTTCTTGGCCGCATTCCCATTGCATGCTGGCCACCTTAGTACAGTGCATTAATTGTAGTGGATCCCACATAACTTTTGTATATACAATCTTGAGTGGCCACGTGCCCTTTTCTTTTGCTTGAGTGGGAGCTTGCATTTAATGAGGGTCCCACTATCTTTTGTCTTATTTGATTTCATGGCCTGTTTATTGTTTCTTGGCCGCATGGGGTCCCTCCCACTCTCGATCGCATGCCCAATTGTATGCTAGCCGCATATGGCTTGCTGGCCTTAAATGTTTGACAGATTGCATTTAAATAATTTCGGAGCCGCATGGGTGGCCTCCCACTCTCTTTGACCGCATGATTGTTCTCCCACTTTTGGACCGCATGGGTCCCACTTTGATTGTTTAAATGTTTTATTTGTCTACCTTGTGGTCAGAATTTCTTTCCACTCCCAACATGAAAGTTGTAGAGTTTCTCCTTGGCTTCAGGAATATATATATTATTAATATATTATTATTTAATTGTGCAAGTTTCTCTCCTTCTTGATAATTGGCATGACTCGATGGTGACCCGCCGTGGTGCACTCCCGACATGATAACTTGACCTGACAAATTTGACATGATAACTTGGCATGATAATTCTTGATAGTGGCCCGCCGTGGCGCACTCTTGACATGATAAACCTGACATGATATTTCTCGAAATGCTGTTACGACGGCTAACACGACATGACAAGATTGAATAACTTGGACACCGTGGACAATTGTGCTTGTACAAATGAACCCGTCTTGTCTTGTATCATGTCTAGGACGGGGATCCCCGAGTACCACGGTTAGGGGTACCCACTGAAATCAACTAAGGCTAACAACTAGAATAAATACAGTAGTCATGAAGAGATTTCCCAGCTACAGGCAATCCCGTTATCTGGGCACCCTACTTGGGATCTGTAGCCTGCCGTCGAGTAGGACACATTTCCAGCACACTGTCATGTGTTGCACCCTCTAAGTCACCTAAGGGTACATGCGTTTCCTGGACGATGTACCTACTTGAATTCAACTCTAATTGCGTCCGGATAGCCTGGATGGTCTGCAGGGCTTGTGGCTGTGGAATAATCTCGCTGTATCTTGCTAGTAATTAGGCCTGTGATAACCCTAGTTAGTTAAAGTATCAAGCCGTACTAATTGCTTGGCCGTGAATGTTGGATGGAGTTCAATCAGTCTAGTCTCGTCTTGATACTGTACAAGATTGTTACATGTCTTGAATCCTTATTTTATCTTGCCGATAAAGGGTGGGAAAATCCAAGTTCTGTTCAGACGAAGGGTTACAACCCCGATCCTTGTTTGGTTTACGGATTGTAACCTGGTTATCTGAATAGTCCAATGGTTATCTTATCGTATATCACCCTGTTATGCCTTTTCTTAACTCCTGTCTTATTTATTACTTTATGGTTATTTGTGCTGATTGCTGGTTTTAGTTCCTAAGTGAAGCCTCCTTTGTGGCACTTGCTCTTTCTGGGGTCTGACCCAGCTGGTTTTGTATGGCCAGATACCAGAGCAGCTCCAGAGGATCTACCGCATCTCCAGCCACATGGTGACCACTAGACAGAATCCTGGCAACGAGTGTGTTTATTTTGGCTCTCCCACTCTATTGTAAAATTATTCTTTTGAGGCGTTTAGCCGCCGAGCAAGTGTTAGCTCGTGTACATATTTACTTACTGTCTGCCTACGGGCTGTAACATGATTGGCAACCTAGGGTTGATCATGTATGACTAAACTCTTGCTAGTCCTCACATTTTGTAACGACTAGCTTCATGATCAGCTGGATATGTAATGTTTGGGATCCCTTACTATTGTATATTTGGTGATCTTACATCTTGTAACTCTATTTACTTGCTTGTGATTGAGATACTAGGCTTGTTATTGACCCTACGAGACTGATGGCTTGTAGATAAACCCTCATATATCTAGACAGCCGTGACCGTATAGTGGAGTAGATTCCATTTCATTATACGTAGCTGGCTATGTCTGCCCCCGCTCTCCAGTATTCTGGTTCTGGGGCGTGACATGGTTTAAGTGGTGGCCCATGCAGGTCTTATAAATCAAGATATGTGAGGGTTTACCGAATAGATGTCTCAATCAGCACTCGTTCTTGATCTCTTCTCATATCCTCTTGATTCCTGAAATTTTTGTCCTGATCACCTGCTGTCACCCCCAGTTTTCACAAACAGGGGTATTTTGGTAATTTTCCACTTTAAAAATTATTTTGAAATTATTTATTTATTATTTGTATTATTTTGGGGTTATTTGAATCGGGTTCGAATTTCAATTCGTTTCGACTTGTTTTGACTTGTTTCGGGGACCCGGGGTATTTTGACCTTAGCGGGCCCACACACTAGCTAACCATGGCCCACATGTTAGATATTTTGGTTAGAGACTAGACCATTATTTTAGTTATTTATTAGTTAGAGATTAGTGGTTTCGGTTTGACTAAACTATCCCCGGTTTAACCATTTCTCATTTTTGGGCCATTAAATTAATTGGAGGGCAAACTTGTAATTAGGCAAATAGGACAAATTCCATTGTTTGGCCGGCCATAGGGGGGGGGATAAGGTGGAGAGAGAAACACTTTATCATTTCAAACATATCCACATTTTCTTCTTCTTCTCCAAAGGCTCCATTTTCTTTTGAAGCTCCATTGATTTCTAGCTCTCAAACCAAGGTGATTCTTTCTTCCAAACCTATTCTTTTCTCATGTAGATCATGTAGGAACCCCCCATGATGATTCTTAGGGTGTGTCCACCATTAGAAACTATTTTTGTGTCCTTTAGACATTTTTAGGAGTGTCCACTTGTAGGCTTGTGTCCTATTAGGAAAAAGCCCCTTTTTTGATCCATGAATGATGTTAAAATATTGCTATTGTGTGTTTTTCTAATTATTCTCAGATTTTACATGTTGTAGAGATGATTCATGAGAGTATCTTAATGTATCATATTATTTCTATGTGTTTTGGTGGATATATAGTTATATATATATCATTCTATATATATATATATATATATATATATATATATATATATATATATATATATATATATATATATATATATAAATGGTGATTAATTTATGTGATGTGGTGATGGATTATGGGGCTTTGTATAGGCTGTGAATTTCGGCCAGGTTGGGGCTGTGCTGAATGCATTTTGTTGGGTTTGAGTTTTGGGGGTTCATGGTATTGAACTAGTGGTTTATGCACCTATATATATATATATATTGATATATATATATATGGTTATATAGGGGGTATAATTATATGGTTTAAATGGTGTTGTGATGATGTTTAGAGGGGGAAAACATTATTCTCAGATTTATGTTCAGATTTGTGGGTTTTTGGTTGGGAGTTCAATCCCATTTGTGCATACAACTAGTGTGTGAGATGTTGATATATATGCATGTAGTTATATACATATTGGTATATATATGTGGGTTAATTGTGTGGGATTATATATATATTTATGGTGGTGGTTGTGTGATGTTGAGAGAGGGTTGGGGGTTGTCCAAAAACAGTCCATAATTGTGAGTTGTGTGTGTGTGTAGATGTGAGGAATGATTGTGAGTTTTGTGTGTGTGTGAGAACCTATTAGTAAGTGTCTATAGTTAGCCTATGTGCAAACTAATAGGAAACCTATTAGGAGACTTATAGAGAGGTCTATGTGAGGGTGAGGTGTTGTGTGTGAGTGTTGTGTATGAGTGTGGGCGAGTGTGGTAGATAGAAGGGTAAATTCATGGAGTAGAAATAGGAAGAAAGGGTAAATGCTAGTTTTGCGTAGAAGTGGAATATTGTGTTAGAAACCTAAGATAGTGTTAGAACTTGATCCCCGTGGTTGGTAATGATCAAATATGGTACTCTAAGACTAGTTTTGACGTCGGTTGACCGTTTTGACCAAAAGTCAACAAAAGTCAACCGAAGGTCAAACTTAGCCTTAAAGCGACCCGATTTGACCGAAACCAACCGAGACTTGACCAGTTGACTGAAAGTCAACAGTTGGTCAACATTAGACTTGTTTGACCTAGGGTTGACCATAGTTGACCATAGTTGACCATAGTTGACCATAGTTGACCAGGGTTGACCAGAGTTGACTTTTTGACCGAAGTCAACTGTAAGTCAACCGTTGATCCCGATTGACCTAGTTTGACTTGGAATGACTTCCAGTGATCTAGTATGACCTAGTATGACTCAGTTAGACCTAGATTGACCTAGTTTGACTTAGACTTGCATTCATGGCTTGTATTAGTTCCTTTTTCAGCATTTAGTCCTGTTTGACTTATAGTATCTTATCTTAGGTCTGTGATCGCTCTGAGCATCTGTTCACCCTATCAGCTCAGGACCACAGGCGAGTACATTCACTGATAGTTTTCATTGTCTTGATATCTACTATATCCGATTCAGTCGTAGTGTCTTACTTGATTCTCGACACGATAGTTCACGGACTAGTATTAACGGATTCTGGTCATGAGATGTCATTCCTGGATCTCTTGGGATATTGGTACTTGCTTAGTCTTGATTCTGGTACTTGTATTGACGCCGATTTCTGAAGAGGACTTGCTCCCCTCTTATGGAAATCCCGCATCGTGACGTGCCATGACCGGATCCATTTATACTATTCGGGGAAAAATGGGGGAATTATTGGGTGTATGTGATCAAATCCCATTGTAACTATCTTTTGCTAGCGTCACCCTCACTCCACGTAGGGTGTCGCAGATACCTCACTCCCGGTTATCCAGGTTGGGCGGCATGATTCTCCGTTGACGTTCACCGCGGATTGCCGTGCCAAGTGGATAACTTGGCCCTACTACCTATTAGCCGATCACATATCACTCTAATAATTCAAACCACTTTTATTTTATTTGTCATGTCTTACATTCCAGCTTCAGCTTTACTTACTGTACTTTCACTCTGATATGATTCATTCTCATATGCCTTACCTGCTTTCATACTGTACTTGATTATGGGACTAGGTTCTATTCGGAAGAAGGGTTACAACCCCGGTCCTTGTTTGGTTTAAGGGTTGTAACTCGGCTTTCGAATGGTTCCCAAGTCGCCTTTACTCTTTGTCTTGTATTTCATTATTACTGTTTCTTATAGTATTTCTCAATTCACATGGAACTGCTGTTGGTGTTTTGTACTTGCTCATTTTCCTGACAGGATACGTTGACAAATTTTACAGATGACTTAGAGGATGACTGCCCTACCTATTACGGGGTAGAGACCGAGGAGCATGACCTAGATAGAGGCTTATTAGTAGAGCCCCTTGATTTTGCCCATCCTGAGTAGATTAGCTAGTAGGTTTGCCTGGCCTGCGAGCCAGCTGTTTACTTTTCAGTTGTAGTACTTATTTATTATTCTGAGACTTGGACTTGTGTTAGCTGTGTTTTGTGATTACTTTCTGGACTCGTTCCTGCTTATCTATATCATATCTTTCCATGCTTTTCTACCTTAGTTTGCTTATGTGATTGAGGCAGTATTGCCCTATTCCTCCGTTCGGAGTGTATATACTGCACAGGTACATTTATCTGTTTAGAAGTAGCATTTTACAGACCTTATATACAGCGTTCTACCGCCGATTCTGCGGCGTAGGCTGGACGTAACCGCTTCTCGTGCCCCTAATCAGGGTGCGGGTCGTGACACGTTTTTGTGGTGGCCCATGCAGGTCAATGTCGCAACTAGTGCGAACTCGTAATGGTGCTCGACTTAGAGTGCTAATTACGAACCTGCGATTAGGATATAGGATTAGGGTATGATAGGAGTTACTCAATCACATGTTAGGAGATTCTGATCTTTTGATTACCATGACAAATTCTTTGCATTGAATTTAATTGTCCGTCTTTGATATTCCTATCATGTGCCATATTGATTCCTTGTTTTCAACCTATCCTCAGGATGACAGTTACACGATCTCAGGCAGCGGGCCCGAGCTCAGTTCCGGGGAGGCCAGATCAGGGAGGTCCTCCACCTCCGGCTACGGGACCGGCAGTAGAGGTGGCAGTTCCCGGAGGTCTTCCACCTCCAGCTGGGGGAGCAGCCCCATCGGTTCCTGCCCTTCCGGCGGGAGCAGCAGCAGCGACGATCCCTAGAGGTCTTCCACCTTCAGCAGCGGGACCGTCTATGGTCATCCCGGACATTCTTCCACCGCCGCCCCAGCTACCGGCAGACACTCAGGGTATGATGGCCCTTCTGCAGCAGATGTTGCAGACGCAGAGAGTTCAGGCAGAGGCGCAGCAGCGCCAGACAGAGGTGCTGAGACAGACGATGGAGAACTCGCACCAGTTAGCCATGGCAGCAGTAGAGAGGAGTGCACCGACTACGGCTGAGGGAGCACCAGCACAGCAGCAGGGCCAGGGGAGGCCCGGTACCCATCTCGACTTCCGGAAGATGGGCCCGCGAGATTTCAGGGGTACCGAGGGTATCTTATATGCGGATGATTGGCTAGAGGACGTCCAGCGGTGTCTGGAGTTGGCTGAGGTTCCGAGAGCATTATGGGTGGCTTCTGCAGCGAGCCAGTTTTTCGACATTGCATTGACATGGTACCGCTCGGATCCGCGTGCGTCGGTTCGAGGTATATCCTGGGAGGACTTCAGGAAACTCTTTAAGGAGAAGTTCTACCCGGATGTAGCCTTGACGGCTCTGGAGGGACAGTTTGTCAGCTTAGTGCAGGGGAGCTCGTCAGTGGACGAGTATGCAGCGGAGTTCTTCCGCCTGAGTAGGTTTGCACCCAGCCTGATTCAGGATGAGGGGTGCAAGGCCCGGAAGTTCCGGAGGGGCCTTATCCATGCAGTGCGCACTCGTACATCTGGGAGACGAGACGCGACGTTTGAGCAGATCCTGATGGAGGCTCAGATAGCTGAGGAGGACTTCGGCCTCAAGCCGAAGAGGAGCAGTGACGCTATGGGATCTAGTTCGAGTGCAGGGCCTGCGAAGCGCCCACAGTTCCAGCAGAGACAGTACCAGCAGCATCAGCCTCAGTTGCAGATCCAGCAGGCACCGGCGCGTGCTCAGCAGCTTCAGGGTCAGGGTCAGGGCCGGAGGCCAGCTACCCAGTGCAGTTATTGCGGGAGGCCAGGGCACACTGTGGAGGTGTGCAGGAAGAGATTGGGCGCTTGTTTATACTGTGGGGCGCTCGATCACCAACTGAAGGACTGTAGTATTCGTGGAGGCAGGGGAGTTCAGGGCAGAGGACAGCCAGCTAGAGGACCGGCGGTTCAGCAGAGGGGTCTTCCACTCCAGACTCAGCAGCAGCGTTTCCAGCAGCATCAGAGGGGAGCCCCTGCGGGCAGAGTGTTTGCCCTGACGGCAGAGGAGGAGGCAGAGCCAGTTGGCGATGTAGTGGCAGGTCATGTTCTTCTCGATTCCTTCCCTGCCTTTACACTATTTGATTCCGGTGCCTCTCATAGTTTTGTGTCTGTCTCCTTTGCTCTGAGACACAATATTATTGCTGAACCCTTGAGTAGGACTTGCAAGATATTGACCGGGGGAGGCATCATCCTGGTCAGTAATATCTGCAAGGGACGGAGAGTTACTGTAGGAGGCCGAGTTTTGGGTGCGTGCTTGCTCGTAATGCCCCTTTCGAGGTACGATGTGGTACTCGGAATGGATTGGTTGAGCGCGCACCATGCTACTATAGATTGTAGAGGTGGTAGGATTTTGTTTAGGCCGCCGGGTGAGCCAGAGATTGAGTTTTCCAGAGGAGCAGCTGAGCCGGTAGATGGGTTCTGCGGAGCTCTACTGGCGGGGCAGGCATTGCCGCATCCATTGATTGCTGATTTCATGGATGTTTTTCCCGAGGAGTTGCCTGGGATGCCGCCGGATAGGGACATTGAGTTCTCTATAGACCTTGTGCCAGGTGCTGAGCCCATTTCGCAGCACGTCTATAGGGTCAACAACAGCGAGTTGGCGGAGCTGAAGAAGCAGGTCGACGAGCTGCAGGACAAGGGATTCATTAGATCCAGTTCATCGCCTTGGGGAGCGCCAGTCTTGTTTGTACCGAAGAAGGATGGTACGATCCGTATGTGTATTGATTACAGGGCGCTCAACAACCTTACTATCAAGAATAAGTACCCATTGCCGAGGATCGACGACTTGTTCGATCAGTTGAGCGGTGCCAAGGTGTTTTCGAAGATAGATCTGAGATCCGGCTATCATCAGCTGAAGGTGAAGAAGGAAGACGTTCCGAAGACAGCTTTTCGGACTCGGTACGGCCAGTACGAGTTCACAGTGATGCCATTTGGGTTGACCAACGCCCCAGCTGTGTTCATGAACTTGATGAACAAGGTATTCCATCAGTACCTTGACAAGTTCGTGGTGGTCTTCATAGACGACATCCTGGTTTACTCGAAGACGCCAGAGGAGCACGAGGAGCATCTGAGGATTGTGCTCGAGACGTTGAGGAGGGAGCAGTTGTATGGGAAGTTGTCGAAGTGTGAGTTTTTCCTGGACCAAGTCGAGTTCCTGGGTCATGTTGTGACCGAGCACGGGATCTCAGTAGACCAGAAGAAGATTGCTGCAGTAGAGTCTTGGTCTACGCCCAGTACAGTTGCCGAGATTCGGAGCTTTCTGGGATTGGCGGGCTACTATCGGAAGTTCGTCCAGGATTTCTCGCGGATCGCGGAGCCGATGACTAGACTCACCAGGAAGGACGTAGAGTTCGTCTGGACTGAGGAGTGTCAGGCCGCCTTCGACGAGCTGAAGAAGAGGTTGACATCAGCTCCTATCTTGACATTGCCGTCTGGGACCGGTGGTTTCTCGATTTACAGCGACGCTTCTGGTCGGGGTTTGGGTTGTGTACTTCAGCAGCACGGAAAGGTAATTGCCTACGCATCTAGGCAGTTACGTCCTCATGAGAAGAACTACCCGACTCACGATTTGGAGTTAGCCGCTGTCATCTTTGCCTTGAAGCTATGGAAGCATTATCTGTACGGAGAGCGGGTTGAGATCTTTACTGACCACAAGAGCTTGAAGTACGTGTTCACTCAGAAGGAGCTGAACATGAGGCAGAGACGTTGGCTTGAGCTGATGAAAGACTTTGATATCGCCTTGCAGTACCATCCAGGGAAGGCCAACGTAGTCGCAGATGCCTTGAGCAGGTATCCAGTGGCTATGTACCTGACATCAGATCGTCATCTTTTGGCTGACCTGGATAGTTTGGGAATCGAGGTGATCATTCCAGGCATGGAGGTGCAGATGTGGGGTTTGCAGATTCAGTCTGAGCTGATGGACAGGATCAGGTCAGCGCAGTTTGAGGATGTTGCCCTGGGGAGCATCAGGGAGCAGGTGCAGATGGGTTTGCTTGAGGATTTTTCCATTGCCGAAGATGGGTCGCTGCGGCACGGTACTAGACTGTGCGTTCCGAGTGGAGAGCTTCGGGAGGAGGTTCTTCAGGAGGCTCATCGCTCTCAGTACTCTATGCATCCTGGTGCCAACAAGATGTACAGAGATCTGAGAGAGCACGTTTGGTGGTATGGCATGAAGCGCGAGGTATCTCAGTTCGTATCTCGCTGCTTGGTTTGTCAGCAGGTGAAGGCCGAGAGACAGAGGCCTGGGGGATTGCTTCAGCCACTACCCATTCCAGAGTGGAAGTGGGAGCACATCACCATGGACTTTGTGTCCGGACTTCCACGGTCTCCAGGAGGGAAAGATGCGATTTGGGTCATAGTTGATAGATTGACCAAATCGGCCCACTTTTTGCCTTTTAAAGTGGGATTGTCTACGGAGAGGTTGGCAGAGCTGTATGTTCGTCAGATCGTGCGGTTGCATGGAGTCCCCGTGAGCATAGTTTCAGATCATGATAGCCGTTTCACTTCCCACTTCTGGAGGAGTTTGCAGGCTAGCTTGGGCACCTCGCTCAAGTTCAGTACTGCTTATCACCCCCAGACAGACGGGCAGTCGGAGAGGACTATCCAGACCTTGGAGGATATGCTTCGCACGTGTGTGCTAGATCTCGGGGGTTCTTGGGAGGATCATCTTCACCTGGTAGAGTTTGCTTACAACAACAGCTACCAGGCCAGTATAGAGATGTCGCCATTCGAGGCTCTATACGGACGGAGATGCCGTACTCCTTTATCTTGGGACGATGTTGGCGAGAGGGTGCTGCTTGGACCAGAGATGGTGGTGGATGCAGCGGAGAAGGTCCGGCTGATTAGAGACAGACTTCGGGTGGCTCAGGATAGGCAGCGGCATTGGGCCGATAGCCACCGGAGACCGTTAGAGTTCGAGGTTAGTTTCAGTTCCTGTTTGTGCTTGTTTGTGTTTTGTCTGTCCTGTGTTCTGAGTTTGTTTTATGTCTAGGCTGGCGCTTTGGTGTTCCTGAAGATTTCTCCGACACGGGGCACGATTCGCTTTGGCGGGGGCGGGAAGCTTAGTCCGCGCTACATCGGACCTTTCACCATTCTTGAGAGGGTCGGTGCAGTGGCTTACCGGCTAGACTTGCCGCCTACGCTGGAGGGGGTACACAACGTATTCCACGTGTCACAGCTGAGACGGTACGTGGCGGATCCTAGCCATGTATTGGACCATTCAGCGATCGAGGTGGGGCCTACTCTTCACTATCCAGAGCAGCCGGTTGAGATTCTGGATCGTAGGGAGAAGGTGCTCCGGAACCAGGTTATCCCCTTGGTTCGCGTTGCATGGAGGCATCACTCTCCAGGCGAGTCCACCTGGGAGAGAGAGGACAACATGCGGGAGCGATTCCCTTATCTCTTCGAGCCCTGAGGTATAATTTTGTTTTCTGCTTGTGATTTCAGTGCATGTTTGTTTCAATTTTGAGGACAAAATTTTTTTTAAGGTGGATAGATTTGTCACCCCCAGTTTTCACAAACAGGGGTATTTTGGTAATTTTCCACTTTAAAAATTATTTTGAAATTATTTATTTATTATTTGTATTATTTTGGGGTTATTTGAATCGGGTTCGAATTTCAATTCGTTTCGACTTGTTTTGACTTGTTTCGGGGACCCGGGGTATTTTGACCTTAGCGGGCCCACACACTAGCTAACCATGGCCCACATGTTAGATATTTTGGTTAGAGACTAGACCATTATTTTAGTTATTTATTAGTTAGAGATTAGTGGTTTCGGTTTGACTAAACTACCCCCGGTTTAACCATTTCTCATTTTTGGGCCATTAAATTAATTGGAGGGCAAACTTGTAATTAGGCAAATAGGACAAATTCCATTGTTTGGCCGGCCATAGGGGGGGGGGATAAGGTGGAGAGAGAAACACTTTATCATTTCAAACATATCCACATTTTCTTCTTCTTCTCCAAAGGCTCCATTTTCTTTTGAAGCTCCATTGATTTCTAGCTCTCAAACCAAGGTGATTCTTTCTTCCAAACCTATTCTTTTCTCATGTAGATCATGTAGGAACCCCCCATGATGATTCTTAGGGTGTGTCCACCATTAGAAACTATTTTTGTGTCCTTTAGACATTTTTAGGAGTGTCCACTTGTAGGCTTGTGTCCTATTAGGAAAAAACCCCTTTTTTGATCCATGAATGATGTTAAAATATTGCTATTGTGTGTTTTTCTAATTATTCTCAGATTTTACATGTTGTAGAGATGATTCATGAGAGTATCTTAATGTATCATATTATTTCTATGTGTTTTGGTGGATATATAGTTATATATATATCATTCTATATATATATATATATGTATATATATATATATATAAATGGTGATTAATTTATGTGATGTGGTGATGGATTATGGGGCTTTGTATAGGCTGTGAATTTCGGCCAGGTTGGGGCTGTGCTGAATGCATTTTGTTGGGTTTGAGTTTTGGGGGTTCATGGTATTGAACTAGTGGTTTATGCACCTATATATATATATATATTGATATATATATATATGGTTATATAGGGGGTATAATTATATGGTTTAAATGGTGTTGTGATGATGTTTAGAGGGGGAAAACATTATTCTCAGATTTATGTTCAGATTTGTGGGTTTTTGGTTGGGAGTTCAATCCCATTTGTGCATACAACTAGTGTGTGAGATGTTGATATATATGCATGTAGTTATATACATATTGGTATATATATGTGGGTTAATTGTGTGGGATTATATATATATTTATGGTGGTGGTTGTGTGATGTTGAGAGAGGGTTGGGGGTTGTCCAAAAACAGTCCATAATTGTGAGTTGTGTGTGTGTGTAGATGTGAGGAATGATTGTGAGTTTTGTGTGTGTGTGAGAACCTATTAGTAAGTGTCTATAGTTAGCCTATGTGCAAACTAATAGGAAACCTATTAGGAGACTTATAGAGAGGTCTATGTGAGGGTGAGGTGTTGTGTGTGAGTGTTGTGTATGAGTGTGGGCGAGTGTGGTAGATAGAAGGGTAAATTCATGGAGTAGAAATAGGAAGAAAGGGTAAATGCTAGTTTTGCGTAGAAGTGGAATATTGTGTTAGAAACCTAAGATAGTGTTAGAACTTGATCCCCGTGGTTGGTAATGATCAAATATGGTACTCTAAGACTAGTTTTGACGTCGGTTGACCGTTTTGACCAAAAGTCAACAAAAGTCAACCGAAGGTCAAACTTAGCCTTAAAGCGACCCGATTTGACCGAAACCAACCGAGACTTGACCAGTTGACTGAAAGTCAACAGTTGGTCAACATTAGACTTGTTTGACCTAGGGTTGACCATAGTTGACCATAGTTGACCATAGTTGACCATAGTTGACCAGGGTTGACCAGAGTTGACTTTTTGACCGAAGTCAACTGTAAGTCAACCGTTGATCCCGATTGACCTAGTTTGACTTGGAATGACTTCCAGTGATCTAGTATGACCTAGTATGACTCAGTTAGACCTAGATTGACCTAGTTTGACTTAGACTTGCATTCATGGCTTGTATTAGTTCCTTTTTCAGCATTTAGTCCTGTTTGACTTATAGTATCTTATCTTAGGTCTGTGATCGCTCTGAGCATCTGTTCACCCTATCAGCTCAGGACCACAGGCGAGTACATTCACTGATAGTTTTTATTGTCTTGATATCTACTATATCCGATTCAGTCGTAGTGTCTTACTTGATTCTCGACACGATAGTTCACGGACTAGTATTAACGGATTCTGGTCATGAGATGTCATTCCTGGATCTCTTGGGATATTGGTACTTGCTTAGTCTTGATTCTGGTACTTGTATTGACGCCGATTTCTGAAGAGGACTTGCTCCCCTCTTATGGAAATCCCGCATCGTGACGTGCCATGACCGGATCCATTTATACTATTCGGGGAAAAATGGGGGAATTATTGGGTGTATGTGATCAAATCCCATTGTAACTATCTTTTGCTAGCGTCACCCTCACTCCACGTAGGGTGTCGCAGATACCTCACTCCCGGTTATCCAGGTTGGGCGGCATGATTCTCCGTTGACGTTCACCGCGGATTGCCGTGCCAAGTGGATAACTTGGCCCTACTACCTATTAGCCGATCACATATCACTCTAATAATTCAAACCACTTTTATTTTATTTGTCATGTCTTACATTCCAGCTTCAGCTTTACTTACTGTACTTTCACTCTGATATGATTCATTCTCATATGCCTTACCTGCTTTCATACTGTACTTGATTATGGGACTAGGTTCTATTCGGAAGAAGGGTTACAACCCCGGTCCTTGTTTGGTTTAAGGGTTGTAACTCGGCTTTCGAATGGTTCCCAAGTCGCCTTTACTCTTTGTCTTGTATTTCATTATTACTGTTTCTTATAGTATTTCTCAATTCACATGGAACTGCTGTTGGTGTTTTGTACTTGCTCATTTTCCTGACAGGATACGTTGACAAATTTTACAGATGACTTAGAGGATGACTGCCCTACCTATTACGGGGTAGAGACCGAGGAGCATGACCTAGATAGAGGCTTATTAGTAGAGCCCCTTGATTTTGTCCATCCTGAGTAGATTAGCTAGTAGGTTTGCCTGGCCTGCGAGCCAGCTGTTTACTTTTCAGTTGTAGTACTTATTTATTATTCTGAGACTTGGACTTGTGTTAGCTGTGTTTTGTGATTACTTTCTGGACTCGTTCCTGCTTATCTATATCATATCTTTCCATGCTTTTCTACCTTAGTTTGCTTATGTGATTGAGGCAGTATTGCCCTATTCCTCCGTTCGGAGTGTATATACTGCACAGGTACATTTATCTGTTTAGAAGTAGCATTTTACAGACCTTATATACAGCGTTCTACCGCCGATTCTGCGGCGTAGGCTGGACGTAACCGCTTCTCGTGCCCCTAATCAGGGTGCGGGTCGTGACACCTGCTTGTAATCGTTGATCTTTCCTGGTCCTTCCTTATTGTTTCTATGTCGTCTTCTTCAGCGGCATTGAACCTGGACCTGCCGATCAGCAAGGCGGATCACCTTCCGTGGACCAGCAGCAACCAGAAGATCAGGTCCAGCACTCCGGAGCAGCCTCCCGAGTCGTACCTACTGGAGGAGAGCCGCCAGTTCAGCCAGTCCAGCCTGCAGAGCCTGATGATGGCACTTTGGTGGGTCTCATCAGAGCATTGTTAGCTTCCCAAGATCGTCGAGGTGATGCCTTGTAACAGGCAGTGGCAGATGCTTTGAACAGAGACGGTCATCCAAGGAACAGTGCCGCGAACAGTTTCAAGCGCCTGAACCCTCCGTTCTTCGATGGCAGTGAAGATGCTATCGCTACTGATGTATGGCTCCAGGATACTGAAGTCATTCTAGAGGCAGCCAAGACCCCGAAAGACGAGAAGGTGGCCGTGGTGCGCCTGCAGTTACTGGATCTTGCCCGCAGCTGGTGGGCAGCTCAGGCCGTTGGATTAGTGGCCCCTATTCCATGGGCACTATTCAGAGAGAGATTCCAGACTAAGTACTTTGATGCGGTGGCTCGGTACGATCTACAGACCAAGTTCACCAACCTGAAGCAAGGAGGCAGAACGGTCGATGGATATGCGGCCGAGCTCTCCAGGCTCAGTCGGTTTGCTCCCACCTTGGTGGCGACCGAGTTTGATAGAGCCCAGCGGTTCCAGCAAGGGCTCCATCTCGAGATTTTGTTAGCAGTGGAACAGTTTGAGCATCAGACCTTCGATGCAGTATTGAGAGCGGCACGAAGGCACGAGTATACCTCCCACAGGATAGTGGACAGGACCGGAGGTCGGAAGCGATCTTACGGCCAGATGACCCAGTCGACAGCACCAGCCCCGGCAGTCAGGGCTTTGACAATTGGAACTCCAAGATAGGCGGCCTCAGTGACGTCGGTCATGTTCCCTCAGCAACAGAAGCAGAAGCAGTCCTCCGCAATGGGCTGCACTCATTGTGGGAAACCAGGACACGTTGTTTCGGAGTGTCGCAGAGCACAGGGATTGTGCTTGGCTTGTGGAGCACCGGACCACAAGATAGGGTCCTGTCCGAATAGGGCCAGTTCATCATCGGCCCAGACTAGTCCCTCGATAAGGGGACCAGCCCCAGTCCAGCAGCAGCAGCAGTATCCATTGCCGAGGCCATTGTCGCCTCAGGCCCAAGTGTTTTAGCAGCAGTACCAGCCTCCAAGGCCATTACCGCCTCAGGCCCTAGCCTTTCAGCTACAAAGACCCCAGCAGTATGCCCAGGTCCAAGCTCAGATTCAGAACCGACAGAGAGGTTCCTAGCAGGATATCTTTCCTCTTTCTCGTGCCTTCGATTTCCTTGCTTACATATATGATTGCATGATTGATTGCTTAGTATAGCTTGCCTGATATTAGTATAGCTTGTCCTTGCCACTCTAGCCTCTTGATTAGATTTCGAGGACGGAATTCTTTTAAGGTGGGTAGAGTTGTAATGCCCATATCACGTATTACGTATTTGGAATACGTGTACGTATTTCGGTGGGTTTTATTTTTGCATATTGCATTAGCATAGTTCATCATGGGATTGCATTGACTTGGTTTGGTTCGGTTTGGTGGGTTTGACTTGGTTTGGTTTTATGTGGAGAACCACTCCCACCTACCACCACTCCCATCATAAATATCAATCCCACTCTCTCTCTCTCTTCCATTATTACTCATTACTCATTTCTTCTTCTCCATCTTTACTCTTCACCTACCAGAGAGTGAGTGGAGAGCTTAGGCAAGTGCATCTTGCTTCATGGAGGAACTCCATTTTTATTGTTACATTGTCTTCCTCATGTGTTTCTAACCCACTTTAGTACTTGGCATTTTTTATTTTCATGATTAAATTTTTGTAGATCTAGTTTTGTGGTATTTTCGGTTTCCATGGTTTTTGATCTATCAAACTTGCATATTCTTGCTAATTGATGGTTCCATGTTGTAGAGAATTCCCTTTTGTCCAAATTTAACCTACAGGAGACTGGATTTGGGTTCCTATTGTTGTTGGGAGGAGCATGGAGGCCATGGTATTTTCCATGGACATGTTCTCTGTGGGAGCCATTAATATCGCTTCTGGCCGCATGAGCGTTAATTAATTATGTATGGCCATTTTTATATTAGTTGCTTGCATTAATTAGTTGATGCAAGCTTGCATGCATTTGCATGCAACTTGTCCGAGCCGCATAGGCCATTTGTTATTCCCAGCCGCATGGGCCTTTGGCCATTAGCTTTAAATAATTGCTTGTATTAAATATTCACCATTAGCATTAATTATTCAGCTTTGGCCTTAGCATTAACTGTATTTTTGCATGCTTATATGAGAGCCCGAGCTGCATAGGCCATTAGCAGTAAAATGGCCGCATGGATTAACTTAATAGCATATACGGCTCTCCCCCGTTCTTTCCCATTTATTGAGCCGTATGGCCTAAGGATGGCATTAAATGCTTTAAAGCATTTGAATGTATGGCATTAAATGCCTAAAGCACTTGCATGCTTTAATTAAAGCCTGGTATAATCACGTGCATGCTTTAGTTAAAGCATTTGCATGCTTTAGTAGACTACATGGCATTGTATTTTGCTTAAAGCATTAGTTTCACATATTAAATAATGTCTTGTCATTTACCAACACATATTAAATAATGCCATGGCCTTGCATCCATTTCAGTCGCATATGCACTTTGTGCTGGCAATTGCATGACTAATTCTTGTAGCCGCATGAAGATTAGTGGAGCCGCATAGGTTGTGGCAAAGCATTAAATGCATGCTTGCATTTTTGTATTAAATAAATACTGAGCCGCATGGCCTTGGTAGTTTCTTGGCCGCATTCCCATTGCGTGCTAGCCACCTTAGTACAGTGCATTAATTGTAGTGGATCCCACATAACTTTTGTATATACAATCTTGAGTGACCACGTGCCCTTTTCTTTTGCTTGAGTGAGAGCTTGCATTTAATGAGGGTCCCACTATCTTTTGTCTTATTTAATTTCATGGCCTGTTTATTGTTTCTTGGCCGCATGGGGTCCCTCCCACTCTCGGTCGCATGCCCAATTGTATGCTAGCCGCATATGGCTTGCTGGCCTTAAATGTTTGACAGATTGCATTTAAATAATTTCGGAGCCGCATGAGTGGCCTCCCACTCTCTTTGACCGCATGATTGTTCTCCCACTTTTGGAACGCATGGGTCCCACTTTGATTGTTTAAATATTTTATTTGTCTAACTTGTGGTCAGAATTTCTTCCCACTCCCAACATGAAAGTTGTAGAGTTTCTCCTTGGCTTTAGGAATATATATATTATTAATATATTATTATTTAATTGTGCAAGTTTCTCTCTTCCTTGATAATTGGCATGACTCGATGGTGACCCACCGTGGTGCACTCCCGACATGATAACTTGACCTGACAAATTTGACATGATAACTTGGCATAATAATTCTTGATAGTGGCCCGCCGTGGCGCACTCTTGACATGATAAACCGGACATGATATTTCTCGAAATGCTGTTGCGACGGCTAACACGACATGACAAGATTGAATAACTTGGACACCGTGGAAAATTGTGCTTGTACAAATGAAGCCGTCTTGTCTTGCATCATGTCTAGGACGGGGATCCCCGAGTACCACGGTCAGGGGTACCCACTGAAATCAACTAAGGCTAACAACTAGAATAAATACAGTAGTCATGAAGAGATTTCCCAGCTACAGGCAATCCCGTTATCTGGCGCCCCACTTGGGATCTGTAGCCTGCCGTCGAGTAGGGCACATTTCCAGCACACTGTCATGTGTTGTACCCTCTAAGTCACCTAAGGGTACATGCGTTTCCTGGACGATGTACCTACTTGAATTCAACTCTAATTGCGTCCGGATAGCCTGGATGGTCAGCAGGGCTTGTGGCTGTGGAATAATCTTGCTGCATCTTGCTAGTAATTAGGCCTGTGATAACCCTAGTTAGTTAAAGTATCAAGCCGTACTAATTGCTTGGCCGTGAATGTTGGATGGAGTTCAATCAGCCTAGTCTCGTCTTGATCCTGTACAAGATTGTTACATGTCCTGAATTCTTATTTTATCTTGCCGATAAATGGTGAAAAAATCCAAGTTCTGTTCAGACGAAGGGTTACAACCCCGGTCCTTGTTTGGTTTACGGGTTGTAACCTGGTTATCTGAATATTCCCATGGTTATCTCATCGTATATCACCCTGTTATGCCTTTTCTTAACTCCTGTCTTATTTATTACTTTATGGTTATTTGTGCTGATTGCTGGTTTTAGTTCCTAAGTGAAGCCTCCTTTGTGGCACTTGCTCTTTCTGGGGTCTGACCCAGCTGGTTTTGTATGGCCAGATACCAGAGCAGCTCCAGAGGATCTACCGCATCTCCAGCCATATGGTGACCACTAGACGGAATCCTGGCAACGAGTGGGTTTATTTTGGCTCTCTCACTCTATTGTAAAATTATTCTTTTGAGGCGTTTAGCCGTCGAGCAAGTGTTAGCTCGTGTACATTTTTACTTACTGTCTGCCTACGGGCTGTAACATGATTGGCAACCTAGGGTTGATCATGTATGACTAAACTCTTGCTAGTCCTCACATTTTGTAACGACTAGCTTCATGATCAGCTAGATATGTAATATTTGGGACGCCTTACTATTGTATATTTGGTGATCTTACATCTTGTAACTCTATTTACTTGCTTGTGATTGAGACACTAGGCTTGTTATTGACCCTAAGAGACTGATGGCTTGTAGATAAACCCTCATATATCTAGACAGCCGTGACCGTATAGTGGAGTGGATTCCATTTTATTATACGTAGCTGGCTATGTCTGCCCCCGCTCTCCAGTATTCTGGTTCTGGGGCGTGACATAACCCCACAGTTTGCCTGCAGGACGCAGGAGACGTCATCGGGTGCGGAGCTTCCCTCGAACGTGCTAAGACGCGAAGCCAACTCTGGAGCCTTGGAGCGTTGCAAGGAGCTGAAGCACCATATACAGGACATAATGTATCGGAACATCGTCATGAATCATTCCATCTTGTAAGCCACTTGGCACGCCTTTTATGTTTCAGAGAGAGAGAGAGAGAGAGAGCTTGAGAGACTTGTAAACTCAACCTAGCGCCGCTTGTAAACTTCTTGGAAATCAATAAAGAGTTTGAATTCACTTCAACTTGTGTTCATTTACTTTCCGCTGCAAATGGGGACCCTCTGTCCGACTCTGTGGCCTAGCTCGAATCGGCCGTTTCTGGAGATTAGCCTTGCACGGGTGCAACCTAGGCCCGTGCGATATCACGTCTTAGCGAGGATGATCGCTCCTACGGGGCGGGGCGTGACAGCGCACATGTATGCGCGCGCCCAGCGCCTATGCACGCGTGCCCAACTGCACAAGATGCGCATAGTGCGCACATGCGCCAATCGCGCGTGCTCGCACTTGCGCAACACGCGTCTGCGCGCACTTGCGCAACACGCGTGCACCTGCGCCAATCGCGCCTGCGCGCACTTGCGATACATGCGCGCTCTGCTCGTCATCCGCGCGCCATCTAGTCGCACCATCTGGCCACGCCAACTAGCGCGCCATCTGGATGCGCGAACGGCTCGAGCAAGAGGCTCGCGCAACGAGCACAACTTAAGCGCACTATGCGCCTAGCGACGATGCTGACGTGAGCCAACAAAACGTTACATTACGTCTCATGAGTCCATGAGCCCGAGTCGCTAAAGCCCTTTGGGGCTTAGTCCATATGGAATAAAATTGAGCTTGGCCAAAAAGCATGAATGCTTTTAATAGGTGTCTTATCCTTACCTCCATGTAAAATCACCCACATAGTCTCCTCAGGATCATCACCCCCATGTGCATCTCTCTACTCTCAAGAGGAGTTATATTGAAATATCTATTAGTTTTTCTAGCCAATGTGGAACTAAACTTATATGGCAAAACTCCAACATTTTTTTTTTTCTCTCGTCACTGATAGAAGTTCAAAGGGGTTACAACTATATTCCCTCAGAACAGCGATGGACACTAACATGAAGAATCGTTTGCTTCTACTCTGTGTCCGTGCCTCATTCGTCTGCAAAACAGTGAGAGACCACATGTTAAGTTGTGGAACCAAAATTCAGAATCCTATTCATTTCTTTCAAAAATTCAAAATATCTGATGCTCAAACCCTAACGTTGTTTCAAGACTTGAATTCTAGAGAAAGTAAGATGAGTCTTGGGAGTGTTACTAGTGAGTTTGCGGAAACCAAGGGTCGTTGAGACTAATATTGTGTTTTTTCTCTTTTGTTATTTCAGAAAAATTGTACTTTGATCTTTCTGTCCCACCGTTCAGTCTCAAAGGAAAAAAAAAAAAAAAAAACTTTGGAAAAGTACAACAGTTTTGCCAAGCCTCTGTGTTCATTGATTAATGTCGCGTGTAGAGAAACAAAGCAGCGGGTTTACTGGTCTTAATGACCGCAAAATCCTGTCATATGCAGAACTTGCACCGAATTAGCAGTCGAATGAGCATTGATGGCGTATAATTTACTTCTATACTGAGCAATCAGAAAATAGCAGTTCCAGAAATTGACTACAGCAGCAATAAGATAGATGTGCAATCATCGGAAAATAGGAAGAATTAGTTCGAGATGGTCTTCCAACAAATCGAACAAAAACAGATGGATGCTCAAGTTAGAACAGATATTCCTATAAAAGGTGCTACAAGAACGGACCATATCAAACGAGGACTATAGTTACCGAAAATGATGAATTAAGTCAATTGCTATATATCGAAAAATAATTTTTATATTAAGCCAAACCAATCATAAAAATATATATTTTTTAATCCTAATTTGTCCGAAAAATTAAAATTCTTTAAGAGTTTTCTTCAATCAAAAAGCTACTTTTTTGCGCTTCAATCTCAAATTTCTGATAGGATCTCAGAGTCGGTCAGAGTAGGCTAAAAGATCTGGTACTGCTGCTTCCTATTATTATATATCGCAAATGTGGATCCATCCAATGAGAGGTTTAAAAGCAACATACGCCCTTATTTCATAATCTTCAGACAATAACTTCACCGAACTTCGTATCTACACCAGTGGATAACCCGTGCCATAATGGCACAAACACGAACTCGCCCTACTCGACATAGGCGTGCAGGCACCGGATCAGCGCCAGGGAGTTCCGGACGGAGACGTGGCCTCCGAACCCGACCTTTTCGACGTATGCGTGCAGGCATCGGGCCAGCGCCAGGGACCCGAGCCCGACGGAGGCGGACACGGCAAAGACCACGGTGACGACGTTCGGAACGGCGTGGGACCTCATGGAGGCGAAGACGCGCAGGGTCGTCGCGGGGAAACCGAGGGCGGCGAGGTCCGAGACGGCGGCGGTCCAGGAGACGACGTCCCTGTGCGGCATTCCGTCGAACACTCGCAGGGCATGGTCGGCGGAGCCGCGTCGGGAGTAGGCGGTAAGCAGGACGGTCTGCACGAAGGGGTCGGACCGGAATCCGAGGAGGAGGGCTTGTACGTGGAGCGACCTGGTGGCGGCGGCGGCGGTGGTAGTGTTGAGCAAGGAAGAGAAGGTGTGGGAGTCGGGAGGGACGCGACGGCGGAGCATTTGGGAGTAGATGGAGAGTGGGTCGGCAGAGATGGCGATGGCGGTATTGAAGGAGAAGGGGTTGGGGTTGGTCATGGCGGAGAAGAGGGAGGCGGCGAAGGAATGGTCGGTGGCGCGGTGGAGGAGGCTGCTTGCGACGAAGGGGTTGCAGAAGAGGCCGGCGACGACGGCATAGGCGAGGATGGAGCGGAGGCGACGGAGGGAGGGGCGGTGCAAGAGGAGCTAGAGGCGGAGATGCCGTTGGATCAACCGGTTGCTCCGTACCCAACATAGGACCTCCTCCTCTCTTATAGAGAGTGCGGCAATTTAGTCCTTTCATCATCGTTGAACCAAAGCACATGGGTCGGATCAAAAGTCCACTGTGCTTTATATTATAGATTTAAACAATGCAGTTTACTTTAAGTTTAATGTAGAGCAGTATCCATCTACCAAAGACAAAAAGGAAGATATGGAGTGAGTTTCGTATGATTCAACTGTAGGAAGTCTCATATATGCTATTGTATGTACGAGACCAGATATTGTTCACGCAATTGGGATGATTAGCAGGTATATATTTAATCCAGAGGGAGCACATTCGAGTGCTGTCATGGGAATTCTACGATGCCTTCAGTGTTGGAGTTCAGTCTGGATTTCATAAGAGCAAATTTTGGAGCCCAAATATGGTAACAGATTTGATTTGGTATGACTTAGAAATCTACATTAAACAAAAAAATTGATTAGATTTGCAAATTTGTATTAAATATTTAATTTGACCATATTTGGATGTCCATAATTGATGATGGGATATAATCTACAGCGTTGTTTTTTGATGTACGATTTGATCTGATGGTGGACGATTTTTCGGATTTCCTAACCCTAAAACTAGATTTTTCATCATATTTATGTGAGGTGAAGGTGGAGGCACAAAGATATAGCACAAAGTAGAAATTTGGGGTGCTCGTCCACATAAAATCTAAGAGAAAGTTCGTGCTTTGCTTTTAGGACTTTGCCATCCAAGATAGAAGGAAGAAGATGAATCGTCAACTTCGGTTAGGGAGATTGCTACAGGTTGGTGAGCGATTTCAATTATAATCTCTTTCTTTTCTTCTTGAGTGTGGTGAGGAGGTTGAACCTATCAGGACAAAGCGTTCAACATTATTTTTGTCAATCTTATAACTTCATATGAGTTATAGAGATTCTGATTTATCCAGATGACGTAGTCACTGTCATATACTTGTCTTTATTTGTACTTAGTATTCGTTAGACGTAGGTTGGTTATCTTAGGTGGGTTGACCTAAGTTTTCACTACGACAACATTTTAGACACAGAATCAGAGCGAAAGAGGGCGTGTCTGAATACTAACATATGGTATTAGAGCGAGGTTTGTTCATTCTGGTCTGATACCAACATCTAGTATCAAAACTTTTTGGGTTCTAACAACCATGTCTACGAAGCAGATGAACAATCGTATTATCACCCTCACAGGTAAAAACTTGGCGATTTGGAAGCCAATGATGAAGGATTTACTCTGGTGCAAGAACTTGCATGGTCCGCTGGAGGACGACAGTACAAAGCCATCGGACAAAGCTGTTGAAGACTGTAAACGACTGGATCGAAAGGCGGTTGGATTTATCCATCAATGGCTGGATGACTCGATTTTCACCGCGTGTCCATAGAGTGTTCGACAAAAACATTGTGGAAGAAGATGCATTCGCTGTACAAAAGGAAGACAGCTGGCAACAAGGCATTTCTTATTCGCAAACTCGTCAACTCGAAATACATGGAGGGTGCCTCGGTGACACAATATCTGAACAAGATTCAGGGTATCATCAATTAGCTATCTGCAATAAAGATGGTGATTGATGATGAGCTTCAGGCCCTACTACTTTTGAGTTCTCTGTCGAAAAGCTGGAAGACATTGGTGGTGTCGGTGAGCAACTCTGTACCAGATGAAGTTGTCACGATGGAGACAGTCAAATATAGCTTGCAGAATGAGGAGATCTGACGCAAGCAAGTTGAATCTTCGCAGGAGTCCGCTCTGATGGCTTCCTACAAGAAGGAAAGAATCAAGTCATAGGCGAGGACACGGAAGAGTTATCAGAATATTACAATTGTGGACAGCAAGGAGGGCTGCTATTACTGTGGCGAAAGGGGTCATCTAAAGAGAAACTGCATAAAGCTCAAAGTTGAGAATGTTAAAGGCAAGAATGATTAAGAGGATCTCACGGTGCTCGAAGATATCATCATTGCAGCAGCCATCGCAGAGGAACCTTGTGGCATGTGTCGTGATGGAGATTGGGTTATGGACACGGGGGCGTCATATCGCGCCACTCCGCAGAGGACGATCTTCATGTCATACCGTGACGAAAAGTTTGGACGTGTAAAGATGGGCGATAAGGGGACGATTGCAGTTGCAGGCATCGCTGATGTGCACTTGACGATGAGACTTGGTTAGAAGCTTGTCCTCAGGGGTGTGCGATATATACAGAGTTTGTGCTACAATTTGGTTTTGGTAAGGAGGCTGACAGATGATGGTTGTCACATTTTGTTTGGGGACAAAGATTAGATGCTTGGAAAGAGTTCCCAACAGCTGGCTCGAGGAGATTTGTGTTGTGGCATGTACAGGCTCAAGCCAGTGAGTTGTGCAGTCAAGCCACAAAAATTGGATGGAGGCCCAAGGGATGTTCGACAGGAGTTGGATCATCGGTAACTTATTGATGAGGGTCTTCGAGAAGTTTTGAGGGTTATAGAGAATTCGGTTTGTCGAGATAAAGCGGCGAAAGGAGGTGAGTCAAAGATTGAGGGTCAGTTTTTTGTTCCAATGGCAGCTGGTCGGTCTCCAGGTGTGAGTTATTCTACGAATCCGATTTTGGTGATAGGTGGTTTGCCAAAGCTTTGTAGAGCAGAATCGATTTCAGCAGTTCGAAGCCAAAAAGGAGATCAAAGTTTGCAGCAAACTTAATCAGAGGCGGGTGCATCACCATTTATACAGTTCTAGGGGAGCTGTGGGTCATTGATAGCATGCACAGTGCATGATATTATGCTCAAGGATGCTTGTGTACGGGAGAGCTTCAGTGTCGGACACAAAGGTGGACAAGTTTAGGAGTTTGAATCTCTGGTGAACCGCACCGTCCGTTTGGTTGGGCCAGTGTCATGTCATAGTTCCAAAACTCACGGGACCAGCACATGACTCGACCAGCTGCTGGTGCGTACTCAAGGACGAACCCAATATATGGAAACCCTCAAGTAACGCACATAAGCTTTCTAAGATAGGGTCTAATATGGCAGATCATCCATAACTCAATCCACATAAAGAATAATTAAATGACAAGAATGAACAATATGTATTATAGTCGACTGCCCTATAATGCACATGTTCGAACAAGCTCAAAAATAATAATAGAGCTTACAAAACTAGGCTATATCAGTAGAAAGCCATAGAAATAAATATAAACAATGAAGAATGAATAATGGTACCACTATCTCCTATAGACAAAATTATCATTATCCATCTCTATTCTATGCAGCAGCTCATTAATAACCTAGAGAGATTACCCGGCCCTCGGAAGGGACATATCAAGATACATAATATGCAAGCCAAATACACAATAAATAAACATACAAGATAGACAAGAAAATAGACACGAAAGAATAACTAAGACACAAGAATACTAAGATAGTGACATGCCATAGAGAAGCATAATACTAGACGTGGCTACAAATAAATTGAATGACCGTAGTCCATCGAATGACCATATTCATGTGTGGTGCTCCCAATCCTAAAGAAAGTAGCCTGCGTGGTGCTCCTAATCTATAATAAATCTCTAGCGTAGCCCTGTGTGGAAATCCCGAGTCAAGATGTGGTCAAATAACCAATCCTAATATCAATCTCTTCGCCTAAGAGGATACAAGGTTAAGTCAAGTTAAACTTGTGTCGTCAAGTCCAAGTAATATGGGTATGCATAATCAAGTCATCAATCAATGTCATGTCGAGTCAAGTAAAGGTGATAAATGATCAAGTAAAGTCGTACGAACAAGTAATAAAAATTCGAAGCAATGACTAATGTCATAATTAAGTATAGTACATGTACATGTATAACGAACACACGACGAGAATAAGTAACATGTGCACGTTATCGTGTAACTAGTCCAACAAGTATCAACATGAAAAGATAGTAAACAGAATAAAGATACGAGTATGAAAAGACAGACTGAATAATACTGCATGTAAAATACTGTACAAGGGCAAGATATACTTGCCAGTTGACGAATCTCGGTCACCTATGTTGAGAGTCACGGTTCAAATCTTGATTGTCCAAATATCCTAAAATAGATTGTTCCAAATAATTTGTTACTCTTAAATATATATTTCTTTATCTATAAGCAATATATCATATTATTTAATTTATTCTTCATTTCCTTATATATGTAGCTTAAGAATAACTAATCCTTCTTATTATATCAAATTTGTACATAGTGGCAATTTGTGGAATTGTGTAGGGTATAAATAAAAACTTACTTTCTTTTAACTTGTATGTGGTTTATCTACCATTTAAATAACATAGTTTATATGTACTGTTATTGATTTCCTAGTGGTTACTTATAACCAAATGAGAATAGATATGGAGAGTTATTTGTATACTTGTTTGAGTTGGGGCTGTTTGGGAGCAAGTAAAGTGGACATCAAGTGAAGGATTTTGATGTAAGTGCAATACACTTTCTCATCTCAACTATTTTGGTACATATAAGTGTATGGAAAGTGAATGGGAAGTGCCACTTTCAATGTACTTTCAATGCATTGCACTTGCATTAAAACAGTTTTGGTGTTTGGTTAGGCATTAAAAGTACATTAAAAGTGGAGAATTTTGATGCAAGTGGAGAGGTTTTGAGTTGTGTTAGAAAATGAGCTGAGCTCGTTGAAAGTGAAGATTTGTGTTGCCTTTTTAGTTCTTTTATAAATATTCTTTAGTTTTTGTTCACGTTAAATTTTTATTAATTAAATATCATTGTTAACCTTCGTTATTGTTAATTAATTATTCATTGTTAATTAAGTATTAATTTTTATTAGTATTAACGTTAATTACTATTAATTATTTTTTATTGATTAGCTTTGTTATTAAATTTTGGTTAATTTTTCCCAATCAAATATTCATCATTAATTTAATTAATTAATTTTCTTAGTTATATTTTTATTGTTGTTAA
Source organism: Iris pallida (assembly GCA_029216955.1). Taxonomy (NCBI): domain Eukaryota; kingdom Viridiplantae; phylum Streptophyta; class Magnoliopsida; order Asparagales; family Iridaceae; genus Iris; species Iris pallida. Next base: position 1,385,677 of record JANAVB010008798.1, on the reverse strand, counting down.
TTACAATTAACATTATTTTTTCTTAATTAAATATTTGTTGAATTGAATTTTTGTTAATTAATTTGTTCTTAAGTAACTTTTCGTTAACTATGTTTTATTAATTAAATTTCCATTAATTAGCAGTAATTTATTTTTTCCCCTTAATTTTTGTTAATTAAGTTTTGCAATTTTGAATAATATAAAATTCGGACAAAAGTACATCAATCCAAACATATTTAAAAAATGACACCACTTGCATTATATCATATTGGAAGTCCCACTTTTATACATTTAAGAAGTTACATTTATCCAAACAGCCCCTACTCGAATTTCATGGAACAATATTATAAGAACCTTATAAATATATATGTGTGCAATTGTCCTACTCTCTCTCTCCACCATATAAATTCATGTGAGCAGTAACTCTGTTGCTACCTACATTAGCAACTTCTTGCTCTACTTAATTTGGTTTGTTTGTAACATCTATTACCTAAAACCCATGCTACACGCAAATATCAAACTGTGCTCAGTGTCCCAATTCTTCTTCACATGAACAATGTCGAAGCCATTAGTTGTGTTACTAAGCATCTACCTTTTCTTCTTCCATGGGTCCTTCCTTTTGCTTGTTAGCGTATAGATATAAGAGGAAGGTTTACCGAGAAGTTGATTTTCAAGACGTAGAAACCGGAAGGTGATGATGGTTGAGCACTAAATTCTGCGACTACTCGGTGCAGCGGCCAAGTCCTTCGAGTCGGCTTAGGCAGAACAACGCATTGGCAGAAGTACGACTCGACATGGAGGTTATGGATGAAACAATGGCAGACCGTCCGTTAGAGGCTTTAGAGGTTGCAACGAAAGAAAAATAGGAGAGGAGCAGTGAGGGGTAGGGGAGGGGTTCGGCGCGGAAGAGGCACGAGATAGAGAGAGAGGGGTGAATTACGGAGATATGCGTATATATAAGGGTTGAAGAGGGAAGATTTACACATTTTTTTCGTATTCTATATGTAGAGAGATTGTGATTTTGAGAGGAGAAGATATGGTGAGTTGTGGTTTAGATAGGAGGGATCAATTTGAATTTTCTTCTATAAATTTTCTTCTATTATTATTAAAAATCTTAACTAATTTAAAGATTGTTATAAATATATACGTATGTGTCCTTTATATGCTAAGTCCATGTGTATTAGCTATCCATATTTAGCAGGTAATTTATTTTTATTATTAGATTATTATTATTATTATTATTCACATTAGAGTTCACGATATATATCGGTCTAGATATACCTATATTTCTTATTGTATATTGTATATATATTTCTTATTCCTGTATTAATATTTATATATTTAATACTATTTTTCCTTTTTAAACCTTATTTTCTTATTTCCCTATTTCCTTAAGGCCAATAAAAAAAAAATTAAAATATGATAAAATTTAAAAAGGGGGTTTACATCCAGCCAAGGGTGAAGAAGCTCGTTGGAACGACAACACGTTTCGGTGGAAGACGGAAGTCAGGGATATGCAGCCAAGACTCATGATGAGACTGATTGTCAGGGACTTCAGCCTTGTCGTGTCATTGATGTCGGCATGATTCCAATGGTGCAGAAGGTGCTACACATGGCAGCTAGTATCGACGTGACGGTCGAGGAGCTGGAGACGAAGGAAGATGCAAAGTAACTCAGGGGATCGGAGATCAGTGACATGGGAGAGCAGGTATTTTGCCGTGGGATGACAAGCATGGAGTCCAGTTGTTGACACATGGGGTCAACACTCGAGGTAAATACACTATTGCTTTTATGTTCTTAGTACATTATAATGCTATTCTTTATTGTATTTTCATTTAGTATCCAATTGAGACACGATGGTGACACAATAGGACTTGTTGTACCATGTTGCTATTATTGTTATTGTCTAGTGAGTCGGGAATGGAAAATGCTAAGTAGGTGTGAATAAACCCCAACTATTGTTTTTGTGGATAGCTAAGTTATATAACTCACGTATGGGTTAGTCTAACCTTTTATTGTGGACATCCATCTGTATGATATGTCGTATTAACCCAGCCGTTCATATGTCCAGAGGTATTTCACACACACTATCTGTTAGTCTTACTTATTCATGTTCATTGTCCAGTTATCTTGTTTATACATGTTCTTGCTAGTGGTCGTCTTGTACGTGGTATTGTTTTCAGTTCATATACATGTTTCCTTTATTGTTATATTGCATTTCTATTGCTCTAGTTTTATTTTACGATGAGTTACATTATTGCAATAGGGTTATACTTTGCTCCTTTCCTGACTGGATATGTTGAAGTGACTTGCTATTTTGTACCATGGACCATTCTGGGGAGGTAAGTCATTTCGGAGGCCAACCTTAGATTTTAGATAGATTAGGTAGTATTCCGGAAAGCGGGAGCAGGTCGTAACAGATATAGTACAAAGTGGAGATTCAGGGTGCTCGTCCACCGAAAATCTAAGAAAAAGCCCGTGCTTTGCTCTTAGGACTTTGCCATCCAAGACAGAAGGAAGAAGAAATTAATCGAGGAGTCGTCAACTTCGGTTAATAAAGATGGAATTTAAGGTGGGATGGGGTGGGGTTTCAAGGAATTTAAATTCCATGGAATATAGAATAGAGTATTAGTTTTAGGCGATATTGACGATTTTTATTTCAAAGATTATGACGATATCGAACATGAATTTAAATTTCAAATAATTGAGTTATTGATCATATTTGTAGATCGAGGAAGTTATTACCCATTCTTGAGTTTACACATTTATAGGATTGAAGTGTTGATCAAATTTAGACACCGTTGGGATGTCATGTATGTAATCATCTTCTAAACTGCATCCGTGATTTTATTTTCTAATTATCTAAAACTGTCTATTTTCGTTGAATGCCGTTTCCATCTCCCTGTCCAAATATTTTGATTGTGTTTTCTTAACTATCTCCTCAAGCATACCTAACATAGTTATTTCTTAATTCTAGTACACAATTCTTGTAAGTTGGGTGTGTATATATATATATATATATATATATATATATATATATATATATATATATATATATATATATATATATATATATATATATATATAAAGTTTTATTTTAGGTTCTAATAAATATAGCAAATAAATATTTTGTTTCAGTATAATATAAGACAAATATATTTTATTGTGTTTGAGTATAAAATGAGTCACACCAAATTTTGTCAAACTTTATTTTATTAAAATATATGATATTAATTTTGTTAGACATGCAAATGTACTATATTAGAAAGTAATATTTTATGTAAGTAATATATACTATTTTGCATGCAATGTATATGAAAATAAATTCATGTATATCTGTAAAATTTGATTTAGAAAATTTATTTGGAATTATTTTTAATTTATAAAAATGTATTTTAAATTAATAAGATATTAGTGTTTAAATACGTATGGTGATTTAAATCGTGATTTAGATTTTATTAAATTAGATTTAAATGGATTTAAATTAAAGGTAAGATTTATCTAAAGCGGGTTTAAATTTCTACTCCTTATCCAACTAGGAATTCTCCATCCTATTTATAGGGGAGCCTTGCCATTGTTTTTCTCCCAATAATTCCAAACCATCATAGCCAAAATTGTGCACCGTGTCCGTGTCCACCATTCTCGTGTCAGCCGTGATGGTCTCGGGTCCGACCCTGTGTGTCTTTCCACTAGATTTATCATCACATTTACAGCTATTTTTGTCGTATCCGACACATCTAACACAATTCTCATCCACAAAATTCTCCCTGTGTCTGTGTCACGCAGGACACGTTATACAAACCCGAACCCTAACACAATCTCTAGCCGCCATCGTTGGACCATCGTCTGCCCAGCCACCCCAACTCCATCGCCACTACCACAACACCCGACCTAGACCGTCCGCAACCCCTACGACTTCTATATCCGTGCCCACGCATGTAACACCTATGATTTTTACTCAATATTTTTTTATTTTAGAAAACAAATTATTCCAATTTAAATTGGAACTTAATTTTTTTTAACATGTGATAGTTATTGTGATTAATTCATCTATTATAACAGGCTAGCCTGTTGTATTAAGAACTCGTAATACCAGCCGAGTAAAAGAATCAATATTGTAGTACTCGTGCCTATATCCAAATCCAAATTAAGTTTGACTAGTTGCTTACATAAATTATTAAGAACTCATAATACCAGCCGAGTAAAAGAATCATATTGTAGTACTTGTGCCTATATCCAAATCCAAATGAAGTTTGACTAGTTGCTTACATAAATTATTAAGAACTCGTAATACCAGCCGAGTAAAAGAATCAATATTGTAGTACTTTTGCCTATATCCAAATCCAAATAAAGTTTGACTAGTTGCTTACATAAATATTATTTAGCCATACCTACAATTTGAGTCATATCTATATGCATAGATTCCCCTTCCCATTAATAACCAATTCCTTCATCCAATCCAAGCAATAAATAGCCATCCAAAATTTTAATATAAATTTATTCCCAAATAATAATATTTTTTTAATAAATAAATAAATGATTAAAACTAAAGGGGTGTTAATAAATATAATTCTAGATAACTGTGAATATTAAATACTTATCAACAAAGGCTATACTGTATTTATACCTATCTATATAATCAACCTATCTTCACCAATTAACATTTAAATAAATATTTAAGTTAAATTCTTAGATATGATAAGTTTGTATTCTATAAAATCATTCAAAATACAATATCTCAATAATTGTAAATATCATCTCTAATCCCTCTTTTACTTGACAACATCTATATATTGATTAAATGTAAACTAACTTGCTAAGCAAATCATAACTAGATTAATTCACCCAAGCATATCTAGCCAACCGACCATGCCTCCCTTATATATATATATATATATATATATGGGTCGTTCTACAATACATCTCCTGGAAAAGGATGTATCGATACATCCCAAATCTGGACCATTGGATGTTGATCCAATGGTTCAGATTGAATAATAGAGTAGAAACATCATTTAATGCTGATTTTGACTTTTGACCCGTTGGTAACTTGCTTTAGCAAATCATTCTTCACTTTAATTTTTTCAATGAACACCCTAAATTAACTCATATTTACTCTCTCTTTCGTCCATCTAATTTAATATTTTGTGCATCAACGTATAAATTCTGAATTTTTTTGGTTACAGGCCATGGTGGTGGTATTGGTGGTGGTGGTGGAAAGAGAAACAGAGATGAAGAAGGAAATAAGAATCGGCTCGGTTCGCGTCGAACGTCGTCGAGCCCTGCTAGAACAACGAGGAGTACCAGCAGTGCCGAGAAGAATCGGTTCGGTTCGCTTCGGACGTCGTCGAGATCTCCTCGAATAAGGAGAAGTACCAGCGGCGCCGCTCTAATTTTACTGTCCATGCCATTGTCAGAAATTTTATTTTTTATCTAACAATTTAATATTTTGTTAATAATGCTACATGTCATGGTGGTGGTGAACTAAGAAAACCTGCTTCTGAGATCGGGCGGATCATCTGCTCACATATTTTTTTTAAAAAGATCTGTATTGATCAGATGAAATATTTTTTACTTTTCTAATGATAATATTTTTGAAGAGAATATTTTTTTGGACGGAGAATAGCCATTCTCCTTGCTTTTAACACGGAGAATGGCCATTCTCCGTTCTTTTAACATGGAGAATGACCATTCTCCCTGTTTTTAAAACGGAGAATGGCCATTCTCCGTTCTTTTAAAACGGAGGATGGTCATTCTCTATTTTTTTAACACGAATAATGGCCCTTCTCCGTGCTTTTAACATGGAGAATGGACACTCTCTATGCTTTTAACTAAGTATGGCACATTTAAGACTAGAAATGTTCAAGTATCTCATATTTTTTTCACCAAATATTTACAATATTTTTAATATCATTTACCAAAGTATATTTATTTAATATTAAATTATGTTCAAAAGAATATGAATATTATTTTATCAGGCTTCCACTGTATGGCTGCACAAAATTTCTTACGAGTGTTTGAATATAATTAACCTACTATTCAAGAGAATTTTTCTTACATTACATTATGCATTACACTGGCATCGAATTCATACTAATGGCATCGATGTAATGATGGCAATAATAAGGGATGAACAGGCAGGATTACAATTTTGCTTCAGCAATAACAAGAGATGAACAGCCAGGATTATATTATGCATTACACTGGCATCGAATTCATACTGATGGCATCGATGTACTGATTTTTTTACAGAAAGCAAAACATATTACAATCAAATAAAGTTTTAGTGATCCCAGAAATGCATCCGTAATAAGGCCATCTATAAACCCTAGAAATGCACCCAGGACTCTTGAAATCTGTGAAGGGCATCTGCAAATCAAAGGAATACACCAAAAGATCAATATCATCTGTGAAGGCCAACTACAAATCAAATAAACGCTTCAACCAAAAAATCATAATCAAATTAAGTATACTTCATTCCAAGTCCAATAAACTGCATAATCCACGTTACAGTAATCTGCCCAATCCACGTTGGTAATTCAACATAGAACCTGCATAATTCACAAAACAATAATCCAAATAAATATCAGACCTACTCTAAATTCAAGACCATATTACATTTTCCAAACAAATTACGAACTATGCACTTAGTACAAGCGAAAAGTTTAGTCTTACAATATTTCAAACACAAAATTTAGTTTGATCGCCAAGACCAACAAATATTCAGAACCATATTACAATTCAAATATTACTTCCAAATTGAAATAAAAGCTTCAAAACTCAAAAGATGAATATTCATATACATCTCCATCTTTTTTTTTCTTCTTCTTCTTCCTCAAAATATCCTTCACCTACACCTTGAGGGACGGAATAAGAAAAATTATAGTCAGTATGGACTCGCTATATATGTAGAAATGACATCCAGAAACATAAATAGAAGTATCAAAGTGAGGGCTAGCATTAGAGTGTCAATGTGCACAATGTGTATTTTTAGATAAGAGTTTGGTCTAGTCCCATTTACCTTCTTCACGAGGGAAGGGAAATCTTATTCTTGCTCAACAAATTCAACCTCTATCTGGTTAATCTTATCCAGAATCAATTTCTGGTTGTCGGATATAGTCTTCATCTCTTTGAAGACATTCTCAAAGTTTGCAGCAACAAAATTGTATAGATCATCAACCCTGTCCTTAGTGTTTTTGATTCCATAAGTTGATGGTTTTTCAGATGTTGATGGTTTGCTTGCAGCTGCTTCCCATTTTCCAAACAATCGAGTGAAGATTAATTTTCTCATGGGGCCTTTGTTTTTAATATAAACATCCCCTGCTAAGCTTGGGACATAATGTTTACTAGCCATTGAGCATACAAATTCTCCGAAAGGGAGAGCTGTCCTTGCAGTTGGTTTTCTCACGAGATGCATCATTCTACTGAACATGTAAGAACCTATATCCATCCTTTTTTTTCTTCTCCATATAATAAAAAAATTTTACTCTCTCGATATGAATGGAAAACTCATGTCCATTAGGGTTGAGTGTTTGAGATACGTAGGCATGCAACAATTTATACAAAGTTTTTAATTGATCTTTGTATACATTTTGAGGGGTCTTGGCACCCACTGATACACCTATAATCTCATGAATTGCATTCCTCGTGGAAACATTATCAATATCTTTCATATCAAACTCAGGAACTTGATCAAATCCATAAAATTTGTTGATGACAACAGCATTTACCCTAATAAGTTTTCCTCTCAGAAATACCAGTTGTTGATCCTCTTCTTTTTCTTTAATTTCAACCGAAAGTTTTGAGTAAAATTCTCTTACTATTGTTTGGAAGATTTTTTCAAGACATAATTTGTTCAGTTTCTTCAATTGATAGAATTTTAATATATCCAGGAAAGCTTCGTCTTCGATATCATCCATCTTAATTGATCTTTCTGGCATAACAGCCTTTTTCTTGTAATATTTATTATAAATCTTCTTAGATTTAGAGTCTTTAAATTTTTTTTACCTCTCCATCCTGGAACTTATTTGATGATTGCTCTTCCTCTTCATTTTCTTCTTCTGATGAGGATTCAAAATTCTCATAGTACGCTAATGACTCTATATCCGTTGTCACCTTAGCCTTCGCTTGAGTATGCCTTCAATCTTCATAAGTTGAGTCTTCCGACGACTCTGTATCGAAGATAGATTTTTCGATCTTTGTCGAGCAATGAGTTTTTTTAGCCTTTTTTGCAGGTGGCTTGGCTGCCGCCTCCGCTTTTGTCGTCGCTGTCGCCGCCTCCGCTGCTTCCGCCTCTGCCCTTTCGACCTCTGTCCTAGCGACCATAATTTTGGCTTTTGTCGCCCTTGTAAGTTCTGCCCTTCGGGTCTGTATCACATCCCTTTGTGGATTATTCCCCTTCGGAGATGGTCATTGTTTCTTCGACATCATTTTGATAAGAAGAGGGTTTGGGAGAAGGAAGAGGGTTTGAGAGAAGAAGAGAAAAAATTCGACCGTCTTATATGACCTTGGGAAGTGGTAAAAATTAGAATAGTTTTGAGTCTTAAATTAAATTTATTACTATTATTACTAGTATATGACGGTCGAATTTATTACTATTAAATTTTAAAAACTACTTTCTAAAATTAAATTTATTACTATTATTACTAGTATATATCCACGTGAAATCACTACATAAACCTTTGGGATTCTGAGACCCTAATTTTAAAAACGACTTTCCAAAATTAAATTTATTACTATTATTACTAGTATATATCCACGTGTTCCATATAAATTATTAAAAAATTTGGTACAAAAAATATGGTGGAAACATGTTTAATTAACAAAATTTGACAACATATTTAAGAATGTGAAGTTTCTAATCTCAATATTTCCATTTTCGAATATTTGATTAAATTTTTGAACGTATTTATTTTTGCATTGAGCCGTTCTATACTCGTATTTTTGCCATCCCAAATTTTTTACGTTTGACGACTTGGTAACAAGACTATGTTCTTGAAAAGAGTAAAATTGAAACACTCAAAGTTCTCCTCTGGTTTACTTTGTAATCATATTTAAGATGGATCTTACGGCAAGATTGACGTTGGCAGCATAACAGCATAATCAATTCTATGACGTAACAAGTCATTAATGGGGATATCGTCGCTGATATATGGATTTGACGTAACAAGATTTTTTAATTAAAAAATAGATAAAATAGTTAGTCGTCTTTGAATGATATATGAAGGTGCAACCTAATTACAAGCTAAAGTTGGTGGCCTCCCCTACCATTGTGGTGATGGACGGAGGTAGCCAATTTGTAGCCAAGTTTTAGACAATAATGAGGAAGGTGCAACCTTTGAGTCTAAAATTCTATTTCTGTCCCAACAACACAAATGAGGAAGGTGCCTTACGATGAGAACCAAAACTTAATGGCCTCCCCCACCTATTTGGTGATGGATGGAGGTAGCCAAGTTTTTAAATTGGCGATGATGAGTGGGATGGTGAATCCTTTGAGCCAATTACTTTTTTCCCAAACTTGAGCTTAAGGTGTTGATATTTTCATTATTGTGTTTCAGTTTTTTGTTACTTCCCATATTTGCTTACTGCCTATTTTCCTTTGTCCCCAGTTTGTGTTTCAGTTTTTTGTTGTTGTAAAAGAGCAGCACTTCAATTTCAGTTTTTGGTTACTGATGACTTTCGATTTTTTGAAATCTTATATGGGCTGTGATGAGTTTCAGTATCTCCTACTGGCCTATGATGACTTGTGTTTCATTGTGAAACAAATAATGATATTATGGGCTATGATGACAATGCATAACTTGGTGACTTCAATTTTTTCCAATGCTGACTTTCAGTATCTTCTTCTTTTTTCCAGTTTTTGGTGACTTCAATTTTTCCTCAGTTTTTGGTTACTGCAGCATAAGTTGGCCTTCTTCTCTTATAATATATGAGCTATGATGAGAATGCATTATGGGCTATGATGACTTTTGTTTCATTGTGAAACAAATAATGATATTTCTTTCACTTTTATGTTACTCAGGAAGATGACATGTTCCCAGCAAATATGAAACATGTGTTAATTTTATGTTACTCAGGAATTTTCATTTTTGATATGTTCTTCATATGATGATATTGTATGTGTAGAAGATTTTGATTCATTTTGAGCCCATAATGTCCTCGTGAACAAGTTTGAATTTTTTCCAGTTTTTATACTCTGAGCCCATAATGTCCTTGTGACCAAGATTTTCTTTCATTGTATCATATTGCTGGGAACATGTCATATTTCTGGAAACATGTTGCATTGCTGGGAACATATAATTTTTGCTGGGAACATGTCATATTGCTGGGAACATGTCATCTTGCTAGGAACATGTCATCTTGCTGGTTTTCTGTATCATATTTGCAGGGAACATGTATCATATTTGCAGAGAACATGTATCCTATTTGATGGGTTGGCCGGCCCTTTTCATATGCCGCAAATTTTTAGTACACAGGAATTTTCATTTTTGATATGTTCTTCATATGATGATATTTTTGTAAGAAGATTTTGCTTCATTCTGAGCCCATGATGTCCTCGTGAACAAGTTTGAATTATTTTCAGTTTTCATACTCTGAGCCCATAATGTCCTTGTGAACAAGATTTTGTTTCATTGTATTATATTGCTGGGAACATGTCATATTGCTGGGAATAGGTTGCATTGCTGGGAACATGTAATATTTGCTGGAAACATGTCATATTGCTGGGAACATGTCATATTGCTGGGAACATATCATATTTGGGAACATATCATGTATCATATTTGATGGAAACATGTATCATATTTGCTGGGAACATGTTATCTTGCAAAATTATATATCAATTTGTTGAGAACATGTATCAATTTCTGGGAACATGTATCATATATGCTGGGAACATGTCATCTTGCTAGGAACGTGTATCATATTTGTTGGGAACATGTATCATATTTGCTGAAAAAATATAATCTTGCAAAATTATATATATCAGTTTGCTGGGAACATGTCATCTTGCTGGGGACATGTATCATACTATTTTTCGGTTGTGAAACCCTTCTCTGCTGCCAAATTCAGTTGGGTCTGTTGGAAAAAAAAAATGGGTAACCATACCAATCTTCATGAGGGTGATTATATCACTTGCAATGTCCTAACCAAACACACAAAGTCCATCAAAGCCACTTTCAAGTGGTAATCCAAACAAACTACATTATAAGTCTCCACTTGCGGGGGGACAAACACTTTTGTATCCAAACACTTTTTGGAAAGTGGAATGTATTGTAACTGGAATGAGTTACACCTTCATGAAACTCCCACTTTCATACTTTCATGCACCTACATCCAACCAAACAGGCCCTTAGAGTTAGTGGACTTACCTTTAGTAGTAAAGTTATTGATATTACACGATACCTTGAGTGAGATTTAATATGCATGAGTCGCGCATTGTCTGGCCATTAGTGCGTTGACTTATTGGTTAGTTAGATTGTGTCTAGGTAGGATGACTTGGCATTGAGATATGTTTTATCCGAGTCATAGATATGACTTGTGTAAGTCCATGGGCGGAGAAGACTTCTAGAAGACGTATGGGATTACCTTATTAGATTATGTCATCTTCGGAGGATATTGCAGGATCATTAGCCTTATAGGTATGCTCATAGTTGTCTGTGTGGCTCATTGTTCATAGATATTGCCTCGTGATCCGATGCTGGCCTGTGATTCGGTGCCATATCCTTATTACCTACCCATACGTCCAAAGTTGTCTTCAATATGCATTCACATAGCCATGAGACATTGTCTTGTCACAGAATAGTGTGCCACCATTGTCCTTGTCTGGTTGTAGGTGTGGTTCATTGTTTCGATGAGGGCTATTGGATCGTGTTATGATCTAGGTTATTCCCTTATATTTATGCAGTTTACATTGGCATGTTCATTTTTATATCTTGTTATGTCCCTCTGAGAACCTGGTTCTTTTCCAGAACCATATGAGCATTTGTATCCTACTGTCTACGGACCGGAGATTGAGACATGTTATGTTGCTGAGAACGTAGAGGTGTTGCCCGAGGAGTTTCCATGAGCTTGGAGGATGTTGTCGTTAGAGCCTTGAGCATTATTATCTAGTTAGCTAATGTTCTGGCTGGTTATCTTTTATTTAAGTATTTCTTATATTCATCATTATATTTCTTTTCTATGGATATTTCCATCAGACTATATTTTTACAGACAAATCATTTGTATTAGATATTCATTTCTTTATTATATTTTATTTCAGTTCATTCGTTATATCTTTGTCTGTGTTGTTGTTGCTTGATTCTGTGGATGAGATTACAGAGATTATAGATTGCTTGTAACTGTGTAGTTTAGATACAAGTACTATGATTGGACTAAGTCCATTAAATTGGGTAGCTTATTCTAGTTCGCACAGCTGGCATGCTCGTGTCTTAGTTCCTAAGTATTTCGGAACTGGGGCGTGACAATAAGGCATCGTGCGGGTCGGGGCACTATAATATATACTACTTATAAAATGTTACGTCCACAAAACTTAAACATAACTCATCTTCATAACTTCAACTGAATTTATGAAACTTCCCACGATCAACTTGCACTATGCAACATTTCTTTGCAAAATCTCGATTGATTTCAAATGAGGTACTATTTCGCCATAGTATTTCAACTTTGATTCAAAATAGTTTACCATCCTTGTTCTTTCCTCCAACACTCGTGCAATTTTTTAGCACATGATAATTCTTCCCCATGGCTTCATTTGAATTCAGCATACCACTTTGGATCATACACATATTTTAGGCGTCCTAGAAATACATGCATTTCAACCAAGTTAGTGATAGAAAGAACGAACGAGATACAGGTTTCATTCCCTAACCTTAGCAAATCCTGTTGAGCATCTCGTATAGCCTCAATTCATTTATTCAATCTCCCAACAACTAACACGATGAATATTACCAATTCTAACTCGAATAATTTTCCACAACCGACCAAAATTTTGTAAAGTATTCCGACTTAGTTATATCAAGTATTCCAACGTATCCAGAGTTCCCTTCAAGTCCATTGTCATTCATAACATCAAAAATTGATAAAAGCCAATAGCCGTATTTCATTTCGACACCACGATTCCCAACGTTTAAATCATGTACCCATTATCGTTCGCATCCATTCACTTTATGCAACTTGTAAATTTTTCGATTATAATCCATCTTCCAAGTTGTGCCATTATTGGACTCTAGTAAAATTTCCTGATATACTCAACATTTATCACATTGATCAAGCCAATATCTTATCATCTCGTGCGCGCGACTCACATTTCCCACAACATTAATTCTGAGGATCATTACAATTTCAATTCGCTCTCACCGATCTCGGGTACATGCACTATCCCATCTCGTGTTACACTTTTTCTTTAATTATGATCAAATTATCCTTCGATAAAATTATTTCGACTATCTCGAGGAAACTACCATTAATTTACGTAGCTCAATATGATTCAATCCACCAATCAAATCCAACTAGTTTTAATAAATTCTGACATTACAAATAAAGGCATCTAAGTTCCAAAAACTAATATGATCAGTCATTACATCCAACATTGTAATATTAAAATTTTCAATCTCCATTCCATTACGAAGTTTACTTCCCGACATATTTCACTCATTCTGACTATATCCACGCAACATCAATAGGGACATCCTAAGGGTCTCTAATAGTCAAGTTAACCTTTTGTCAAGTCTCTACGGTCAGCTATTCTAAGCTAAACCTGACATTCAGCTAACTCATCTGAGATGGATAGCTAATAGGTACATACTTGTTTCTTATCTTAGAGGCAACCAATTCTTATTATAGGGACTCTATCTTATCTCAGGGACAATGTATGATCCGACAAATCTAAGGACATGGAACATTACCCCAATCTCATGAACTTATTCCCAAATTCAAACAACTGAATTATCATCACCGACCAATCTGAAACTTAGGCAACCAACCAACACTTTAGGGTCAAGTCTATCTACCTGTACCCATACTCGGGTTATACCCAACGCACTTATTCTAGACTTACCCACAACCGACAAAATCTATCTAACAATTCTATGGGTCAAAATCAAAGCAATCATATAAATTTATCAATCGAACATCCAACCTTCAGTTTTCACTTGCATAGACATAGCATCACCTGCTCAATCTGACTTGTATTCTCATATTGTTCTCAAATTGTCTCTATTCAATCAGGCCAACTATTTCAAGTCATACTCCAACATAGCTACTTCAATAGTCTATGATCTATAATCTATTTTCTTTGGTCTCTTCGTGACATATTCAATTTCTATATTTTTAGATCATCGATACGGTATGTACTCTTCAATCAATCAATAAGGCAATTGTATAATCATATTTCTTCCGAAAGTATCCACTATAAATTTCTGCTAGCACCAAACACGGTCATCTCTTAGCAATTCACATTAGCCATCAATATTCATTTTGTATCATCTTCTTGTGATCCATAAGAAGATTCGATATTTGTGCACCAATCCAATCACTATAGCACCAATCATCTATCATTCATATATCGGTCATCTAGTTGAATATGATATAACTCATGCAGCCAAGTCATTATCTAACAATTCTACATTCTATCCAAATGCGTTATTCATGCGACAATATCATCTACCGACAAGGTCTATTACATATCGCTGTACCTCGATATTTATTTGTATTTCAGCCATTTGAGTCTCATAATGAACATATATTCTTCCATGCATCAAAGGACAAGTGTTCATTCTCATGCCTCAAAATAATTAAGGGTCATAACTTGTTAATTTGGGACACATCTAATTCTCTCATGTACAACTGTAATTGTGCAAAAACCATCCATTCTCAAGTCCATTCTCTACTTTTGGGTCGTTGATGCAACTTTCTGCATCTTCTAAATCATCCGCAACATTCCAATAAGCGTCTAATATTACCATCAATTTTTCGATGTCTAACATGTAATTTCCACCCACTCAATTCCGACATCATTCTATATTCGGTCTATATTTGTTCTCCCAAAATATTTTTGATAGCAACACCCTACCATTTTTACTGAGCCTACAATGCTTTTTACCCAACTAATTCAAGTCATCACCTAAATCTAAAATTTGCACCATTCCCAACCAAGGCATTCATTTCATATTCTCAATTTCTCATTACCCAGCATAATGCTAACCATCAAAATCTCGCAACAAGTTATTCGAACTTAATTATTAAGGGACATGCCTAGCCGTCATGTATCAATCATAATCCCAGCTATGATTCGATACTACCCAATACCTTACAGGTAAAGAATCATTATACTATGAACAGGGTCAAGGGACATCTTATCACTAAAAGGGTAGAGACAATATAATACTCAGAGCTCAAGCCATTCCCGACACAATATTCGTCTTCACTTCAAACCAACATCAATAATGGACTATCCATCTGCAGTGGCTCTATTGACCACAAATACCAACTAATTCTCTCATATCTGAAACATAACCGAGCCCATACATAAGCCAACTCAAAGATTCTATCGATTTACATTTACTAAAGTCATGCACAGTTTCTTTTCCAACATACCATGCTATCACCCACTGACGATTACAACATAATAATCGACTTCTATGAATCCTAAACTTAAGACATCAAGCACACATTACCAACTTATTATTTTATCGCATCATTATTATTCATTTTGGTATCATTAAGAATTCAATAAAGCATACATATCACAGCCCACATATTTAGACTTATTGTATAGAACACCCAGTGAGCGGCCAAGAGGATCAACAAATTTTCATTCAAGGGAGCAGCTTCGAATAATTTGGAAGCAACACTGAATAATCATGGATGCACTTTAAGTTATAGTGGAATTACTTTGATTCATCATGAAAGCAACTTTGATTAATCGCGGAAGCAACTTTGAGTCATCGCGGAAGTAGCTTGAATCATCATAAGAGCAACTTTGATTTGAACAAATCGAATAAGAATCCAAGGACGTAAATTCGTGCTCTGAAACCATTCTGTCATACCCTGATCCCGGAGGATCAAAAACTAGCCACTGGACGTGATGTTGTACAAGTTTAGATTGTACTTGTACAAGGCAAAACAGTTACACTTCCTGGTATTTTTCAGAAAACAACGACATCGTAACAAAGCAAGCAGATAAAATAAAGTCACAACAAGATATAAATAAATATCTTTTTATTGATAATTGCAACAGATTACAAGACTTGCAGCTGAATACAGAGTATACAACAGATTACAATGGCTCATGAATAGCCAACTGAACTACTTGCCATTTAGGTTTATAACCGAACATGTTGACTTGGCTTACAATAAACTTGCCGATTTAGCTTAAAATCTCATTGGTACAATTGAGTTATATTGTTCCATAAATTATATCCTATATAGCAGAAGACATCTTCTTGCGAGAAGAGCTTCTGCACACTCATTTGATTCATCGATGTCAAGCATTAATCAAATGATTTCCCCATGCACGAGCACCTGTAATGATGCCCATAAACGTGGGTCAGTACATTCATCTATGTACTAGTGAGCGGTACTAGCCCAACTCACCTAAGAAGACAATAATAAATAATTATGTTATATATAGGGTCAATTAGCAGTTCATATCCGACAGAAGTAAAGAATGCATATTATTCATAGCCAGCACAATATAAAGCAATATGTTATCAACCTTTTTTGTGATTCTTATCCACGATCATGTAGCCATCCTTGTACCTCTATAATACTTAATCTGTCTGCATAAGACAATTTTAAGAACAATATCATAATTCAATATATTTGTCGCCATTGAGGTGATTCTTACCAACAACCGATATCCTTTCCTGTATATGATCAATAACTCATTCTGTATGCAAAATACATCATTAGCATACGACATGTCTATATGCGGGTCACTGACTACACACCATCTTGGACTTATGGTTAGACGGCTCCCCTTTAGCGGCGGGTAGATAGCCCAGTCCGGAAGACTTTCGAATCACCGTGTTATTACTTCAGCACTGTGCTACTACTTCAGCACTTGGTTCCCCTAGGAAAAATCGGTTTCCGAGGCCTCGAAATACGGTTCGAGGAACCACCTTATCGAAAAGTTGTCCATGACCATGCAAGTATATGCAACTTATCTATGAAGAAAACATATATGGTATGATAAGGAAAAATAAGTAAATGATCCACCATTCTCATTCATATTGCCAAATATGCCTTGAGCCAACGCTCGCATTACCATCTGCATAATTCAGGGTCTCAGTGTAATCCATATTCTACAATAGCACCGGTTAATAAAATGTGATTACTCGATCTCTTTCCCACATCTTTGATACCATATGTTCTCTCGGTCATAATTGAAGCATACTTACTGGCCAATTCTTAGTCTTATTATCTGTGTTACCATCTATCCATCGAGCTGAGGCTCGATATACTTACCGCCTAAGTATTGGGGGCTTTTGCTTTACCTGTCATATTTTTTATTGTAACAACACCTAAGCATACAATTCATGAATTGATTCACAATACTTTTTGGGTCATGTGATTAATTATCTATCATTAACTTTCTGGGACCCATTCAAGATAATATTTAGCAATTTAATAAGAAAACATGGCACACTAATCTTTTTATTAAGTGTGAAGCTAAAGATCTTCAAAGGATTCAACACTACTCACATTTATAAGATGATTCCCTCCATGAGCGCAAAGCCTTCCGAGCGATCATTCGTATATTCCCAAGTCCAACAAGGCTTCATCGAACCAACCAGCCATCATAAGGCACCGTACAGGTCGGGATACTACAGTTGGGTCCCGACGGAGGCTGCCAAGGAATTAGCGAGGCCAACAAGAGCGTCGGCCTCTAGATTCTATAGCTCAGGCACATGTTCTATGAAGAACTTGGTGAAAGTAGAGATGATGTGCAGGGCTGCCTTATGGTAGGAAAGTAGGTCTTCATGACGGACTTCGTACTTCCCTCGAACCTGGTTGACTATAAGTTTGGAACCATCGTAGGACTCGAGGTAGTCAACCTCCAGCTATTTTGCCAACTGAAGTCCGATGATAAAAGCATTGTACTTTGTCACATTGTTGGAGCATAACTCTGTGAAAGAATAAGTATGCTGAATGACTAGGTGGTCTGGGAAACCAAGACTACCCCTCCTGCGACGATCTGACACTTAGGGCCTGTTCTTGAAGTGCCATCAAAGAACATCCGCTAGACGGGAACCTTCTCGACGATATTGGATTCCAACAGCTCATCAGGAATGCCATCATAAAACTTTAATGTTTTTGGTACAGGATGTGCGGCGAGGAAGTCAGCCAATGCTTGGCCCTTGATAGCTTTTTGTGGAACGAATACCATATCGTATGGTGATAGCAGTATCACCCACGTAGCTAGTCGCGAGTTTAGCGCTTCAGGTTTTGTCATGAGGATCTTGAGTGGATTAACTCGAAAGATAACGTGGATTGTCTGACCATCTACATAATGACGAGTCTTCTGAGTAGCGAAGAGTAGAGCCAGACATTCCTTCTTGACGGTATTATACCTATGTTCGGTGTCGATCATTGTCCCGCTCAAATAGTAGATGGCTTGCTCGTGGCCTGTATCATTTTTTGGATCCAGGAGGGCGCCGAGAGAATGGTCCATCGTACGGATGTAAAGCAGGAAGGTTTTACCCACGACTGGTGCCACCAGAGCTAGAGGGTTCGTGAGGTACGTATTGATGTTGTCGAATGCTTGCTAACATTCTTTGTCCAGACGTATGTCATCATCGTATAATAGTAAATTCCTTTAGGGGTTGGAATGAGATATGTTTCTCATCATCCGAAAACATCTTGATTTGGTTATAGCCCTGGTATCCATCTACAAAGGACATGCATTCGAAATCACATGTATTGCCAATCGTTACGTCGGTGATTGGAAGAGGGAACTCATCTTTCGAACAAGCAAAATTGAGATCTCGAAAGTCTATGCGGACCCGAATTTTTCTATTCTTTTTGGTGACAGGAACAATGTTTACAACCCAATATGGGTGTTGCTCCTCGTGAATAAACCCACTTGTTATGAGTTTGTCCACTTTATTCTCAATGACGTCTACGACATTGGGATGGAAGCGTCGATGTTGCTGCTTAACAGGTTTATCATTGGGAAGATGTTAAGTTTATACATTGCAACTTGCAGATCCAACCCTGGCATATCTTCTAGCTCCAAGCGAAGACATCAATATATTCCTTGATGATGTGCACCAAGGATTCACGATCTTCTTCTGATAGACTTTTGTTAATAAATAAGGGTTTGGACGAGAATTCATCCCCTAAGTCGATCTAACACATCTTCGGTGGGTGGCTCTCCATGCTCGAAACGTAATTCCCACTGATGCCCTATGTAAGGACCCTTATTTTGGGGAATTATTTTTTATTTTATTTTATGATTTAATATCTATTAAATTATATTTCCTTTTCATTATGACAATAGATATACTTTTTCGTAGCTTTGATTTTTGGAGCACAAGAAATGCTAAACCTTCGAAACGTCCTTCATGAGTTATGAAGTAGACAAGTCCACCTTCAATTTGATATATCATGTCCCATCCAAACTTGTTCCCTAATATTATTTTGACTTCGCACAACTTTGGATCGATTTAGGCTATTTGACGATTTACCGTAATTCTAGACCTAACTTCCAGCATGAGTTCGGGACTCGAGATCGATCAAAACTATTTGACCCAATATATGGTTTTGGCCTATTTTGAGCCTACGACACACATGCCTAGGTTGTGCAACTTAATCGGGTTCCCATATGCTATTTATTTGTGAATGGCACAAGAGACTCATTGGTTGACTTTTTGAGTTCGATTTGACTAGAAAATATATTTGGACTCTAACCTAGCCAACCCTACCTAGTAGAGCTATGTTAGGTTGCCATGACTTAGTAGAATTATTATGAATTTATTTTGGGATGTTATATAGCGGAATAAGTTTAAATACAATTTTGTATATATATGATTATATTTATGATAGCCTAAAACTATATATAAATATATATAAACAAGAAAAGTCGAAGCTATACAAGTATACCAGAAGGCGCAAAATGCCGAAGCCTATACACGTATACTAACAAAAGAAGGAGAGGAAGGAATCCCAAAATGGCTAGACTGAGGATAGGAAGGAGTTCCAGAAAAAGGTCTGTCTGCGGTTGCGGTGTACGCTCCGCTTGCTGCATTGCCTGATGGTTTCCCTAATCAGTTGGTCTGCGAAATACTGATAGCCTTCATATCTCGCATTGTTGCGGTTCTTCCAAAGAACCCACGTCGCAACAGCTGCAACGATGAGATGGTCCTGGGATCCTGAGCTCCATGCCTTGATAAGGTCTTCGTAGTGGCCACCCCCAATGTCCATTCTGCAGCTACGAGAAAGATAGCTCCAAACCTTGGTCGGGAGTTCTCCATGATGAAAGATTTGGTTCACTATTTTCGAATTACGGTCCGTACAGCATGTACATGCAGACGCAAGGCTGAAACCGATAGTGCAGAGGGTGTCATCGGTGGAAAGGATTTGGCAAATGGCTCTCCAAATAATGAACGACCACTTCTTAGGGATACAGGTCTGCCAGAATGGTGCACTGCTAGAGGGCGGCGACCCCGATCCCCGGATGGCTTTCCTAGCCGATTTGACTGAAAAGCAGCCCGTCGTTCCCTCCTGCCACCAGAACTCGTCAGCGTCTTGCCCGATCTACAACCCTTCACGACGGATGAGCTTCACCGTCTCGTTACCAGCCTAATCCCGTACTCTGTTCCAGTCCCAATTATCCCTAATGGGGTCCCACAAGTCCTTGATCTTGCTAAACCTGTGAGCATCGGAGGGAGATGGGATTAAGGAATCTCCGACCCATCTTTCCAGGAATGCCAGAGATTCTCCGTCGCCCACCTTGAGACGCATCAGAGGTTCGGCAAGGGATCGACCAATGAGCATACGACGCCATGCTGCAGAAGATCTACAGTTAGAGATAGCCGTCGATGGGTGGATGTTCTTAAAATATCTGGCCTTCATGAATCTGACCCATAAGTTCTAAGTGGTATGAAGCTTACACCACAGTTTCATCGAGAATGCATTAACGATGTAGGAGAGTTTGTAGAATCCCAGCCCCCCTCCTCGGTCGGCCTAGCCATTGAGTCCCAAATGGCCCAGTGGTGCTTGTCAATGCCGTCGCTGTGGCCCAGAAGAAGTTGATGAAGATGCTCTCGATGGAGTTCAGGATAATCTTGGGGGGGAGCATGCCGCTAGGGTATAGATGGGGATGGAAGTGAGAACATGGTTAATGAGGATCATTTTGCAATCCGGCGAAAGTGTCGCATTGTACCATCCTCCCAGCTTTTTCCTGATATGACTGATCAAGTCCTCAAACTATATATATATATATATATATATATATATATATATATATATATATATATATATATATATATATATGGAAAAAAAATATATATATATATATATATGGCCTTAGTCTTGGTTAAGTTTTGAGACGCATATCAACCAGGAATTTTGGCATGGATAGTGTAGTTGTGTATTTTGACTAGTGTTTTCGCCATGGTAGGAAAGGTCGAGCCCTATATGTGTTCTAACTAGGAAAACCAGTTAAAGTTGTGACTTGATCCCTATAAATGATTTAATTAGTTATTTATTAATATTATGGCTTTTAGGAGATCCGGTTGCACCAATCTAGTTCGGATTTGACCCGACCAAAAGCCCAAGCCATGTAGACATATAGTACATCCAAAGACGTCCTTGTCGATATATATTTTGAGTGTATACTTTGCACCTTATTTTAAATGGTCGAATAAATATTTTTCTAAATAACTGTAATATATATATATATATATATATATATATATATATATATATATTCGAACATAAATCTTTATTGATAAATGGCAAATGCCAATTCAGAGTATAGAACATAGCTCATGCTACTGTAACAATGGAGGTATAGAAGGAGAATGACGACATCGAGCCAATGCTTTGTGAATCTGTCTCCGAACTTCATACGTCAATTGATCATGATTGTAAGAGTAGTATTCATATCGCCACTTGTTTCGATTTTTCCAAGAGACCCAGCACACTGCTCCTACCACAATCTCCTTGAGATGTTTGTTCCTTCGAGTCCACCACAGTCTGAACATGCCAAGAATGGACCGAGCACAATCGCGTATGCAAAAAGCTGCTGCCAGCATCTCCCAAACACTCGTAACCAAATCCCCTTCTTCGAACAAATGAAATATGGATTCCCGAGCAGGCTCTCGGCAGCAACGACAACGAGACGCCATATGAAACCCTAATTTCTGCACCTGATCATCCATAGGTAATTTGTCCAATAAAATGCGCCATAGAAGGATCGACCATTTCAGTGGAATACATATACCCCACATATGTTTAAAGTGTGGACGGTGCATCGCCAGCGTGCTAATTTGCTTCCATGCAGATGAGAGAGTGAATGTCCCTGTTGGTGAAGGAGAACATCACCACGTCAAAGTGCCATCGATCATTTGATGATAAATAAATTGATTCCCCAATTCTCTTCCCTGCACCAACCGCTTCCATATTCTGGAAGCCTGCGAGTTTGGAGATACAACATCCATTTGCCGACGGGAACAATACTTTGCCCGGAAGAACTTAGTCCATAAAGTCTTCTGCGTTTTGAACTTCCACCACATTTTAGTGGTGAATGAATTCAAAATCTCATTCAAACTATGCACTATATTTGTTTCCTGCGTTTTAAATATATTTGTTCCTAAAAATATATTTATACTATATTGCATTTCTCAGCACATTTTAGTGATATATTGTCACGCCCCAGAACCAGAATACTGGAGAGCGGGGGCAGACATAGCCAGCTACGTATATGAAATAGATTCCATCTCGCTATACGGTCACGGTTGTCTAGATACATGAGGGTTTACTACAAGCCAACAGTCTCTTAAGGTCATGAACAAGCCTAGTATCTCAATCACAAGCAAGTAAGTAAATGTTACAAGATGTAAGATCACCAAATATACAATAGTAAGACGTCCCAAATATTACATATTCAGCTGATCATGAAGCTAGTCGTTACAAAATGTTAGGACTAGCAAGAGTTTTAGTCATACATGATCAACCCTAGGATCTGTCAATCATGTTACAGCCCTTAGACAGACAATAAGTAAGTGCAATCGAGCTAAACAGATGCTCGTCGGCTAAACGCCTCAAAAGAATATTTTTACAATAAAGTGGGAGATCAAAAATAAACCCACTCGTTGCCCTGGTTACGTCTAGTCGCCACCATCGGGCTGGAAGGTCGGTAGATCCTCTAGAGCTGCTCTGAAATCTGGCCATACAAAACCAGCTAGGTCAGACCCCAGAAAGACCAAGTGCCACAAAGGAAGCTTCACTTAGGAACTAAAACCAGCAATTAGCACAAAAGTAACAATCAGGTAATAAATAAGACATGAGTTTAAGAAAAAGCATAACAGGGTGATATACGATGAGGTAACCATGGGACTATTCAGATAGCCAGGTTACAACCCGTAAACCAAACAAGGACCGGGGTTGTAACCCTTCGTCTGAACAGAACTTGGAATTCTCATCATTTATCGGTAAAATAAAGACAGGCATTCTGGTCATGCAGTAATCTGGAACAGAATCAGGACAAGACTAGACTGGTTAGACTCCATCCAATCATTTCACGACCAAGCAAGAATTACGGCTTGATACTTTAACTAACTAGGGTTATCACAAGCTTAGTTACTAGCAAGATGCAGTGAGATTATTCCACAGCCACAAGCCCTGCAGACCATCCAGGTTACCCAGGTCGAAAATTAGGGGTTGAATTCAGGTGGGTACATCGTCCAGGAAACGCATGTACCCTTAAGTAGCTTGAAGGCTGCGACACATGACAGTGTGCTGGAAATGTGCCTTACTCGACGGCAGGCTACAGATCCCAAGCGCGCCCAGGTAACGGGATTGCCTGTAGCTAGGAGATCTCTTTATGACTAATGTATTAATCTAGTTATTAGCCTTAGTCCATTTTAGCAGGTACTCCTGACCATGGTACTCAGGAGTCACATCCTAGACATGATGCAATACAGGACTGGATTATTTGTACAAGCACAATCGCCCACGTTGTCCAGGTCATTTATACAGGTTATGTCATGTCAGGTAGCCGTCGCAACAGCTAATCAAGATATATCATGTCAGGTTTACTTGTCAGGAGTGCGCCACGACGGGCCACTATCATGTCATATAAGTTCCTTGTCACACCATGTCATGTACAATTGTCATTTCAATCATGTCAATCAAATCGTGATTTATCAAGTTCAGGACAAAAGGCGTAAGGATATAAAATGGACGTAAAAATATACAATAAAGGTAAGGGTGTACGCCATAAGAACTCAAGTTATACTGAGAGTTACATGGCATGGGCATAATAGTAATAATTAAAATATTCCTAAAATACCAGCTATGAAAGAGCCATGCGGCTCGACATATGCGGCCAAGAAGTGATCTCATGCGGCTGGGGAGGGAGCAGTCTAAGCGCCTCGGGATGGAAGGGTCATGCGGCTAGCAGAGGGAGTCGGGTTCATGCGGCTGGGGAAAGAAGTCCATACTGGTCAGAGGAATTAAGAGCCCATGCGGCTCGGAACAAGAGCAGCTCATGCGGCTGGCGGAGGCAGCAGAACATATACGGCTAGCGGGGGACATGTCTCATGCGGCTGAAGGGGATGAGTCCTTATGCGGCTGGGAAAAGGACTAGTCCCCATGCGGCCAGGGAATGACAGTTGCACATGCGGCTAAAAATGACGGGTGCATATGCGGCTGGCGGGAAACCGATCCTATGCGGCTGGCGGGTTGAGGGTCCAAGCGGCTCGAACGAATCCGGGTCATGCGGTTAGGTCCAGACAATAGTGCATGCGGCTGGAACTGACTTGCCGCATGAATGTTCATGCGGTCAAGTGCTGCCATGCGGCTCGGGACTGTGCTTTTTCTCCAAATTTCCGAGAAAAAGAACACCATCGGAGCCAAGTTCTCAAGCTCCATAACTCCATCATCCGGAGCCCAAACTCGAACTTCCATAGGTCAAAATGGGGCAGAATAAAATGCTCTACAACATAGAACCATCAAAACTTAGAAATAACAAGATTAAGTAGATCAAAACCCCAGATTTCCGAAAACTTAGATCTACAAGAATCTAGCCATGGAAAGTGGAAATGCCAAGTATTAAAGTAAGTTAAAATGCTGTAAGGAAGAGAATGAAGTAATAAAATTGGAGTTCCTCCATGAAGCAAGTTGCACTTGCCTAGACCCCTCTCTCCCTCTCTCTGGTAGGTGAAGAAGTAATGGAGGAAAGAAGAAGAGTAATGAAGAGAGAGAAGGAAGTGGGGTTAATAAATGGTAGTGGTGGTGGTAGGTAGGGGGTTCACCCTTGGTTCATAATGAACCAAAGCAAACCGAGCCAAGCCGAACCAACCCAAGAATAAACCAAGCCATGAAGAAAACTAAGCAAGGAATCATGCAATTACAAGATAAAATACGTACACGTATTCCAAAATACGTAATACGAACCACAGGCATTATATATATATATATATATATATATATATATATATATATATATATAGCGTGGGACAGAATGGGGTGCCCTGTGGATGAAAACTCAACGGCTAGGGGCACCGCACGCGCGGTCGAGTACCGGCACCATTCTACCATGGGTATAAACGACGGCCGACCACGCGGCCCATCGTGCGCCGCCAAATGGGAGTCGGTAATACGTCGTAAGAGCGTCGTGTGCATAGAATGGGTGGCTAGGGAGCATCGGCTGTCGTAGGCGTCATAAAGATGTCGGGGGCGCCTTCGGGGTCGTGGGCGAAGCGAGGCGTTGAGTTGCCGGCATCGAAAGATGTCGTCCATCCTGTGAGGCTCGGGAGCACCTCGTGCGGAGTCCACGAGGCGTACGTATGGGGCGATGATAAAAAAGTCAGTGCAGACAAGATCCGCACGAAGAGTCCGAAGTGACATGACGACCGGCTAAAAATCATGTGCGGGAAGACACACGATTTAGCTGAGCCCGCACGAATGAATCCGGATCAAAAGCCCCCCTACTGCACCGTTGGATCGAGCGGGCTGCGTGGGGCCCGCGGGCGCATCCCCTCGATCCAACGATGCAGTAAGAGGGAGGCTTTTGGGGGGCTCCTGATGGGGGCTCCCGATCCGGACTCTATGTATATATATATATATATATATATATATATATATATATATATATATATATATATATATATATATATATGTGTGTGTGTGTGTGTGTGTGTGTGTGTGTGTGTGTGTGTGTGTGTGTGTGTAAAAGGCTATAAAGAAAGAGAAAAGAAAAAAAAAGAAAAAAAAACAAAAACAAAAAAAACCATCAAAGCCCCTAGCCTGAGCCAAGACTCACAGACCCGACTATCGAAAACAGTGTATATGTATATATATAACGGAGAAAGAGAGGAAAACCGCTCACAAAACCTAACAAAAATCCTAAAACCCTAAATATAACCTGGCAACCCCAACCGCGCGTGCACGCGCACGCCGCCGTGGTGGCCGTCGGCACGGCAAGGCCGTGCGCAGTCGCACGGGCAGCGACATCTGTATACATCAGGACAGAGAGCAGCGACAACAAGAGTTGTCGGGCCAACTTCGTAGCGACAGTTCGTCGCGTGTAGTGGATCATTTCGTGAACCACTTGAACGGGTATGTAGTCAACCTATACGCCTTCATCCCCCTTTAATTAGTTTAATTTAATTCGCATCGTGTGCAAAAAAAATCAAGTTTCAAAATCGAGGAAAAAAACTCGATATTTGGACGTTAAAAACTGTCCCAATGTCTCTTGTTTGCGGTCGATTTACGACCATTGTATTGCGAGTTTTGAAAATCGGTTTGAACAGTGTTGTATTCCACCTAACGGAGATCAAAACCCTATTTTTAGTTTAATTTCTGGATATTAATTTTCTGTTTAAAATTATTTCGAAATTAGAGAAAATTTTGTTTTTAAAGCATAGAAAAAAATCCCGATACGGAGTCAGTCCCGACAATCCGAACAACTTGGCCATGAACCACTTACATCAGAAGGTGCATATGGACTTGGTGCACGTATGGGAGTTGACAGAAGTCGAATTGGTTGCGTGTGTGCGACGAATTCGACGTGTATCCGTCAATTTTTCTCGTATCGATGATTTTCCAATTTAGTCAATTACTTTCTGCACGTTTAACATATCGAGACAAAACTTGCGCCAATCGGACCATATCATTTTTCTGGTCCTATATGCTAAGTTTGGTCCGAATCTGAGAAGGTCGACCGGAACGCTATTTTGGCGGGCCCAACATAATCCAACGGACAAATTTGTGCACGGCCCACCAAAATTTAACTTTCGACATACGGTTGGGTTTATCTCGTCAAACCAGACTCGTAAACATATAGTTTGACGACTTTAGAGACCGTAGATACTGGCATGCTTTTCGATGCAAAGCGGATCCATCGACAGACATCATTTTGACCCAAAATTACAATTTTGCCCCTGTCCAGAATTGGACTTTTGGGTAGGCATTCTGAGACATTTATTTTATACCAAATGAATTGGTGATGTCTGTTTCACCATTCGGAGACTATTGTACGAGTTGGACTTTTGTATGGCATACGGACTGGTTGGTATTATCGGTTTCACCAGCAAAGGACCCCAGGCGAGTACATTTGTTGTTTGTTTTCGATATTAATTATTAATATATTTCATTGTTATTTATTTTATATTTGATTCTTCTCTCTTTTTATACTTTGTCATATTTCTTACCTGCAGTGTCGGGAAGGAAAAGTACCAAAAGATGTGTGATCTGACCGTATACATTTTAGACATCCTAGACATTGTTGACATTATAGACATTGTTTATTTCTGCAAGTAGACATCGTAGTCATTGTTTATTTACTGCAAGTAGACATCGTAGACATTGTTTATTTCCTGTAAAGTAGACATCGTAGTCATTGTTTAGACATCATAGATATCGTGGTGTAACTGTCCTTAGACCGATCACATATCAAAAAGTACTTCAAAACACAAAGATAGTATTTCCTTTATTCTACTTTTCTCATGTCTTTTCTTACCATTATTCTAATTATTTCAAATCATGTATTTTATGACTAACTTCTGTTTTATAGTCGTTATCATATATTGGAACTGCAGTCAATGAATTGTACTTGTTCCATTCCTGACTGGAAACCAATATTTTTCAGGTTAGCCGCGACCACGCTTAGCATTGGGGAGACGGGTATACTTGCAGGGCAAAACCTAGAGTTTAGCTAGATAGACGAGTTGTATTCATTTTTAATATTTGTAAAAACATTGTACTTTATTTAAATATAAATCTTGTAAATGTTTAGAAATGTGAATGAGCAATAAAATTATTTTTTGTATTTTGTTTTATTATGGCTTGGACAACGTTCTACGGTCGATACTGCGGCGTAGGCTGACTTGGACACGCACTCGTATCCTAAAAACGGGTGCGGGTTGTGACAGCATCGTATCATTGTTATTCGTTTTGGTATATTTTTTGGAATTTATTGAAGCACACACATCACAGCCCACATATTTAGATTTATTGTATGGAACACCCAATGAGCGGTCAGGAGGATCAACAAATTTTTATACAAGGAAACAACTTAGAATAATTTGGAAACAATACTGAATAATAGCGGAAGCACTTTGAGTCATCATAGAGGCAACTTTGATTTTATCGCAGAAGCAACTTTGAGTAATTGCGGAAGCAACATTGAGTCATCGCAGAAGCAGTTTTGAATTATCATAAGAGCAACTTTGATTTGAAATAAATCGAATAAGAATCCAAGGACGTAAAGTCGTGCTCTAATACCATTATGTCAGCCCCGATCCTGGAGGATCAAAAGCTAGCCACTGGACATGATGTCGCACAAGTCTAGATTGCACTTGTACAAGGCAAAACCATTACAGTTCCTGGTATTTCTCAGAAGACAACGACAGCGCAGTAAAACCAAGCAGATAAATTGAAGTCACAACAAGATATGAAGAAATGTATCTCTTTATTGATTATCTCAAATGATTACAAGACTTGCAGCAGAATACATAGTTTATAACAGATTACATGACTCTTGAATAGCCAACTGAATATATATACTTGTCGTTAGGCTTTACAACTGAACATGTCGACTTCGCTTACAATCTCACTGGTACATCTGAATTACACTGTTCTATACATTATGTCCCGTATAGAAGAAGACATCGTCATGTAAGAAGAGCTTCTGCACACCCATCCGATTCATCGATGCCAAGCATTGATCAAACGATTTCCCCCATGCACGAGCACCTGAAATATTGCCCACAACGTGGGTCAGTACATCATTAATATACTTGCGAGCGGTGCTGGCACAACTCACCTAAGAATACAACACTAAGTAATCATATTATAGAACATTATTAAAAGTGGTCTTTCTCGTGGCCTTAGGGTCAATTAGCAGTTCATATCCGACAGAAGTAAAGCATGCATATATTTCTCAGCCAGCATAATATAAAGCATATAGTTTATATAGCATCATATGGTAAATATATGTGATATCACCCTTTTGGTGATTCTTACCCACCGTAATGTAGCTATCCTTGTACATTTATGATACTTACCATGCCTGCATAAGACATTGTTAGGAACAATATCATAATTATCATATTGGTCAGCGTTCAGGTGATTTCTTACCAACAGCCGACATCTTTTCCTGTAATTGAGTAATAACTTACTCTCCCTGCATAAGACATCATTAGTACTGGACCCGTTTATATGAAGGTCACTGGCTACAAGCCATCTTGGACTTATGGTTAGACGGCTCCCCTTCAGCGGCGGGTAGCTAGCCCAATCCAAAAGGTTCCTGAATCACCGTGCTACTACTTCAGTACGAGGTTCCCCGTAGGATGAATCGATTTCCAAGGCCTTGGAATACCGATCGAGGAACCACCTTGTCGACAAGTTGTCCATGACCATGCAAATATATGCAAATTAACTATAAAGAAACATATAATGCATGATAAGAAAAATTAAGTAAGTAAGCCATCTTTCTCAATAAGCTATCATTCTCATTCGTATTACCATCTTGCCTTGAGCCAACGCTCACATTATCATCTGCCCATTCCAGGGTCTTAGTGAAATCAACATTCTACATCGGCGATAGGATAATAGAATGCTGATTACTCAATCTATTTCCCACATCTTTGATGCCATACATCTTTCCAACCAAAACTCAATGTACTCACCGTCCAATTATTTAGGACTTTTCCTTCACTTGTCATGTATTTTATAACAACAACACACAAGCCCACAATTCATGAAATGATACGCAATAGTTTTTGGGTTTTGTGATTAATTATCTTTCATTATCTTTTCGACTTTCATGCAAGGTGTTATTCAGCAACTCAACGAGTAAACATAGCATACTATCTTTTTATTAAGCGTGAAGCTAAAGGATCTTCGAAGGGTTCAACACACTCAAATTCATAAGACGATTCCTACCATGATTACATAGCCTTCCGAGCGATCCTTCTGTCACCCCCATTTCCTGTATTACGTATTTATGCTCGTATTTGATTTTGGCACGTATTTTATTTTCTCGACTTGCGAATTTTGTTTTCTCGTAAATGGGTTTTGGACCATGGCTTGGTTTTATTTTGTGAGAGTTGGTTTAGTTTGGTTCATCATGAATGGAACACCTTAACCTACACTCCTTCCTCAACACACCACAACTCTTCCACTTTATAACACCACCTACTTTTCTCTCTCCTCTTTATTCTCTCATTTATTTCTTACAAACTTCTTCTTCTTCCTTCTTCCACACAACTCCACCATAGGCAAGTGCACCTTGCCAACAAATAAGCACCCAATTTTATTTGTCCATTTGATAGATTAGGACATGTAGATCAACATTAGAACTTGGAATTTTGTGATTTGGAGCTTTCATTCTTCTAGATCTAGGTTTTAACCATTTTCGGAAATCCTTGGTTTTGATCTATTAAACTTTGATTTTTGCTTGTTTTGATGCTTCCATGTGGAAGAGAATTCAATTTTACTCAAATTAGAACTTTGAAAATCTAGATTTGGTTTTGATTTGACAAAAATATGAAGGATTGAAGTTCTTGGTGTTTTTGGACTTGCTCTCGGCCAGGAAGAACAGCCCCCTGCCTTGCGCTTTTTAGCGCATGGCCGATTGCGCACCCCTGGCCTGTGCTCTTTAGCGCATGGCCGTTTGCGCAGTCACTTGGCCAGCGCTTTGCGCTGCGTTGGACTGCGCTGGCGCAAGCTAGCCATGCGCAATCCAGCCATGCGCAAAGTAACCCCTGCGCAATTCACTTCTGCGCAAACCGCTCATGCGCAACCCATCCTTGCGCAAACCACCCTTGCGCAAGGTAACCCCTGCGCAGTCTACCCTTGCGCAAGGTAACCCTTGCACAAGACAACTCTTGTACAGCTCTTCCATGCGCAGTACACACCCTGCGCAGACCTACCCCTGACCCCCTTGCACAACCTACTTGTCTATGATGAATTTGTTATTTCTTGATCTTGGCTCTTCTATAGTCCTATTTTATATTAGTATTTTATTAGGTATTTTACGCCCATTTTATATCCTTACGCCTTTTGGCATGAACTTGATTTTGCTTAATATGTTTGGAATAACTAATGTACACAGCATGGTATGACATGGAACTAGTATAACATGACAGTGACCCGTAGTGGTGCACTCCTGACACGACCAACCTGACTTGATAGTGGCCCGTCGTGGCGCACTCCTAACAAGTACCCTGACATGATTTACCTTGATAACTTGATAGTGGCCCGTGGCGGCGCACTCCTGACTTGACTTGTAACTTGTAACTTGACTTGACTTGCCTTGACACCGTGGGTGTTCCTGCTTGCTTGCTTGCACAATCCGCTTGTCTTGTCTTGCATCATGTCTAGGACGTGACTTCCTGGGTACCACGGCCAGGGACTCGCGCTAAATTGGATTAGGCTAATTATTAGATCAAACTAGAACATGGAGAATTCCCAGTCACAGGCAATCTCGTTATCTGGGCGCTTTAATGGACTTGTAGCTTGCCGACGAGTAGAGCACATTTCCAGCGTACTGTCATGTGTTGCACCCTCTAAGTCACCTAAGGGTACATTTGTCTCCCGGGCAATGTACCCACCTATAACTCTCAACCCGCGGAAGGATAACTGGATGGTCTGCAGGGCTTGGGACTGGGAGTTTCTCACTTGCATCTTGTTAGTAATTAGGCTTGTGATAACCCTAGTTAGTTAAAGTAGTAAGCCGTAGTACTTGCTTGGCCGATTGTGAATGAATGGTGTCCAGCCCTGTCTAAGTCTTGTCTAGCTTTGTACCTGGAACTCTTGATCATGATTGTTTTACTTATCTCTAACGATAAATGGGTAGAGGCAGTGAGCTACTCAGGCAAAGGGTTACAATCCCGGTCCTTGTTTGGTTTAAGGATTGTAACCTGGCTCCCGGAATGATTCCACGTCCCTAGTCGTTTATCGCCCTGTGTACTTTTACTACTTGTACTTTCTTTTATTCTTTATGTTCTGATATGCTGGCTTTTGTTCTTATTTGTGGCCTCCTTTGTGGCACTTGCTCTTTCTGGGGTTTGACCCAGCTGGTTTTGTGTGGCCAGATTTCGGAGCAGCTTCCGAGGATCTACCAAGCTTCCAGCCCAATGGTGACAACTAGACGGAACCCGGGCCAAGAGTGGGTTTTCCTTTTTGTTTCACCCACTTATATGTAAATTTATTCTTTTGAGGCGTTTAGCCGACGAGCACCTGTTAGCTCGATGCACATTTACTTACTGTCTGCCTACGGGCTGTAAGCATGATTAACAAATCCTAGGGTTGATCATGTATGACTGAACTCTTGCTAGTCCTATCATTTTGTTCGACTAGCTTCATGATCATCCAATATGTAATATTTGGGACGCCTTATATATATATATATTTGATGCTCTAACATCTTGTAACTCTGTTAATTGCTTGAGATTGAGACAATAGGCTTGACCTTAAGAGACTGCTGGCTTGTAGTAAACCCTCATATCTAGACAGCCGTGACCGTATAGTTGAGATGTATTCTATTTCAATATACGTAGCTGGCTGTGTCTACCCCCGCTCTCCAGTATTCTGGTTCTGGGGCGTGACACGGTTTAAGTGGTGGCCCATACAGGTCTTGGCATTCAAGAAATGTGAGGGTTTACCGAATAGATGTCTCAATCAATATTCGTCCTTGATCTCTGCTCGTATCTTCAAATCCCTGAGAATCTCGACCTGATCACATTGCTTGTATCATTGATCTGTCCTGGTCCTTTCCTTATTGTTCCCTATGTCGTCTTCTTCAGCGGTATTACTCCCGGACCTGCCAACCAGCCAGAGGAAGCTCGACAAGCACCCCAGCGCCAGGAAGATCAAGCTCAGCACTCTGGAGTAGCCTCCCGAGTTATGCTTTCCGGAGGCTCGGAACCTCCAGTTCAGGCAGCTCCGCCCGTTCAACCAGCTAGACAGGATGAGGGACCTTTGGTAGGGCTTATCAGAGAACTGCTTGCATCCCAAAATCGTCGAGGCGACGCCTTGCACCAGGAGGTTCATGATGCACTAAACCGAGGAGGTCCCCAAGGGAATCAGGCGGCCAACAGTTTCAAGCGCTTGAACCCTCCCTTCTTTGACGGCAGTGAAGATGCGGTTGCCGCGGACGCTTGGCTTCAGGATACCGAGGTGGTTCTAGAAGCAGCTAGGACACCTGAGAATGAGAAGGTGGCCGTGGTACGGCTACAGTTGTTAGACTTGGCTCGCGATTGGTGGGCGGCTCAGGCCATGGGATTAGCAGCGCCAGTCACTTGGGCGACGTTCAGAGAGAGGTTCCAGACGAAGTACTTCGATGCGGTGGCACGGTATGACCTGCAGACCAGATTCACCAACTTGAAGCAAGGAGGCAGGACGGTCGATGGCTATGCGACCGAGTTTTCCAGGCTGAGTAGGTTCGCCCCCACCTTGGTGGCAACCGAATTCGATAGGGCCCAGCGGTTCCAGCAGGGACTGCATTTAGAGATATTATTGGCTGTCGAGCAGTTCGAGCACCAGACGTTCGATGCAGTATTGAAGGCAGCAAGGAGGCATGAGTATACCTCCCGGAGAATTGTGGACAGGGCCGGAGGCAGGAAGCGGTCCCACAACCAGATGCACCAATCTTCAGCTCCAGCCCCGGCAGCTAGGGGATTGACCATTGGAACTCCGAGGCGGGCGGCCTCAGTGACGTCGGTTCAGCATTCAACCCCGACGTACCCGCAGCAGCAGAAGCAGAAGCAGTCTTCCACGATGGGATGTTCTCATTGGGGAAGCCGGGCCATGTAGTGGCAGAGTGTCGTAGGGCACAGGGATTGTGCCTTGCTTGTGGAGGAGCAGACCACCAGATAGGGACCTGCCCGAATAGGGGAGGTCCATCATCATCCAATCTTTCTAGTTCTTCGGTGAGAGGACCAGCCCCAGCTCCAGTTCAGCAGCAGCAGCAGTACCCGAGGCCATTGTTGCCTCAGGCCCAGGCCTTTCATCAGCAGAACCAGCAGCAGATCACCCAGGCTCCAGCACAGAACCAACAGAGGGGTTTCCAGCAGAGAGGACCCGCAGCTAGAAGTCAGGCTATGATGATGACCATGGAAGAAGAAGTTGCACCAGGTGAGGTAGTGGCAGGTACTATTCTCGTCAACACCTTTCCAGCATCTGTATTATTTGATTCTGGTGCATCGCATTCATTCATGTCTGTACGATTCGCGACACGGATAGGATTGGAGCCCGAGTCATTATCAGTGAGGCTCAATATACTTACTGGTAATGGTCTTGTGGGAGTAGATCGAGTATTTTCCTCGTGTCGGATCGTAGTTAGCGGTAGGGAGTTCCCCGCTAGATTCATAGAGTTCCCTATGGCAGACTATGATGTAGTCCTAGGCATGGATTGGTTGAGGAACCATTATGCTAGGATAGACTGCCATGTTGGCAGTGTTGTCTTTAGTATTCCCGGAGAGCCAGAGTTTTCATTTTCCAGAGGCACAGTAGAGCCATCTCCTCCAGTATTGCGGATGGCAGTAGCAGCAGTGCAGTTACCCCGGATAGTTGAAGAGTTTCCAGATGTCTTTCCAGAGGAACTTTCAGGGATGCCACCAGAGCGGGAGATCGAGTTCACCATTGACTTGATTCCCGGGACAGCACCAGTATCAGAGCGAGTCTACAGAATGGCGCCTTCAGAGTTGGAGATTTTGTATAAGATGATTGAAGAACTCAGGACCAAGGGATTCATTCGTGCTAGTGGATCGCCTTGGAGAGCCCCGATGCTTCTTGTGAAAAAGAAGGATGGTACGTCCAGGCTATGTGTTGATTATCGTACCTTGAACTCAGTGACAATCAAGAACAGATACCCTCTCCCGAGGATAGATGACTTGTTTGATCAACTCAAGGGGGCTTCAGTTTTCTCGAAGATAGACTTGCGGTCAGGATACCACCAGATCAGAGTCAAGGAGCAGGACATCCCGAAGACGGCGTTCAGATCTAGGTACGGGCATTGGGAGTTTCTAGTTATGCCCTTTGGAGCGACCAATGCGCCGGCAGTGTTCATGGACCTCATGAACCGTATTTTCATGCCTTATTTGGATCAGTTTGTGATAGTGTTCCTTGATGACATCCTGGTCTACAGCAAGAGTGAAGCAGAGCATGAGCAGCATCTCAGAGTTGTCCTCCAGATTCTCAGAGAGCACCAGTTGTACGCCAAGTTCAGTAAATGCGAGTTCTGGCTCGATCGCATTTCTTACTTGGGTCACATCATTACCAGAGGAGGAGTGGAAGTGGATCCCCAGAAGATTGTAGCTATCGAGGCATGGCCAGTACCCAGCTCAGTAGCAGAAGTTCGCAGCTTTCTTGGATTGGTCGGCTACTACCGGCGGTTCGTCTCTGATTTTGCAAGGATTTCAGCACCGATGACCCAGTTGACCCGCAAGGATGTGCCGTTCGTTTGGACAGCAGAATGTCAGGAATCATTTGAGAAGTTGAAGCGAGGTTTGATAACGGCTCCCATTCTCACACTTCCAGATGGGACCGGAGGATTCACAGTCTACTGCGATGCTTCAGGCAGAGGATTGGGATGTGTTTTGATGCAGCATGGGAAGGTAATTGCTTATGCATCACGTCAACTCCGTGATCATGAGAAGAATTACCCGACCCACGACTTGGAGCTAGCAGCAGTAGTGTTTGCACTTAAGTTGTGGAGACACTACTTGTACGGAGACAGAGTGGAGATCTTTACTGATCATAAGAGCCTGAAGTATGTTTTCACCCAGAAGGATCTTAATATGCGGCAGAGAAGATGGCTCGAGCTACTGGTGGACTACGATGTGGATTTGCAGTATCATCCAGGAAAGGCCAACGTTGTAGCAGATGCGTTGAGCCGGAGAGCCGAAGTTTATTTCCTGACGGCACAACCAGAGTTATTGTTGGATCTTCAGAAGATGGGAATTGAAGTGATTCTTCCTTCCAATGTGGCCTTGATGGCCAGCCTACAGATTCAGTCCACCATAGTTGAGAGGATCCGGACAGCACAGTTAACAGATTCCAAGATTCAGCGGCTCAGAGCAGAGTGTGAAGCAGGAAGAAGGCCAGAGTTATGTATCCATGAAGACGGTACACTTCGACACGGCACTCGTCTTTGTGTACCCAGTGGAGATATCAGACAGGAAGTCATGGCAGAGGCTCACAGTTCGCAGTATTCCATCCACCCAGGCAGTACGAAGATGTACAGAGATATTCGTCAACACTTTTGGTGGAATGGTATGAAGAGGGAGATAGCCCGGTATGTCTCTCGATGTTTGGTTTGCCAACAAGTCAAGGCTGAACATCAGAGGCCAGCTGGACTTCTTCAACCCTTGCCGATCCCAGAATGGAAATGGGAGCACATAACCATGGATTTCGTGACTGGGTTACCCAGATCTCCGGCAGGCAGAGATGCTATTTAGGTCATTGTGGACAGGCTTACCAAGGTGGCACACTTTCTTCCATTTAGAGTTGGACAGTCAACGGCACAGCTAGCAGAGATGTATCTCAGGCAGATCGTCAGATTTCACGGAGTGCCAGTCAGCATAATATCAGACAGGGATACGAGATTCACATCGCACTTCTGGCACAGTCTTCATCAAAGTTTGGGGACTCGTCTCAAGTTCAGCTCAGCGTATCATCCGCAGACAGATGGACAGTCGGAGCGTACTATACAAACTCTCGAAGATATGTTGCGGTCGTGTACCCTTGACTTCGGTGGTTCATGGGAGGATCACCTGCACCTGGTGGAATTCTCGTACAATAATAGTTTCTAGGCCAGTATCCAGATGGCACCCTTCGAGGCTCTGTATGACAGGAAGTGCAGATCCCCGTTAGCATGGGACGATGTCGGAGAGAGGCAGATGCTTGGTCCAGAACTGATTTCTCAGACGGTTGAAGTGGTCATGAAAGTCAGAGATCACCTCCGAGTTGCTCAGGATCGCCAGCGCCATTGGGCCGATGCTCATCGGCGTCCCTTAGAATTTGCCGTCGGCGACCATGTATTCCTTAGGATCTCGCCTACCCGTGGCGTCATTCGTTTTGGCGTGCGGGGAAAGCTTAGTCCTAGGTATATAGGGCCGTTCGATATTCTGGAGCGAGTAGGCGATGTGTCCTATCGTCTCGCTCTTCCGCCGTCGCTAAGTGAGGTACATGATGTATTCCATGTATCCCAATTAAGACGGTACATCCCGAACCCGAGCCATATCCTAGATCATTCGGAATTGGTTGTTGGTACCAACCTTTCGTATGAGGAGAGGCCCGTGTCTATATTGGACCGGAGAGAAAAGACGCTCAAGAACAAGACTATTAACTTAGTCCGTGTTGCTTGGGGTCATCACTCTCTAGGTGAGTCAACGTGGGAGCGTGAGGACGACATCCGATCGCGATATCCCTACCTGTTTGACTCGTAAGGTATAATGTCTTCCTTGTGCCTTACGCTTTCCCTTCCTTGCTTGTATTGTATGATTGTATGATTGAACTGCTTAGTGTAGCTTGTCTGTGCTTAGTATAGCTTGTCGTGGCAATCTCTAGCTCCTTGATTAAATTCCAAGGACGGAATTCTTTGAAGGTGGGTAGAGTTGTCACCCCCATTTCCTGTATTACGTATTTATGCTCGTATTTGATTTTGGCACGTATTTTATTTTCTCGACTTGCGAATTTTGTTTTCTCGTAAATGGGTTTTGGACCATGGCTTGGTTTTATTTTGTGAGAGTTGGTTTAGTTTGGTTCATCATGAATGGAACACCTTAACCTACACTCCTCCCTCAACACACCACAACTCCCCCACTTTATAACACCACCTACTTTTCTCTCTCCTCTTTATTCTCTCATTTATTTCTTACAAACTTCTTCTTCTTCCTTCTTCCACACAACTCCACCATAGGCAAGTGCACCTTGCCAACAAATAAGCACCCAATTTTATTTGTCCATTTGATAGATTAGGACATGTAGATCAACATTAGAACTTGGAATTTTGTGATTTGGAGCTTTTATTCTTCTAGATCTAGGTTTTAACCATTTTCGGAAATCCTTGGTTTTGATCTATTAAACTTTGATTTTTGCTTGTTTTGATGCTTCCATGTGGAAGAGAATTCAATTTTACTCAAATTAGAACTTTGAAAATCTAGATTTGGTTTTGATTTGACAAAAATATGAAGGATTGAAGTTCTTGGTGTTTTTGGACTTGCTCTCGGCCAGGAAGAACAGCCCCCTGCCTTGCGCTTTTTAGCGCATGGCCGATTGCGCACCCCTGGCCTGTGCTCTTTAGCGCATGGCCGTTTGCGCAGTCACTTGGCCAGCGCTTTGCGCTGCGTTGGACTGCGCTGGCGCAAGCTAGCCATGCGCAATCCAGCCATGCGCAAAGTAACCCCTGCGCAATTCACTTCTGCGCAAACCGCTCATGCGCAACCCACCCTTGCGCAAACCACCCTTGCGCGAGGTAACCCCTGCGCAGTCTACCCTTGCGCAAGGTAACCCTTGCGCAAGACAACTCTTGTGCAGCTCTTCCATGCGCAGTACACACCCTGCGCAGACCTACCCCTGACCCCCTTGCACAACCTACTTGTCTATGATGAATTTATTATTTCTTGATCTTGGCTCTTCTATAGTCCTATTTTATATTAGTATTTTATTAGGTATTTTACGCCCATTTTATATCCTTACGCCTTTTGGCATGAACTTGATTTTGCTTAATATGTTTGGAATAACTAATGTACACAGCATGGTATGACATGGAACTAGTATAACATGACAGTGACCCGTAGTGGTGCACTCCTGACACGACCAACCTGACTTGATAGTGGCCCGTCGTGGCACACTCCTAACAAGTACCCTGACATGATTTACCTTGATAACTTGATAGTGGCCCGTGACGGCGCACTCCTGACTTGACTTGTAACTTGTAACTTGACTTGACTTGCCTTGACACCGTGGGTGTTCCTGCTTGCTTGCTTGCACAATCCGCTTGTCTTGTCTTGCATCATGTCTAGGACGTGACTTCCTGGGTACCACGGCCAGGGACTCGCGCTAAATTGGATTAGGCTAATTATTAGATCAAACTAGAACATGGAGAATTCCCAGTCACAGGCAATCTCGTTATCTGGGCGCTTTAATGGACTTGTAGCTTGCCGACGAGTAGAGCACATTTCCAGCGCACTATCATGTGTTGCACCCTCTAAGTCACCTAAGGGTACATTTGTCTCCCGGGCAATGTACCCACCTATAACTCTCAACCCGCGGAAGGATAACTGGATGGTCTGCAGGGCTTGGGACTGGGAGTTCTCACTTGCATCTTGTTAGTAATTAGGCTTGTGATAACCCTAGTTAGTTAAAGTAGTAAGCCGTAGTACTTGCTTGGCCGATTGTGAATGAATGGTGTCCAGCCCTGTCTAAGTCTTGTCTAGCCTTGTACCTGGAACTCTTGATCATGATTGTTTTACTTATCTCTAACGATAAATGGGTAGAGGCAGTGAGCTACTCAGGCAAAGGGTTACAATCCCGGTCCTTGTTTGGTTTAAGGATTGTAACCTGGCTCCCGGAATGATTCCACGTCCCTAGTCGTTTATCGCCCTGTGTACTTTTACTACTTATACTTTCTTTTATTCTTTATGTTCTGATATGCTGGCTTTTGTTCTTATTTGTGGCCTCCTTTGTGGCACTTGCTCTTTCTGGGGTTTGACCCAGCTGGTTTTGTGTGGCCAGATTTCGGAGCAGCTCCCGAGGATCTACCAAGCTTCCAGCCCAATGGTGACAACTAGACGGAACCCGGGCCAAGAGTGGGTTTTCCTTTTTGTTTCACCCACTTATATGTAAATTTATTCTTTTGAGGCGTTTAGCCGACGAGCACCTGTTAGCTCGATGCACATTTACTTACTGTCTGCCTACGGGCTGTAAGCATGATTAACAAATCCTAGGGTTGATCATGTATGACTGAACTCTTGCTAGTCCTATCATTTTGTTCGACTAGCTTCATGATCATCCAATATGTAATATTTGGGACGCCTTATATATATATATTTGATGCTCTAACATCTTGTAACTCTGTTAATTGCTTGAGATTGAGACAATAGGCTTGACCTTAAGAGACTGCTGGCTTGTAGTAAACCCTCATATCTAGACAGCCGTGACCGTATAGTTGAGATGTATTCTATTTCAATATACGTAGCTGGCTGTGTCTGCCCCCGCTCTCCAGTATTCTGGTTCTGGGGCGTGACACCTTCACATAATCCCAAATCCAGCAAGGCTTCATCGAACCAAGCATCCATCATAAGGCGTCTTGCGGGTCGGGACACTACAATAATGGTCAAGGATATATTTGAAATAGGAGTAGCTATACAAGAAAAGTCATTAGGTATAATTAACCACTAACTGAAATTATGTAAACATGATCAACGATCAAGAGTTAGACAAAGTCTAACAGGATTAAATTACTTAGATACAAGTAGGATGTAGTTACGATCAAGGCTAATCATGCAACTCATTCAAGCATGATTAAAATTAAAAAGTTGGCACGAGCATGAACATGATCAAAATAGTCATGATCATAGTGGAATAAAAATCTAAGCATTATCAATAATAAAGTTTGAAATATAGGCATGACTATGACTATAGCCAAATAGTTTAGTCACGATCAAAGTCGTTTAGGAACAATCAAAATTCAAATTTGTTTGGCGCGATTAACTCGATTAACTTTTTATGCAAAATTATTTAGGCACGATTACAGAATCAAAATATAGAAAATATACGAATTGACACGATCGAAATATAATCAAAATAGTCTACTTGCAATCAAAAATCGTTAAGGATGATCCAAATCGAAATCATTTTAGCACGATCAATTATGCAGGCACGATCATAGAATCATAATGTAAGTATGATTATGAATCTAGCGGAAGGAATTTAAAATATGTTTAGATGATTTCTAGGAAAACTAATAATGATACGAAAAAGTAAAAAGATAAAAGGAAGGGTTCAAGAAATGAAAGGATAAGAATTAATCAAATTTTAATCGAGAGTTCATAAAGTTGTGAACCATGAAAATCAATAGTCACATGCCAAAAAGGATGTTGTCTCTATAATATTCGAAAACCATGTGTATTCCTGAAGTCACTTTACCGAGAATTTATTTCCCGCCAGTGTACATCTAGCTGCAGTAAACCCTTGGTATCATGACTCAAATAATGGTATGGTATCGAATACTCTATCGACTCTATCCAATATTGACATAATAATTCAATAATTAAATAGGACAACCAAGATATAGTTTTACTAATATTTGATAACCTACGCTTACTTGAAATTACTTCAACTTAGGGATCATGCCACGCCAGTGCGCTGCTGGCTGCTATTAACCCGCAGTCTCGATAATTTTAAATAAATGGCGACAGTACGCTTCTGTCTTGCCATTGTAAATCAACGAATATTCTTCTAAGTATAATCATAAGAATTCAAAGATTCTTCTGGATACTCAAACAAGTCGATTATGATAGAAAAAGTGTAAGTATCTGCCCTTGAAGTGAAAGTATCAGTTTTCGAAAAATGAATGAAAATGACTTGGAACTAATATATGGATAATTGAATTAGAATTTTTTTTAAATAATTCCTTATGGCCAAAGAGAAATAAATAAGCAATACGAATTGCGTAATATGACGATAAGGGTTAGAGGGCAAAAAATAAAATGGCACAAATGATCCAGATTAGAAATATAATCTTAGGAA
Organism: Iris pallida; assembly: GCA_029216955.1. Classification (NCBI taxonomy): domain Eukaryota; kingdom Viridiplantae; phylum Streptophyta; class Magnoliopsida; order Asparagales; family Iridaceae; genus Iris; species Iris pallida. The sequence continues at coordinate 1,343,267 of JANAVB010008798.1, read as the reverse complement.
GGCTTAGTTTACCAAACGATTAGTCTACCCACCTTGGATCATATCATCATATCAAATACAATGGTATATCATTCTATGAAAATTCCTTAAGTTATCTAATAGGGTTTAAAATTCAATAAATCCTTGGCTAAATCATATGGCCTATTTAGCAACCTTAACTACCCAACAGTCAAATTGAATAAGGGACTCATATTCTTAGTCATTCTCCAAAATTATAATTATTCCTAATGTGAATGAGCACTTCCTAGTCGCAGGCTCGCAGTAGTACGAATAATATGTTACTATCACGAGTTTGCACAATTTAGAAAAATAGACCTACATGGGCTAACAAAAAAAACTTGTCATAACCCGCACCCACTTTTCGGGATGCAATTGCGTAGCCAAGTCCAGCATACGCTGCGATACCGACAATAGTATGTTGTCTAGACCAAAATAAAAAAGTGCTAATAAAATATATCTTTATTGTTCATTCACAACAACTAAATTATTTATAATATTTAAAGATTACATTTGAATGAAATACAAGGTCTCACAAAATAGAAAACAACTATCTACTAGTTTTCTAGGTTTTGGCCTTCAAGCTCACCCGTATCTCCCCAATGCTAAGAGCAATCGCGACAATCCTAAAAAATTAGTTTTCAGTCAGGAATGAAACAAGTATATTCTAACAGCAGTTTTAATAATTTGACAAAATCTCTAAAGCAGTAAATAGTAATGAAATTCATGATGGATGGATAAGCAGAGAATCATGGTAAGAAACAATTAAGTAAAAAGCCGGAGAGCATGGTAATAAACAATTCAAACAAAAAAATAATATATAGTAAGACTGCATCTAACTAGTGAGTTGAAATAACACTTTCGGCATGTAAACAGCTAAGGGATAAAGCTGGCATCCCGTACGTGAAGTGTGTGACTACTATCAGGCACGATTAGACCAATGAGATGGAAAGAGTATATTTACATGTCTACTAATGTATTTTTTGGCCCGACTAGTACTTATGGTTTCAAACGTGTCATGAACACGGTAATACATTAGTCACAAAAAATAACATGTAAAGAATCCATAACTACTACATCGTGTAACCATCGTGTCGAGAATCAAAAGAAAATTAATCTAAGACAATACTAAATACACGAATCATAGAATTTATCAAATATAAAAACCATCAGAAAATGTACTCGTCTTGGGTCCTTTGCTGGTGAAATCGATTGTCTCGATGGATCCAGGATAGTCTGATTAGCCTAGGGTCGATATGAAGTAGTCAGAATTCGCACGAATTACGATCGTACGACTAGCATGATGAAGATGCAAATCAAAGATAAATTCGTTTAAAGAAATCCTTAATAGTATATATATATAGCTATTTTTAGAAAATAAGTTTTTGATATTGGTAAACTGCTAACCAAAAACATTTTAAATATTTTGGAAACTATAGAAAACCATGTTAAGGCCAAACCTATAATTTTAAATTTATAGAAAATATTGTAATAATATTTTGAAGAAATCGACAAAATAAACATTTGTAATTTTTTAGAAAATATCTATAATATTTTGGGAAGCTATATTTTATTGGTAAAATATCTTTAAACAATACTTTAAAAAGGTCTAAATAATCAAAACTCCAATTTGAAAGAAAGAGCAGTAGGAATTAGAGAGCGGGAGAGAAAGAAAGAGCCAAGGCTCAAAAACTCCAATTTGAAATAATACTTTGAAATTACATATAGGGCCAAGCCTCAAAAACTATATTTTGTTACAAATATAATTAATAAATATTTATCTATATATTTGGTAACAGTAAGAATAAAATTATACCATAAGTATTGAAATCAATGGAAAATATTAATAGTAATAATAATAATATAAGTGAATAATATCAGTAATATTTTAATTAGTACCTACACCTCATGATGTACTTAGTAGCATAATACATAAAGAATCAATACTAGTACCTTCATAATTGTATACTGAAAATATAACCATTTATATTGCCCGACCCACTAGACCAAGCCCATCTCTAACCAACCATACTTTTTTCCCATTTACTCACAGAGGAGAGCAAGAAAGAGCAGTAGGAATTAGAGAGCGGGAGAGAACAGAAAGAAAGGGATGAGAACGAAAGGGAGAGGAAGAGAGCTCACAGAGGGATTTTTCTTATGCTCTTCGGGCGACGTGCGGTCCAGGAGGTTGGGGCGGAGCTGTCGGCTGGGAACTCGCGCAGCACGCAACGGTGGCGTGGTGGCGCGGCCACGGCGGCTGGCGAGGAGTGTTCCAGGTGTGGCGCAAGGGAGGGCAGCTCACCGCCCAGATCTGTCGAGGTGTTGCTGAGGGGAGGAGACAAGGCTCGTTGTCGATAATGATGCAGGACGGTATCGGAGTTAGTCTACTGTGAGAGCTCCAGTGGACCTTGTCATGACCCGCACCCAGTATTTGGGCATGAGCCGTGGGTACGTCCAGCCTACGCCATAGTGTCGGCGGTAGAACGCTGTCTAATAATCTCCACATTTTATCAACACAACCATGCAGTTTATATATTTCCACAATGCATTCCAAATCCACAGATAATCCAAAGCAGAATAATAATAAACCACAGCCAGAGAAAAGATATGAAATAAACTGAAGTCTCAAAAGATCAAATATACTAAGGGAATATCCACTAATCAACTCACAGAATCCTCAAAATAAAATATATCAACTAAAAGGTTCCCGGAGTAATCCGGCCAAATACTAAATAGTATCTAACTAAATGTCATCTGTAGAGGACAACTCGGATAAGGTCGCATTCGGATCGTCCTGAAGGCCAAGGTCACCATCTGCAGTCTGCTCATAATAAGTAGTACAGAAATCCTCTAGCTCATTACCTAAAAATAGTTTATCTAATCAGGAATGGAACAAGCACGCAAACTGACAGGCTATTCGCAACATAATAGAAATTGCAATACATGAAAATAGCATATGTGAAATAAAACTAGATAGTAAACTGATATCATGTCATGTCTAGAATGAAATGGGAAATATACAACAGGATATATCAACTAGAAGAAAAATATGTAAATAGGGTGACATGGCATGAAGAAGACAAGAAAAATGAAATAAGAACAACTATCTACGTGTGTTGAAATATCGTGTTCGGCATGTAAACGACTAGGAGGTAAATCTGGCACCCCGTACGTGTCTTGTGCGGTTGCTATTCTGCACGAAAGACAATGGGAATGGGAAGGGTAGTTCACACGTCTACTAGAATATTTCTCCGTCCGACTAGTACTCATCACTACAAGAAAATTAGCTTTTCTTGACGGTTTTTTCTCGTCAAGAAATGGTTTTCTTGATTGTTTAGGATCTGTCATCTAGGCCACAGTCAAGAAAAGTTGATAGCTTTTTTGACGGTTTATGTCTTTTTTTTTTGACAGTTTTAAACGGTCAAGTAAAATAAATATCTTGACGGTTTAAAACCGTCAAGAAGAAATTAACCAAAAATCGTCAACAAAAATAGTAACTTTTCTTGACTCTGGCCTAGATGACGGTAAAAAACTATCAAGAAAACCCTTTCTTGACAGAAAAAACCCGTCAAAAAAATTTATTCTATTATATTTTAGCAAAATTATTTATCATTATATATTATTTACCAAATAAATTTGTATATAATATTAACATAATCAAGCACATCGCAAACATTAAAGAACTTTAATACACAATTTTGTTTTTGATAGATACGCAGTTGTACATCACAAACATCCAAGAATTATATATACAAATCGACCAAAATATATGGTTTGTACAATATCAAATTTATTCCATCTTTCTCATCAAAATCCTTCTTTCATCAACCTCTTGATACCATACCATGCATTACAAGCAAATCCATACAAGACATCTTTGAAGGGAGTTCCTCGTAGTTTATATAAACATATTTACATGAAAATGATAAATAAATCCTATGAAATGTTATAATAGTGAAAGTGAACTCAAAAAGCATGACAAAGCTACAATTTTACCTAGATTGATACATGTAGCACAAGAATGCATCAAAGTAGCACAGGTATGCATCAAAGTAATGAAGAGACTGATACCTAGTATATAGAATTTTAGTGGAAATGTACCCATTAAAATGAATTTGGCAAAAAGGAATCCCTTTGAAGAAGAAGCATCAACTTTAGGACTGTGTACTTCCAATCCAAGTAAACTCCTACAAAACAAATATGCATCATGTTAGCTATTAGCCATACTAGTAAACACAAAAATTGATACATGTTACACTATACATGAAAGTATGCTCAAGTGAGGAGTATGTGTAATAAGAAATTTGTGTTAAGGTACACCAAGACAAGTAATAGTCCAGGTACAAAAGCATGTCATGAAATAAGTATAGTGTTGTTTCCTAATATATAACTGGTTAACTGTCACCGGCATAAAGATGCTACTGGAAAAAAAATCAAAGTACCAATAGAATGAGCAAATACTACCCCACCCCCAACCACTGCAAGGTCTAGGAGCACAAAACCATGAACAAGAAATTGCTTTACCAAAAGATCTTTTCCAAACAAGAAGTGTCCAAAGTAGAAGTAACCAGTAGCTTAACACAAAAGTTTTAGAAATAGCCACTTCCCTGTCTCTCTTCTCTTCTCGAGTCTAATTGAGACAAAACATTTAAACACAAAGGAAGCAAATATGACCCAAAAAATAGTAATCGTCAATAAACAAATAATAACAAGACAACAACACAATAAGAGTTATAGTGACCTCAGATTATATGTCAGCTAACCAGATCGATGTCACTACAGAAACAACCTAAAAAGCAAAATCAAAACACAAGCAAAATCTTATTCCTAATGCCAATAATCACTCCAAAATTGTAGCATATAGCAAAAATTTGCAACAAATAGCAAATTCTATTTCCAGAAAACATAAATGACCCAATATATTGGAGTGTTTGTGTTGTGACAATACCTGTCCGACACGATGCAACATAGATAGTCACTGGTTTACAGAGAGCCTGTGCTTCCAAGGTTAAGACATACGGTAACTAGTCTTAAAGTAGATATGTCATATAAATAGTCACATGACCTTATTATATAGAGCAAACAGAAGCACAAAAGTAGGAATAAAAACTAGAAATTTAAACCAAGGACTCTATCATTTCAAGTCAACTTTAGGAGCATAATTGAGATAAATTGGTCTCATCATTGAAAACAACTAAATGTAACTTTAACACTCCAAAAACAAATCAAACAACTTTCATTTGAAGAAACAAATATTAAGTGAACTACTGGAAACAGAGTGCAGGTGTATGAGTATTCTATGTGCATAGAGGCAGTGTTATGGGTGTAAACTGCTAATAAACATCCAAGTTCTTGTTTCCATCAAGATTGGTGATATGCTTCATAACATAAGATAACAAAAATCACTTATGAAATACATAAGAAGATAATTCTGGTATATTTAAAATTGTCGGCCTTAAGAACCTGGTATAGGGGAATCTTCTTCACATATGCTCCAACTTTGCACATCAAGTGATTCAGCTAGTACAGCATTTGCACCAAGCTGAAATAAGATTAAGAACATTCGATTTTTTTGGAGCATACATAACAATGTCTACATTAAGGCTCTTACTTAACTCCAAATTGGTGTATTTTGGATACAGGCCAAATAAATTTATCAAAAAAAGCAATTATGACCCTTTGCATGAATAAACTAGTTTTGTCAAAGCCAAAGTTCATAAAGATGTACAATTGTGGGGCTTGTTAACTGATGTTATAAACGATCGATACTTATTGTAACTTAAAACTGCACCACTATCAGTGGTGTGGCAAGCAAGCAAGCAAAACTTAGGAAAGGACATGCTAACAAGAAGGCACTTACAGACAATAGAATTGGACTTCTCCTCAGAAAGAAGGCACTTACAGACAATAGTTTGACACTCATAATTCGGCCCATAACTTTGCTGCCTTTTTATACATTTCTTAATAGTAAGACAAGGAATGAATGTCAATCATGGCAAAGAAAAAAATGTCTGATGGCAAAAGGTTTAAAAGCGAACTATGCTGCATAGGCATTTAGGTCCCAATATAAAACTTCAAAAGATACAAAATAATTTTAAATTCTTTGGCATATGAACATGAATCTGTTTATGCCCAAGTAGATTAAGGGTGCAGTGATCGATTCTATTAAAATTGATGTCTTTTAGTGCCCTAGTGGCTCAGTTCAAGGCACATTTTGGGATAGTTCTATTAGAGACTATGTTCCACGGGCATGTACACGAGTAAACAACACAAACAAGGTGAGACAAATATATAAACAAACCACCGAGGTTGGCTCCAGTACTGAAGGGTACAACATGGAGAAGGAAACAACAATTACAACAATAGAGAGCTGTTATTGAAAGTGGAGAATAGTAGTCATAAATTCACTAAACGAGAAATCAACCTAGTGACTATAAGACAACAGTCGCACCGGTTCACTAGTCAAACTCGAACATCATTCCTAAATGAGGTCACTAATCAAACTCGAAATCCAAGCTAATTTAGGACTAACTAGGTATACTAGTAAAAGTTCTTTTCATACTAATCTTAAAATATAACATTTATGTTAACATATGAGGCACAAACAAGGGCACAATCATTAACCTGATAAACATGTAGCAGCAAGGCCCATCATCTTGGGAAACTGTGATTGTTACCACCGTCTATAATAGTTATGCCCATATTGAACTGGCCTACTGACAACAAGAACTCTTTGGATAGGGATCATACATATATTGACTAGATAGAATAGTTCCCTTCACAGAATCCGCATGATATTGAATTGATTATTCATTTCAAGCATCCGATGAAAAAGATAACACCAGAAATGAAATTTGTAATGTACTACATCAAACCTAATAGCCCTGGTCATTGAGATAATCACCAAGTTTCGTAACTATCATGTTGCACTGACTAGGAGTGATATTGGCTCATCATAAACACCCAAAATCAATTTGGTTTCTTAACTGTAACACCACGAGATCTATGTAAATAAATATGGAGACAAACCAGCATTCATATATGTCAGCATGTATATGTGTTCGAGAGACTTTGGGCACTTTCTAGATGCTAAGAATAAACTATCAAGTAGTCTTTAGTCAAGTGATTTTAATGGTGCACCTATCTACTTTTGATACGTTGGTGTTACATATCTACTTTTGATGCTTTTTTACTTTAGCATTTTTGGTGTTCCAGTCAACTTGTTTGATTTATATTAAGTTATAGAAGAGAAAAGATTTATTTTGGAACATTGTACTTTACTGAAGTAAGAAAAAGAATACTTTGGCTCTACATCTTCTTAAATTAGCCAAGAATCAAACATAGCAATGCATATATGAATTAAATATTTTATAAGAGTTTGTAATGATATTATTGATACTCATAGGGGTAATGGAACAAACACATGGAAGGCACAATTTTGTATTGTTATAGAAACGTCTCCATGGAGTCGGATAGGATGGGGTTCTTATGATTGTACTCGGCCAGGCAGGGTGGTTGAAACTGTTAGTCCCGGAGCTTGATCAAAGACGGTAAAACAGATGCAACAAAGATCTACGATGATACAAATACCAAATAACCCGATTACAATATGGAGGAGGAAAATAGAGAAGAGAAGATCTCTCGTTCTTCCTTACAAATGTGTTACAATTGGGACAGAACGAGTTAAAATAATCTAGAGAGAGATGAGAAGAAGAACAATGCTGGGGTGTCAAAACACCGTTGCTCAAAGCAAGATTCGCCCCACACGAACTGCTTCCAGGAACCAGCAAGTTGAAGAACTTGTGGAATGCTCGAAGTCACCTCTGTTCTGACTCCTCGGATGGACTTGCAATGGCGGCAGCAGCACTCTCTCTCTTTCTCCTTTTCTGACTTATATTTTCGTCGTAACCACAAAGGAGGCCAGAAGAGAGTATTTATAAAGAGAGGGTGGAAACCCTAGCCGCCTCTTCAGTTATGGAAAGATTGAATCAAATTCCAAAAAGATAGCAACAAGATTAATTCAAATCCCACAAAGATAGTAACAAAATTAATTCAAATCCCACAAAGATAGGATCTGAATTAATCGCATTAAATCAGTCTTTCCATAACTGACTTGTAGTCTGCACAGTCAGCGGAACCCTCCATACAGCAGTAGCAGTCCAGGCCGCATGAGCCGCATGGCCTCATGGCCGCATGGACCGCATGAGCCGCATGGACCGCATGGACCGCATGAGCCGCATGGACCGCATGAGCCGCATGGGCCACATGGCCGCATGGTCGCGTGGCCGCATGAGGCCGCATATGAGCCGCATGTCGCATAAGACCGCATGGCCGCATATGAGCCGCATAAAGACCGCATGACTGCTGACGTGCTAAGTGCAAAGTGCGCCAATAAAATGCCACATTCCGCCTCATGAGCCCATGAGCCCGAGTCCGAGTCCGAGTCGCTAAGTCCCTTTGGGGCTTAGCTCCAAATGGAATTAATCCAAGAGAATGACAAAAGCATTAATGCTTAATCCTTGGAGCCTTATTCTTACCTCCTAGTAAAATCACCCACATGGTTCCCTCCTTAGGGTCACCACCCCATGTGCATCTCTCAACAACACACCCAAGTATATATGTTGAGATAACTCATGGTGCATTTCCGATGTGGGACAAATTTTACAAGGCATGTTGAGAGCTAGCTCTCTCCATGTAAAGAAAGTACCAACAATCCCCCACATATCGCAACATATATATGTGTCCAGGGTTGAGCGTTCCCCACAGTAACTGTCTATTTTGTATTATGATAGATGTCACTGACGACTTGAATCTTCCCGCATGGATTAAATAACAATGTGATACAAGAATGGACTACGCCTTGAATTATGCACCACAATTGTAATTCTTTCCACTCACAAAGTGTAGTTACGTGTGCTTCTGGCTGCACATTAAAGGCCCTGTGCCAGCCTGGTTTCAGTGTATAATTTTGGGCGTCTACAAGTTTACTCTCAAGAGACGGCCTGATATCTCTTTCCATACACTATAGGTGAGTTCTTTATTAAAGAGATATGGCATGAAGCCTTGCGCTTCCCTGCGGTGCTACGCCGCTATGACATGGCCTGAAGCCGAGGCATTACCCCTACCTGGGAACCTCATCGTAGTGTCATACTACTGTAGCATGAGGTCTCAGCCTCTTTGTAGTGCCAATCTACTCAGCATGAAGCCTACGGCTTCCTTGCGGTGTTACTCCGGAACGACATGGCTTGCAATGCCGAGGCTTTATCCCTACCTGGGTACCTCATCGTGGTGTCGTACCACTGTAACATGGGGCCATCCTCCCCTTTGTAGTACTTTCTACAACTCTTTAATTACATCATACAGCATTAGGCTACCTGCCTATTTGTGGTGCTACCCCGCTATGACTTGGCTTGCAAAGCCGAGGCATTACCCCTACCTGGGAACCTCATAGTAATGTCATCCCACTGTAGCATGGAGTTTCACTCCTTGTAGTGCTGCTCTACCGTGCTTCCTGTAAAGCACACCAAGCATTCACTCTGCCTGAGAACTCATTAAGGCGTTTAAGCCAACCTTCCACAGGATCTATTTTTTCTGCAGAAAAATACATAGTAGACAACAGTGGTTATGGGCCCGTATCCCTTCCATGTTCCAGAGAACAAGTACCCACTGTTACCTGATAGTTTTCCAGTCAGTGATCCTCCTTTGAACCAAAAGTTAGATGCCCAGTAGATTTTTCTTTGAACTAATAGCATAAAACTTTATGGTAGGATTACAAAGACACACTATCAGAATGCCTTCAAGCCCATTTTACAAGCTGTGTCATCGACCAACTGGCGCTTGAGGCCTTTTGTGAACGAATCTGCCAGGTCCTCCTGACTCCGAACATCAACCACTGCAATTACACCTCTTTTGATAAGATCGTGTACTGCCCTGTGCTTCAACCGTACAGTCCTCTTCTTCCCGTTGAAGAGGTCATTTGATGCCACCGCCGCAGTCGCCTGGTTGTCACAGTATATCGGTATCGCCGGTATCTGAGCCCCAACCATTGGAAGATCATACATGAGCTCCCGAAGCCATTCTGCTTCATCTGCTGCAGTTTCAAGTGCATAGAATTCAGATTCCATGGAGGAACGAGAGAGTATAGTCTGCTTCTTCGACTTCCACGATATAGCAGCTCCTCCTAAGGAAAAGATATATCCACCTGTAGATCTCTCGCTTTCCACCTCTGAACACCAGCTAGCATCACTGAAGCCTTCCACTACTGTCGGATACCCGTTGTAGTGCAGTGCATATGTCTGAGTCTTCTAGAGATATCTCATCACCCGCTTCACAGCTTTCCAGTGCTCAACCCCTGGGTTGCTTGTGAACCGACTCAGCATTCCCACGGCGAAAGCTATGTCAGACCTTGTGGCAGTGGTTGCGTACATCAAACTTCCGATAACGCTAGAATACTCCAGCTGCCTGACGCTTTCTCTTGAGTTTGGCTTCAGCTTCTGATCACACCTGTGTGGCGTATCGATCCCTGGAAGATCCTTATACCCATAGCGTGTGAGCATCTTCTCAATGTAGTGAGATTGTGACAGCGCTACTCCAGTGTCTGTCCGAATGATCTTTATGCCCAAGATGATATCTGCATCCCCCAAGTCCTTCATACTGAACTTGGTTAAGAGGAACTTCTTTGTCTCTGTGACACAGCCTATATCCCCTAGGATTAGCATGTCGTCCACGTACAGACAAACGATGACTCCTCTTCCATCAGCGAACTTTATATAAACACATTTGTCCGTCTCGCTGACTCTGTAGCCGTTTGACCTAACAACTTTGTCAAACTTCTCTTGCCACATCTTGGGAGCTTGCTTCAAACCATACAATGATTTCACCAACTTGCAGACTTTGTCTTCAAGACCTTTGACGACAAATTCATCTGATTGTTGCATGTAAATCTCTTCGGTCAGCTCCCCATTCAGGAATGTTGTCTTTACATCCATCTGATGTATCACCAACTTATGTATAGCTGCTAGAGCGATTAACATCCTGATGGTGGTCATCCGAGCTACTGGAGCGTACGTGTCAAAGTAGTCTATCCCCTGTTTCTGAGAAAATCCTTTGGCTACCAGCCTGGCCTTGAACTTGTCAATAGTTCCATCTGCCTTCATCTTCTTCTTGAAGATCCATTTACATCCGATGGGCTTTTCTCCTTCAGGTAGATCTACCAACACCCATGTGTTATTGGAGGTGATAGAGTCAAACTCGTCATTCACTGCCTCTTTCCAGAAGATAGCATCTCTGGTCTTCATCGCCTCATCATAGGTAAGGGGATCTGCTTCCACATGATAGGTGACAAAGTTATCTCCGAAGTCTTTCGGTCTCCTCGCTCGCTTAGCTGACGGCTCTGCGAGTTCTGGTACAAGAGTTGTTTCATCAACAACAGCTTCTTCTTGGACTACTGGCCCATATGAGATTTCAGTCTCATTTGTACCTACATCATTTTCTGGAATGTCCGAAAGAACAATATTTTTGTCTTTTGCAAACTTGTCTTCAAAGTATTCAGCATCGCGAGATTCGATGATATGATTTGACTCAATATCAAGAAATCGCCTAGCATCACTCTTCTCGGCATACCCCAAGAAGATCGCCTTCGTAATCCTTGTCCCTAGCTTCTGAATCTTCAGATCTGGGAGCTTTACATACGCCAGACACCCCCACACTCGAATGACATTCAACTTTGGTATGACTTTGAACCAGAGTTCATGAGGAGTTATGTCTGAAGTTGCATATGGCACTCTATTTAGAATAAAAGTGGCCGTCAATACAGCTTCTCCCTAGTAGCATTTAGGAAGACCCGCGGTTAGCAGCATTGAGTTCATCATTTCTGTCAACGTTCTGTTCTTCCTCTCCGCTACTCCATTGGATTGAGGAGAATATGGAGCAGTAGTCTCGCATATGATTCCATGTTCTTTGCAGAACGATGCGAATTCATGAGACCTGTACTTCCCACCTCGATCACTTCTTAACCTCTTGAGTTGTTGTCCAGTCTGCCGTTCAGCTTCGGCCTTGAACTCTCTGAAATTCTCGAAGGCTTCGTCTTTAGACTTGAGCAAGTAGACGAACACGTATTTAGAGAAGTCGTCGATGAAGGTTATGAAATACTTCATCCCGGCCTTCGTGGAGAAATTTTTGAAGTCACAGATATCGGAGTGCACCAACTCCAGAAGATCTGTGCTTCGATTGACCCGATGAAAGGGTTTCCTTGTGATCTTCGTTTGAGTACACACTTCACACTTCTCCACCTAACCCCCACATTTGGAGATAAGTCCAAGACTAGACATTTTCTTAATTCTTTTACAATGAACATGTCCTAGTCTATTATGCCACAACTCAAGAGAATAATCAGAAAATGCAACTGCATTAATGTCTTTAAACTGGTTGACAAGCTAAATTTTAAACATTCCTTCAGTTTGATAAGCCTTTCCGAAGTATGTTCCTTTCTTGGACATCATCATCTGACCAGCATTGATGTCCATCCTCAAGCCTGCGTTGCAGAGCAGGCTCCCAGAGATCAGGTTCTTGGCAATCGCCGAAACATGCTTTACACCTTGAAGCGTCAGAGTGTTCCCAGAAGTGAGTTTCAGTTCCACGGTCCCGATCCCCAGAACTTCAGCTTGGGCCTGGTTCGCCATGACAACCTTCTCAGATATCGGCTGGTACGTGACGAACCATTCCTTGCCAGAACAGACATGGCAAGTCGCACCAGTGTCTATCCACCAGTCAGAGTCAACCCCCACAGTTGTGACCTATCCGATCATAGCAACAATGTTAGAAACCAATGAAACCTTATTAGGCTCACCTTTCTCTGATTGTTTAGGCTTAGATTTGCATTCACTCTTGTAGTGGCCTTTCTTGCCATAATTGTAACAAGTCACGTGGGACTTAGTCTTCTATTGCTTGAAAGAAGGACCCTTCACTTTTAGATTAGTGAAGTCCTTCTTCTTGGGATGAGAAGCCGCCTGCTTCCCCTTGGGAACTCTCGTCTGCACTAGATTGGCTTTAGCCAACTGTTTGGACAGAGTGTCCACCTTCTGTTGGGTACGCATCTCGTCCTCAACATGGATCTCTTGAAGTAGATCTCCCAAGCTAATGTCTAGCTTCTTTCTGAGCATCCTTGCATAGAAGGTACTCCATCCAGCAGGAAGTTTTGAGACGATCCCTCCAACGACAAACTTGTCGGGAAGGGGTATCTCTTCGTCTTCCAGTTTCTGACGCAGCTTCAGAAATTCCTTTACCCGTGGCAACATGGACTTCTCGTCCTCAAAGAGCAATTTGTGATATTTTTCAACCACAAACATCTTGCTCATGTTCCTGTCTTCTTCATACAGATTTTCCACAGACTCCCATATGTCTCTGGCAAGTTCCTTCTTCGAGTAGGATTCTGCCAGGGAGTCCTCCACAGCATTCAGGATGAGAAGCCTGCAGATGCTATTTTCCCTTCTCCATTTGGCCTGGAGTTTGGTAGCCGCATTGATTGCGGCAGTAGATCCAGTGTCTGGAACAGAGGGTTCTTCCTCTAACAGAACATGATCAACATCTTTTAGTTAAAGAGTTAGGTAAACCTTTCTCTTCCAGACTTGATAATGCTCTCCATCGAACTTTTTTAACTTGCAGAAGTCCGATTGGAGGAGCGAAGCATTAATGTTTTCCATCTACACGGATCTTGCTTTGAGATTGTTAGTCTCGGGACTTGATCAAAGATGGTAAGACAGATGCAACAAAGATCTACGATGATACAAATACCAAATAACCCGATTACAATATGGAGGAGGGAAATAGAGAAGAGAAGATCTCTCGTTCTTCCTTGCAAACGTATTGCAATTGGGACAGAACGAGTTACAATAATCTAGAGAGAGATGAGAAGAAGAACAATGCTGGAATGTCAAAACACCGTTGCTCAAAGCAAGATTCCCCCTCCCCCACACGAACTGCTTCCAAGAACCAGCAAGTTGAAGAACTTGTGGAACGCTCGAAGTTACCTCTGTTCTGACTCCTCGGATGGACTTACAATGGCAGCAGCAGCACTCTCTCTCTCTCCTTTTCTGACTTATATTTTTGTCGTAACCACAAAGGAGGCCAGAAGAGAGTATTTATAGAGAGAGGGTGAAAACCCTAGCCGCCTCTTCAGTTATGGAAAGATTGAATCAAATTCCAAAAAGATAGCAACGAGATTAATTCAAATCCCACAAAGATAGCAACGAAATTAATTCAAATCCCACAAAGATAGGATCTGAATTAATCGCATTAAATCAGTCTTTCCATAACTGACTTGTAGTCTGCACAGTCAGCGGAACCCTCCATGCGGCAGTAGCAGTCCTGGCCGCATGAGCCGCATGGACAGCATGAGCCGCATAGACCGCATGAGCCACATGGACCGCATGGACCGCATGGACCGCATGAGCCGCATGGACCGCATGAGCCACATGGGCCGCATGGTCGCGTGGCCCGCATAAGACCGCATATGAGCCGCATGGACCGCATGAGCCGCAGGGCCGCATGACTGCTGACGTGCTAAGTGCAAAGTGCGCCAACAAAACGCCACATTACGCCTCATGAGCCCATGAGCCCGAGTCGCTAAGCCCCAAAGGGGCTTAGCTCCAAATGGAATTAATCCAAGAGAATGACAAAAGCATTAATGCTTAATCCTTGGAGCCTTATTCTTACCTCCTAGTAAAATCACCCACATGGTTCCCTCCTTAGGGTCACCACCCTATGTGCATCTCTCAACAACACACCCAAGTATATATGTTGAGATAACTCATGGTGCATTTCCGATGTGGGACTAAAATTTTACAAGGCATGTTGAGAGCTAGCTCTCTCCATGTAAAGAAAGCACCAACAGAAACTGACAGATAGGAGGACCAGTAAGGAGGATTTCGAACTCGACACTTTGTAGGGGATCCCGCTAATCACAACAAATTCTAGGGCACAAATGAAATTCTTTCTATTCATCTGATAATCAAGAAAAAATAATTGTCACCTTACGAACAGGTTCTCCTTTGCTGGAGACATTCTATTGCTTCACCGTCGCGATCATCTGTGCATGTGTCGCTCTCCTCAACTTGTTAAAGTGCTACTACCTTCAAAAATAATCAAAAAATAAAACGATCTTTGGAATATTGTAGTTTGATAGATTGGAGGAAATAAAGGAGATTAGGGTTTTGTGCCTCCTTTGAACGACCTCGACAGCTCAGGAACGAGAAGGCTGATGTGGGTGACTATATTGGAGGACCCCTTCCTCTTATTCGCCTAGCGGCGGTCTCCTCATATCCTCCTTCCTCCGTAGCCATACTCCTCGTCGTCCTCCTCTCGTGTGCAAAAGCAGATGTTGGAGAGGTCATAGAAGAGTTAGGGTTTGGGAGGATCTTTGTAGCGAGAAAAAGTGGATGGGGAGCGGCAGGCAATGGAAGGAGGAGAAGGAGTCGAAAAAGAAGGAGGTGGTGGAGAGGCAAGACGAAGAAGGAGATGATAGAACTCTATAGTTTTTTTAGGACGAGAGAGGGCTTTGTTCTCCTTATACAGGAGGAGTTTTTTTGGCTGATCAAATTAATCACCCAACTGTCAACATAGATGACGTAATAAAAATAATTTTAAAAAAATTACTAAAATGACAGCTAAAATATGCATGGTAATTTTTTTGCACATATATTATTTAACGGTTATCAACAAACCGTCAATAAATAAAATGGTTTCTCTTGACGGTTTCTCTAACCGTTAACATTATGGTAAAAAAATTCTAAATTAACACAAAACATGTGTTTTCTTGACGTATACCTAAACTGTTAAGATAATCCCTTTTTTTGACGGTTTTTCACGACCGTCAAAAACAAACCGTAAAAAAAATCATTTTTCTTGTAGTGCATAGACTCAAACAAGTCAAGAATATGGTAAGCATGATAATCAATAACTGTAATAAGTAAGATCCATGAGACTAACTCGTGTGCCCAGTGTGTCAACAAGCAAGAGAAACATATGTATAATATGTACTGGAAAACTATTAGGATTTGAAAGCAATCAGTAAATGTACTTGCATGTGGTCATGAGTTGTGGATCCGGGTTAGGTGCTGAGTAAGGATCTAAAGAACCTATTTTATAAATTAATAGAATCAATACACAATTTAAGAGTGCAAACAAAAATATATATATTTATTTGTTAAGTTCTAGGATTCCCTTATTGTTACAGTATTCCTGGTTTTAATGCCACACTACCCATTGTTCTATACAAATCCATATGTTAGCTACAGCTAAGTTCTGGGAATTGGAAGACATGACTTGTCCTATTTATCTCTTGACTTCCCAGGCCACAACTTATACGCCTATTGGTATATCTAGGTGTATTTGTTCCAATTTACTTGTGCTTAAAAGGTCCATATGGTCCATTATTTACATGCTACTATTTTTCTAGTTTAATTATCTTCCTGCAGGAAATCCTGACATCCTTATCTCATATAGGATACTCACCTACCTGTTCTCTTAAACCATTTACTATCCGGATCCACTAATTCTTACATCTGATACACTCAACCTGTGTTGGCTGGTACCTTAAGAGAAGACGATGCCTATTAGGTAATGTAATTCTCTTGCTATGGTTCAAAACTGCATGTACTTGTTGTTTGCAAAAATCAAAAAGTATTTTTATTACAAACTTTTAAAGGATCGTACATGAGTATAATGGATTCTAGGGAAGTACAACTGTAGGAGTCTGATCTGATTGACGATCGCTTTGTCCCTTTGACGAGACGATTGTGGATGAAAGCAAGCTTGTCACTGTGTCTCGGAGTTCTGTTGACGAGGAATCTTATGTATGGCTCGGTCGTGTAGAAGTATCGACAGAACTTCGGCTTCGATTAACGGTTGAAGAACTTGCTCTTGAGAATTGATGATTGCAGAAGATGGAAGTGCGATGAATGCTCAAACTATACCCCTCCTCTCCGTCCCTGTAAGTTGGGGGAGTGGAGCTCTATTTACATAGCCAAGAGATAACCACCTGAAAGTAGGCACCCTTTTTCTGGATAGGCGCCTAAGCCACTGGAAGCCATTTTTAAGCAGGGACACCTTTGACATGTGGCACCTATGCGGAATAGGTGCATGGTCGTGGCCAAGTGATGGACAAGTTCTTCAAGAAATTTGGAGTAGTGCACCACGTTCTATATGCATGGCAGATTAATACGTCAACGGGGAACTGAATTCTCGGAGAAAGGCGCCCAAGGAAGTAGGCGCCTAGAAAAGTTGAGCGCTACGTAGAAGTGGGCGCCTAAATGGGTCAGGGCACCTTAGAGAGATGGGCGCCTGAATGCATAAGGAGCCTAGGAGAACTGAACTCTAAAGAAATAATGGGCGCCTAAGAGAGATGGGGCAACTAAGAGATTATGGGCACCTAAGAGTGCTTGGCGCCTAAAACATAACGAGCACCTAAGAACGTTAGGCGCCTAAGAGAGACAGATATTTTGAGCGCCTACAAAATCCCTTTCAAAGTTTTCAAACATTGGGTGCCCCAAACGTTTAGAATACTTTGAATGACAGCGCGCATTAAATGCAATGAAATCCGCCCATAATCCTAAGAGATTTTGTCTTTTCAGTTACTGTGAGATTGCCGCGAGAACTGAAGTGGCGCCTAAACGTCTCAAGCGTCTATAAATAGGCCAATAGGGAGGTTTTTTTCTTTTTTCTTTTTTCTTTTTTCTTTTTTCTTTTTTCTTTTTTCTTTTTTCTTTACTCTCTCATTTCTTCCCCAGCTCTTCATCTCCTCTTCTCCTTCGTTCTTAAGCCGACTGCAGCAATGACCCCTCGTAAGACTATTGTCGCTAAAGGAAAAGCTCTCGTCGTAGCTCAACCATCGCGTCGCCATCCTGGGACGCTGCGGATTAATGATCCCGATATCGTTCCACCGCCCTGCGCCTCCATTCCTTCTTCGAGTGTTGCACCGGCACCTCTGCCACCGTCGTACTGCTGCACAACCTGCTCCAATGATAACTGGTGCGTGTCCAAAAAATAGGCGCCTCTAATGAAGCACCTTTGTCATTTGCATCCTCTTCTGGCTTTAAATTGACTTTGCCCAAGTGGCACCCCAAACGTCATTTATGCCCTATTCTAGACACAAATTGACTTGACCATAGAATGGCGCCTAACTCTATTTAGGCGCCATCTGAGCTAGGCACCTCTTTTAAACTAGATGCCACTGAGGAGGCACCCTTTTTTGAACTAGGCGCCACTGATGAGGCGCCTTATTCGGTTTAAGCGCCACTGATGAAGCTGTCACGACCCGTTACTCAAATTATTGGCCGGGCCGAGCCATGTCCAGCATATGCTTGGTAAAAGCGTAGTAAGCTATTCTAAAGATAGTCAGGATAGTACTAAGTGTGCTAAAGATTATATTAAAGCATTTGAGATTGTCACAACACAGCATTTATAGATGAAAGAAAATATGTTTTAAAGTTTATACACTTC
>JANAVB010008798.1:1310398-1324762 GCA_029216955.1 Iris pallida | reverse complement strand
CCCTCGTCAAGAAATGGTTCTTGATTGTTTAGGATCTGTCATCTAGGCCACAGTCAAGAAAAGTTGATAGCTTTTTTGACGGTTTATGTCTTTTTTTTTTGACAGTTTTAAACGGTCAAGTAAAATAAATATCTTGACGGTTTAAAACCGTCAAGAAGAAATTAACCAAAAATCGTCAACAAAAATAGTAACTTTTCTTGACTCTGGCCTAGATGACGGTAAAAAACTATCAAGAAAACCCTTTCTTGACAGAAAAACCATCAAAAAAATTTATTCTATTATATTTTAGCAAAATTATTATCATTATATTTTTTACCAAATAAATTTGTATATAATATTAACATAATCAAGCACATCGCAAACATTAAAGAACTTAATACACAATTTTGTTTTTGATAGATACGCAGTTGTACATCACAAACATCCAAGAATTATATATACAAATCGACCAAAATATGGTTTGTACAATATCAAATTTATTCCATCTTTCTCATCAAAATCCTTCTTTCATCAACCTCTTGATACCATACCATGCATTACAAGCAAATCCATACAAGACATCTTTGAAGGGAGTTCCTCGTAGTTTATATAAACATATTTACATGAAATGATAAATAAATCCTATGAAATGTTATAATAGTGAAAGTGAACTCAAAAAGCATGACAAAGCTACAATTTTACCTAGATTGATACATGTAGCACAAGAATGCATCAAAGTAGCACAGGTATGCATCAAAGTAATGAAGAGACTGATACCTAGTATATAGAATTTTAGTGGAAATGTACCCATTAAAATGAATTTGGCAAAAAGGAATCCCTTTGAAGAAGAAGCATCAACTTTAGGACTGTGTACTTCCAATCCAAGTAAACTCCTACAAAACAAATATGCATCATGTTAGCTATTAGCCATACTAGTAAACACAAAAATTGATACATGTTACACTATACATGAAAGTATGCTCAAGTGAGGAGTATGTGTAATAAGAAATTTGTGTTAAGGTACACCAAGACAAGTAATAGTCCAGGTACAAAAGCATGTCATGAAATAAGTATAGTGTTGTTTCCTAATATATAACTGGTTAACTGTCACCGGCATAAAGATGCTACTGGAAAAAAATCAAAGTACCAATAGAATGAGCAAATACTACCCCACCCCCAACCACTGCAAGGTCTAGGAGCACAAAACCATGAACAAGAAATTGCTTTACCAAAAGATCTTTTCCAAACAAGAAGTGTCCAAAGTAGAAGTAACCAGTAGCTTAACACAAAAGTTTTAGAAATAGCCACTTCCCTGTCTCTCTTCTCTTCTCGAGTCTAATTGAGACAAAACATTTAAACACAAAGGAAGCAAATATGACCCAAAAAATAGTAATCGTCAATAAACAAATAATAACAAGACAACAACACAAAAGAGTTATAGTGACCTCAGATTATATGTCAGCTAACCAGATCGATGTCACTACAGAAACAACCTAAAAAGCAAAATCAAAACACAAGCAAAATCTTATTCCTAATGCCAATAATCACTCCAAAATTGTAGCATATAGCAAAAATTTGCAACAAATAGCAAATTCTATTTCCAGAAAACATAAATGACCCAATATTTGGAGTGTTTGTGTTGTGACAATACCTGTCCGACACGATGCAACATAGATAGTCACTGGTTTACAGAGAGCCTGTGCTTCCAAGGTTAAGACATACGGTAACTATCTTAAAGTAGATATGTCATATAAATAGTCACATGACCTTATTATATAGAGCAAACAGAAGCACAAAAGTAGGAATAAAAACTAGAAATTTAAACCAAGGACTCTATCATTTCAAGTCAACTTTAGGAGCATAATTGAGATAAATTGGTCTCATCATTGAAAACAACTAAATGTAACTTTAACACTCCAAAAACAAATCAAACAACTTTCATTTGAAGAAACAAATATTAAGTGAACTACTGGAAACAGAGTGCAGGTGTATGAGTATTCTATGTGCATAGAGGCAGTGTTATGGGTGTAAACTGCTAATAAACATCCAAGTTCTTGTTTCCATCAAGATTGGTGATATGCTTCATAACATAAGATAACAAAAATCACTTATGAAATACATAAGAAGATAATTCTGGTATATTTAAAATTGTCGGCCTTAAGAACCTGGTATAGGGGAATCTTCTTCACATATGCTCCAACTTTGCACATCAAGTGATTCAGCTAGTACAGCATTTGCACCAAGCTGAAATAAGATTAAGAACATTCGATTTTTTTGGAGCATACATAACAATGTCTACATTAAGGCTCTTACTTAACTCCAAATTGGTGTATTTTGGATACAGGCCAAATAAATTTATCAAAAAAAGCAATTATGACCCTTTGCATGAATAAACTAGTTTTGTCAAAGCCAAAGTTCATAAAGATGTACAATTGTGGGGCTTGTTAACTGATGTTAAACGATCGATACTTATTGTAACTTAAAACTGCACCACTATCAGTGGTGTGGCAAGCAAGCAAGCAAAACTTAGGAAAGGACATGCTAACAAGAAGGCACTTACAGACAATAGAATTGGACTTCTCCTCAGAAAGAAGGCACTTACAGACAATAGTTTGACACTCATAATTCGGCCCATAACTTTGCTGCCTTTTTATACATTTCTTAATAGTAAGACAAGGAATGAATGTCAATCATGGCAAAGAAAAAAATGTCTGATGGCAAAAGGTTTAAAAGCGAACTATGCTGCATAGGCATTTAGGTCCCAATTAAAACTTCAAAAGATACAAAATAATTTTAAATTCTTTGGCATATGAACATGAATCTGTTTATGCCCAAGTAGATTAAGGGTGCAGTGATCGATTCTATTAAAATTGATGTCTTTTAGTGCCCTAGTGGCTCAGTTCAAGGCACATTTTGGGATAGTTCTATTAGAGACTATGTTCCACGGCATGTACACGAGTAAACAACACAAACAAGGTGAGACAAATATATAAACAAACCACCGAGGTTGGCTCCAGTACTGAAGGGTACAACATGGAGAAGGAAACAACAATTACAACAATAGAGAGCTGTTATTGAAAGTGGAGAATAGTAGTCATAAATTCACTAAACGAGAAATCAACCTAGTGACTATAAGACAACAGTCGCACCGGTTCACTAGTCAAACTCGAACATCATTCCTAAATGAGGTCACTAATCAAACTCGAAATCCAAGCTAATTTAGGACTAACTAGGTATACTAGTAAAAGTTCTTTTCATACTAATCTTAAAATATAACATTTATGTTAACATATGAGGCACAAACAAGGGCACAATCATTAACCTGATAAACATGTAGCAGCAAGGCCCATCATCTTGGGAAACTGTGATTGTTACCACGTCCACCGTCTATAATAGTTATGCCCATATTGAACTGGCCTACTGACAACAAGAACTCTTTGGATAGGGATCATACATATATTGACTAGAGAATAGTTCCCTTCACAGAATCCGCATGATATTGAATTGATTATTCATTTCAAGCATCCGATGAAAAAGATAACACCAGAAATGAAATTTGTAATGTACTACATCAAACCTAATAGCCCTGGTCATTGAGATAATCACCAAGTTTCGTAACTATCATGTTGCACTGACTAGGAGTGATATTGGCTCATCATAAACACCCAAAATCAATTTGGTTTCTTAACTGTAACACCACGAGATCTATGTAAATAAATATGGAGACAAACCAGCATTCATATATGTCAGCATGTATATGTGTTCGAGAGACTTTGGGCACTTTCTAGATGCTAAGAATAAACTATCAAGTAGTCTTTAGTCAAGTGATTTTAATGGTGCACCTATCTACTTTTGATACGTTGGTGTTACATATCTACTTTTGATGCTTTTTTACTTTAGCATTTTTGGTGTTCCAGTCAACTTGTTTGATTTATATTAAGTTATAGAAGAGAAAAGATTTATTTTGGAACATTGTACTTTACTGAAGTAAGAAAAAGAATACTTTGGCTCTACATCTTCTTAAATTAGCCAAGAATCAAACATAGCAATGCATATATGAATTAAATATTTTATAAGAGTTTGTAATGATATTATTGATACTCATAGGGGTAAGGAACAAACACATGGAAGGCACAATTTTGTATTGTTATAGAAACGTCTCCATGGAGTCGGATAGGATGGGGTTCTTATGATTGTACTCGGCCAGGCAGGGTGGTTGAAACTGTTAGTCCCGGGCTTGATCAAAGACGGTAAAACAGATGCAACAAAGATCTACGATGATACAAATACCAAATAACCCGATTACAATATGGAGGAGGAAAATAGAGAAGAGAAGATCTCTCGTTCTTCCTTACAAATGTGTTACAATTGGGACAGAACGAGTTAAAATAATCTAGAGAGAGATGAGAAGAAGACAATGCTGGGGTGTCAAAACACCGTTGCTCAAAGCAAGATTCGCCCCACACGAACTGCTTCCAGGAACCAGCAAGTTGAAGAACTTGTGGAATGCTCGAAGTCACCTCTGTTCTGACTCCTCGGATGGACTTGCAATGGCGGCAGCAGCACTCTCTCTCTTTCTCCTTTTGACTTATATTTTCGTCGTAACCACAAAGGAGGCCAGAAGAGAGTATTTATAAAGAGAGGGTGGAAACCCTAGCCGCTCTTCAGTTATGGAAAGATTGAATCAAATTCCAAAAAGATAGCAACAAGATTAATTCAAATCCCACAAAGATAGTAACAAAATTAATTCAAATCCCACAAAGATAGGATCTGAATTAATCGCATTAAATCAGTCTTTCCATAACTGACTTGTAGTCTGCACAGTCAGCGGAACCCTCCATACAGCAGTAGCAGTCCAGGCCGCATGAGCCGCATGGCCTCATGGCCGCATGGACCGCATGAGCCGCATGGACCGCATGGACCGCATGAGCCGCATGGACCGCATGAGCCGCATGGGCCACATGGCCGCATGGTCGCGTGGCCGCATGAGGCCGCATATGAGCCGCATGTCGCATAAGACCGCATGGCCGCATATGAGCCGCATAAAGACCGCATGACTGCTGACGTGCTAAGTGCAAAGTGCGCCAATAAAATGCCACATTCCGCCTCATGAGCCCATGAGCCCGAGTC
The DNA here is from genome assembly GCA_029216955.1 of Iris pallida. Classification (NCBI taxonomy): domain Eukaryota; kingdom Viridiplantae; phylum Streptophyta; class Magnoliopsida; order Asparagales; family Iridaceae; genus Iris; species Iris pallida. Next base: position 1,319,653 of record JANAVB010008798.1, on the reverse strand, counting down.
CGAGTCCGAGTCGCTAAGCCCTTTGGGGCTTAGCTCCAAATGGAATTAATCCAAGAGAATGACAAAAGCATTAATGCTTAATCCTTGGAGCCTTATTCTTACCTCCTAGTAAAATCACCCACATGGTTCCCTCCTTAGGGTCACCACCCATGTGCATCTCTCAACAACACACCCAAGTATATATGTTGAGATAACTCATGGTGCATTTCCGATGTGGGACAAATTTTACAAGGCATGTTGAGAGCTAGCTCTCTCCATGTAAAGAAAGTACCAACAATCCCCCACATATCGCAACATATATGTGTCCAGGGTTGAGCGTTCCCCACAGTAACTGTCTATTTTGTATTATGATAGATGTCACTGACGACTTGAATCTTCCCGCATGGATTAAATAACAATGTGATACAAGAATGGACTACGCCTTGAATTATGCACCACAATTGTAATTCTTCCACTCACAAAGTGTAGTTACGTGTGCTTCTGGCTGCACATTAAAGGCCCTGTGCCAGCCTGGTTTCAGTGTATAATTTTGGGCGTCTACAAGTTTACTCTCAAGAGACGGCCTGATATCTCTTTCCATACACTATAGGTGAGTTCTTTATTAAAGAGATATGGCATGAAGCCTTGCGCTTCCCTGCGGTGCTACGCCGCTATGACATGGCCTGAAGCCGAGGCATTACCCTACCTGGGAACCTCATCGTAGTGTCATACTACTGTAGCATGAGGTCTCAGCCTCTTTGTAGTGCCAATCTACTCAGCATGAAGCCTACGGCTTCCTTGCGGTGTTACTCCGGAACGACATGGCTTGCAATGCCGGCTTTATCCCTACCTGGGTACCTCATCGTGGTGTCGTACCACTGTAACATGGGGCCATCCTCCCCTTTGTAGTACTTTCTACAACTCTTTAATTACATCATACAGCATTAGGCTACCTGCCTATTTGTGGTGCTACCCCGCTATGACTTGGCTTGCAAAGCCGAGGCATTACCCCTACCTGGGAACCTCATGTAATGTCATCCCACTGTAGCATGGAGTTTCACTCCTTGTAGTGCTGCTCTACCGTGCTTCCTGTAAAGCACACCAAGCATTCACTCTGCCTGAGAACTCATTAAGGCGTTTAAGCCAACCTTCCACAGGATCTATTTTTCTGCAGAAAAATACATAGTAGACAACAGTGGTTATGGGCCCGTATCCCTTCCATGTTCCAGAGAACAAGTACCCACTGTTACCTGATAGTTTTCCAGTCAGTGATCCTCCTTTGAACCAAAAGTTAGATGCCCAGTAGATTTTTCTTTGAACTAATAGCATAAAACTTTATGGTAGGATTACAAAGACACACTATCAGAATGCCTTCAAGCCCATTTTACAAGCTGTGTCATCGACCAACTGGCGCTTGAGGCCTTTTGTGAACGAATCTGCCAGGTCCTCCTGACTCCGAACATCAACCACTGCAATTACACCTCTTTGATAAGATCGTGTACTGCCCTGTGCTTCAACCGTACAGTCCTCTTCTTCCCGTTGAAGAGGTCATTTGATGCCACCGCCGCAGTCGCCTGGTTGTCACAGTATATCGGTATCGCCGGTATCTGAGCCCCAACCATTGGAAGATCATACATGAGCTCCCGAAGCCATTCTGCTTCATCTGCTGCAGTTTCAAGTGCATAGAATTCAGATTCCATGGAGGAACGAGAGAGTATAGTCTGCTTCTTCGACTTCCACGATATAGCAGCTCCTCCTAAGGAAAAGATATATCCACCTGTAGATCTCTCGCTTTCCACCTCTGAACACCAGCTAGCATCACTGAAGCCTTCCACTACTGTCGGATACCCGTTGTAGTGCAGTGCATATGTCTGAGTCTTCTAGAGATATCTCATCACCCGCTTCACAGCTTTCCAGTGCTCAACCCCTGGGTTGCTTGTGAACCGACTCAGCATTCCCACGGCGAAAGCTATGTCAGCCTTGTGGCAGTGGTTGCGTACATCAAACTTCCGATAACGCTAGAATACTCCAGCTGCCTGACGCTTTCTCTTGAGTTTGGCTTCAGCTTCTGATCACACCTGTGTGGCGTATCGATCCCTGGAAGATCCTTATACCCATAGCGTGTGAGCATCTTCTCAATGTAGTGAGATTGTGACAGCGCTACTCCAGTGTCTGTCCGAATGATCTTTATGCCCAAGATGATATCTGCATCCCCCAAGTCCTTCATACTGAACTTGGTTAAGAGGAACTTCTTTGTCTCTGTGACACAGCCTATATCCCCTAGGATTAGCATGTCGTCCACGTACAGACAAACTGACTCCTCTTCCATCAGCGAACTTTATATAAACACATTTGTCCGTCTCGCTGACTCTGTAGCCGTTTGACCTAACAACTTTGTCAAACTTCTCTGCCACATCTTGGGAGCTTGCTTCAAACCATACAATGATTTCACCAACTTGCAGACTTTGTCTTCAAGACCTTTGACGACAAATTCATCTGATTGTTGCATGTAAATCTCTTCGGTCAGCTCCCCATTCAGGAATGTTGTCTTTACATCCATCTGATGTATCACCAACTTATGTATAGCTGCTAGAGCGATTAACATCCTGATGGTGGTCATCCGAGCTACTGGAGCGTACGTGTCAAAGTAGTCTATCCCCTGTTTCTGAGAAAATCCTTTGGCTACCAGCCTGGCCTTGAACTTGTCAATAGTTCCATCTGCCTTCATCTTCTTCTTGAAGATCCATTTACATCCGATGGCTTTTCTCCTTCAGGTAGATCTACCAACACCCATGTGTTATTGGAGGTGATAGAGTCAAACTCGTCATTCACTGCCTCTTTCCAGAAGATAGCATCTCTGGTCTTCATCGCCTCATCATAGGTAAGGGGATCTGCTTCCACATGATAGGTGACAAAGTTATCTCCGAAGTCTTTCGGTCTCCTCGCTCGCTTAGCTGACGGCTCTGCGAGTTCTGGTACAAGAGTTGTTTCATCAACAACAGCTTCTTCTTGGACTACTGGCCCATATGAGATTTCAGTCTCATTTGTACCTACATCATTTTCTGGAATGTCCGAAAGAACAATATTTTTGTCTTTTGCAAACTTGTCTTCAAAGTATTCAGCATCGCGAGATTCGATGATATGATTTGACTCAATATCAAGAAATCGCCTAGCATCACTCTTCTCGGCATACCCCAAGAAGATCGCCTTCGTAATCCTTGTCCCTAGCTTCTGAATCTTCAGATCTGGGAGCTTTACATACGCCAGACACCCCCACACTCGAATGACATTCAACTTTGGTATGACTTTGAACCAGAGTTCATGAGGAGTTATGTCTGAAGTTGCATATGGCACTCTATTTAGAATAAAAGTGGCCGTCAATACAGCTTCTCCCTAGTAGCATTTAGGAAGACCCCGGTTAGCAGCATTGAGTTCATCATTTCTGTCAACGTTCTGTTCTTCCTCTCCGCTACTCCATTGGATTGAGGAGAATATGGAGCAGTAGTCTCGCATATGATTCCATGTTCTTTGCAGAACGATGCGAATTCATGAGACCTGTACTTCCCACCTCGATCACTTCTTAACCTCTTGAGTTGTTGTCCAGTCTGCCGTTCAGCTTCGGCCTTGAACTCTCTGAAATTCTCGAAGGCTTCGTCTTTAGACTTGAGCAAGTAGACGAACACGTATTTAGAGAAGTCGTCGATGAAGGTTATGAAATACTTCATCCCGGCCTTCGTGGAGAAATTTTTGAAGTCACAGATATCGGAGTGCACCAACTCCAGAAGATCTGTGCTTCGATTGACCCGATGAAAGGGTTTCCTTGTGATCTTCGTTTGAGTACACACTTCACACTTCTCCACCTAACCCCCACATTTGGAGATAAGTCCAAGACTAGACATTTTCTTAATTCTTTTACAATGAACATGTCCTAGTCTATTATGCCACAACTCAAGAGAATAATCAGAAAATGCAACTGCATTAATGTCTTTAAACTGGTTGACAAGCTAAATTTTAAACATTCCTTCAGTTTGATAAGCCTTTCCAAGTATGTTCCTTTCTTGGACATCATCATCTGACCAGCATTGATGTCCATCCTCAAGCCTGCGTTGCAGAGCAGGCTCCCAGAGATCAGGTTCTTGGCAATCGCCGAAACATGCTTTACACCTTGAAGCGTCAGAGTGTTCCCAGAAGTGAGTTTCAGTTCCACGGTCCCGATCCCCAGAACTTCAGCTTGGGCCTGGTTCGCCATGACAACCTTCTCAGATATCGGCTGGTACGTGACGAACCATTCCTTGCCAGAACAGACATGGCAAGTCGCACCAGTGTCTATCCACCAGTCAGAGTCAACCCCCACAGTTGTGACCTATCCGATCATAGCAACAATGTTAGAAACCAATGAAACCTTATTAGGCTCACCTTTCTCTGATTGTTTAGGCTTAGATTTGCATTCACTCTTGTAGTGGCCTTTCTTGCCATAATTGTAACAAGTCACGTGGGACTTAGTCTTCTATTGCTTGAAAGAAGGACCCTTCACTTTTAGATTAGTGAAGTCCTTCTTCTTGGGATGAGAAGCCGCCTGCTTCCCCTTGGGAACTCTCGTCTGCACTAGATTGGCTTTAGCCAACGTTTGGACAGAGTGTCCACCTTCTGTTGGGTACGCATCTCGTCCTCAACATGGATCTCTTGAAGTAGATCTCCCAAGCTAATGTCTAGCTTCTTTCTGAGCATCCTTGCATAGAAGGTACTCCATCCAGCAGGAAGTTTTGAGACGATCCCTCCAACGACAAACTTGTCGGGAAGGGGTATCTCTTCGTCTTCCAGTTTCTGACGCAGCTTCAGAAATTCCTTTACCCGTGGCAACATGGACTTCTCGTCCTCAAAGAGCAATTTGTGATATTTTTCAACCACAAACATCTTGCTCATGTTCCTGTCTTCTTCATACAGATTTTCCACAGACTCCCATATGTCTCTGGCAAGTTCCTTCTTCGAGTAGGATTCTGCCAGGGAGTCCTCCACAGCATTCAGGATGAGAAGCCTGCAGATGCTATTTTCCCTTCTCCATTTGGCCTGGAGTTTGGTAGCCGCATTGATTGCAGTAGATCCAGTGTCTGGAACAGAGGGTTCTTCCTCTAACAGAACATGATCAACATCTTTTAGTTAAAGAGTTAGGTAAACCTTTCTCTTCCAGACTTGATAATGCTCTCCATCGAACTTTTTTAACTTGCAGAAGTCCGATTGGAGGAGCGAAGCATTAATGTTTTCCATCTACACGGATCTTGCTTTGAGATTGTTAGTCTCGGGACTTGATCAAAGATGGTAAGACAGATGCAACAAAGATCTACGATGATACAAATACCAAATAACCCGATTACAATATGGAGGAGGGAAATAGAGAAGAGAAGATCTCTCGTTCTTCCTTGCAAACGTATTGCAATTGGGACAGAACGAGTTACAATAATCTAGAGAGAGATGAGAAGAAGAACAATGCTGGAATGTCAAAACACCGTTGCTCAAAGCAAGATTCCCCCTCCCCCACACGAACTGCTTCCAAGAACCAGCAAGTTGAAGAACTTGTGGAACGCTCGAAGTTACCTCTGTTCTGACTCCTCGGATGGACTTACAATGGCAGCAGCACTCTCTCTCTCTCCTTTTCTGACTTATATTTTTGTCGTAACCACAAAGGAGGCCAGAAGAGAGTATTTATAGAGAGAGGGTGAAAACCCTAGCCGCCTCTTCAGTTATGGAAAGATTGAATCAAATTCCAAAAAGATAGCAACGAGATTAATTCAAATCCCACAAAGATAGCAACGAAATTAATTCAAATCCCACAAAGATAGGATCTGAATTAATCGCATTAAATCAGTCTTTCCATAACTGACTTGTAGTCTGCACAGTCAGCGGAACCCTCCATGCGGCAGTAGCAGTCCTGGCCGCATGAGCCGCATGGACAGCATGAGCCGCATAGACCGCATGAGCCACATGGACCGCATGGACCGCATGGACCGCATGAGCCGCATGGACCGCATGAGCCACATGGGCCGCATGGTCGCGTGGCCCGCATAAGACCGCATATGAGCCGCATGGACCGCATGAGCCGCAGGGCCGCATGACTGCTGACGTGCTAAGTGCAAAGTGCGCCAACAAAACGCCACATTACGCCTCATGAGCCCATGAGCCCGAGTCGCTAAGCCCCAAAGGGGCTTAGCTCCAAATGGAATTAATCCAAGAGAATGACAAAAGCATTAATGCTTAATCCTTGGAGCCTTATTCTTACCTCCTAGTAAAATCACCCACATGGTTCCCTCCTTAGGGTCACCACCCTATGTGCATCTCTCAACAACACACCCAAGTATATATGTTGAGATAACTCATGGTGCATTTCCGATGTGGGACTAAAATTTTACAAGGCATGTTGAGAGCTAGCTCTCTCCATGTAAAGAAAGCACCAACAGAACTGACAGATAGGAGGACCAGTAAGGAGGATTTCGAACTCGACACTTTGTAGGGGATCCCGCTAATCACAACAATTCTAGGGCACAAATGAAATTCTTTCTATTCATCTGATAATCAAGAAAAATAATTGTCACCTTACGAACAGGTTCTCCTTTGCTGGAGACATTCTATTGCTTCACCGTCGCGATCATCTGTGCATGTGTCGCTCTCCTCAACTTGTTAAAGTGCTACTACCTTCAAAAATAATCAAAAAATAAAACGATCTTTGGAATATTGTAGTTTGATAGATTGGAGGAAATAAAGGAGATTAGGGTTTTGTGCCTCCTTTGAACGACCTCGACAGCTCAGGAACGAGAAGGCTGATGTGGGTGACTATATTGGAGGACCCCTTCCTCTTATTCGCCTAGCGGCGGTCTCCTCATATCCTCCTTCCTCCGTAGCCATACTCCTCGTCGTCCTCCTCTCGTGTGCAAAAGCAGATGTTGGAGAGGTCATAGAAGAGTTAGGGTTTGGGAGGATCTTTGTAGCGAGAAAAAGTGGATGGGGAGCGGCAGGCAATGGAAGGAGGAGAAGGAGTCGAAAAGAAGGAGGTGGTGGAGAGGCAAGACGAAGAAGGAGATGATAGAACTCTATAGTTTTTTTTAGGACGAGAGAGGGCTTTGTTCTCCTTATACAGGAGGAGTTTTTTTTGGCTGATCAAATTAATCACCCAACTGTCAACATAGATGACGTAATAAAAATAATTTTAAAAAAATTACTAAAATGACAGCTAAAATATGCATGGTAATTTTTTTGCACATATATTATTTAACGGTTATCAACAAACCGTCAATAAATAAAATGGTTTCTCTTGACGGTTTCTCTAACCGTTAACAATTATGGTAAAAAAATTCTAAATTAACACAAAACATGTGTTTTCTTGACGTATACCTAAACTGTTAAGATAATCCCTTTTTTTGACGGTTTTTCACGACCGTCAAAAACAAACCGTAAAAAAAATCATTTTTCTTGTAGTGCATAGACTCAAACAAGTCAAGAATATGGTAAGCATGATAATCAATAACTGTAATAAGTAAGATCCATGAGACTAACTCGTGTGCCCAGTGTGTCAACAAGCAAGAGAAACATATGTATAATATGTACTGGAAAACTATTAGGATTTGAAAGCAATCAGTAAATGTACTTGCATGTGGTCATGAGTTGTGGATCCGGGTTAGGTGCTGAGTAAGGATCTAAAGAACCTATTTTATAAATTAATAGAATCAATACACAATTTAAGAGTGCAAACAAAAATATATATATTTATTTGTTAAGTTCTAGGATTCCCTTATTGTTACAGTATTCCTGGTTTTAATGCCACACTACCCATTGTTCTATACAAATCCATATGTTAGCTACAGCTAAGTTCTGGGAATTGGAAGACATGACTTGTCCTATTTATCTCTTGACTTCCCAGGCCACAACTTATACGCCTATTGGTATATCTAGGTGTATTTGTTCCAATTTACTTGTGCTTAAAAGGTCCATATGGTCCATTATTTACATGCTACTATTTTTCTAGTTTAATTATCTTCCTGCAGGAAATCCTGACATCCTTATCTCATATAGGATACTCACCTACCTGTTCTCTTAAACCATTTACTATCCGGATCCACTAATTCTTACATCTGATACACTCAACCTGTGTTGGCTGGTACCTTAAGAGAGACGATGCCTATTAGGTAATGTAATTCTCTTGCTATGGTTCAAAACTGCATGTACTTGTTGTTTGCAAAAATCAAAAAGTATTTTTATTACAAACTTTTAAAGGATCGTACATGAGTATAATGGATTCTAGGGAAGTACAACTGTAGGAGTCTGATCTGATTGACGATCGCTTTGTCCCTTTGACGAGACGATTGTGGATGAAAGCAAGCTTGTCACTGTGTCTCGGAGTTCTGTTGACGAGGAATCTTATGTATGGCTCGGTCGTGTAGAAGTATCGACAGAACTTCGGCTTCGATTAACGGTTGAAGAACTTGCTCTTGAGAATTGATGATTGCAGAAGATGGAAGTGCGATGAATGCTCAAACTATACCCCTCCTCTCCGTCCCTGTAAGTTGGGGGAGTGGAGCTCTATTTACATAGCCAAGAGATAACCACCTGAAAGTAGGCACCCTTTTTCTGGATAGGCGCCTAAGCCACTGGAAGCCATTTTTAAGCAGGGACACCTTTGACATGTGGCACCTATGCGGAATAGGTGCATGGTCGTGGCCAAGTGATGGACAAGTTCTTCAAGAAATTTGGAGTAGTGCACCACGTTCTATATGCATGGCAGATTAATACGTCAACGGGGAACTGAATTCTCGGAGAAAGGCGCCCAAGGAAGTAGGCGCCTAGAAAAGTTGAGCGCTACGTAGAAGTGGGCGCCTAAATGGGTCAGGGCACCTTAGAGAGATGGGCGCCTGAATGCATAAGGAGCCTAGGAGAACTGAACTCTAAAGAAATAATGGGCGCCTAAGAGAGATGGGGCAACTAAGAGATTATGGGCACCTAAGAGTGCTTGGCGCCTAAAACATAACGAGCACCTAAGAACGTTAGGCGCCTAAGAGAGACAGATATTTTGAGCGCCTACAAAATCCCTTTCAAAGTTTTCAAACATTGGGTGCCCCAAACGTTTAGAATACTTTGAATGACAGCGCGCATTAAATGCAATGAAATCCGCCCATAATCCTAAGAGATTTTGTCTTTTCAGTTACTGTGAGATTGCCGCGAGAACTGAAGTGGCGCCTAAACGTCTCAAGCGTCTATAAATAGGCCAATAGGGAGGTTTTTTTCTTTTTT